>NW_026847993.1:41336129-41385120 GCF_025583915.1 Anolis sagrei ordinatus
GCTCTCCGAGATTTACTATCCTTTCGTAGAGCTTGTAAAACTTATTTATTTAGGCTGGTATTTGAAGCTTGGTGATCAAATTTTTCCTTGATTTTAATGTTATGTGTTACATGTGTATATTGTGAACCGCTCTGAGCCTTTGGAGAGTGGCGGTATATAAAACTGATTAATAAATAAATAAATAAACAAACAAAATCGTAATCTGGGGCGTGTTGCTTGTAAGCTGCCCCGTCTTACAAGCAACACACTCTATATGTCCAAATTTGGCATATATCTATATGCCGAAATTTGAATACTGGTGGGTTGGGGGGGTGGATTTTGTCATTTGGGAGTTGTAGTTGCTGGGATTTATAGTTCACCTACAATCAAAGAGTATTCTGAATTCCACCAATGATGGAATTGAACCAAACTTGGCCCACAGAACTCCCACAACCAACAGAAAATACTGGTCTAGACCTAAACCAGGCTTTAGAGAAGGTCTGTTTTAAGATCAAGTCAGGAGGTACTGTGATTCTAGCTATGAATAGGTTTTTAATTGGGTTTAACTTTATTTTTAATGCTGTAAATATATAATATTATCTATTTAATGTTTGTTTATTTTTAGGTTTTAAATTGCATTGTATTGATTTTACCATAAGTCACTTTCAGTTTCTTTTTTAGAGATACAAAGTGGAAAACAAATAATAATAATAATAATAATAATCACAAAATCATGATCTGTTAACTGCAAAAGGCCACCTTACTTGGATCTGCTCACATCATTCATCACACAGTCCTAAATGCTTGGGAAGTGTTGACTTGTGATTTTGTGATACGAAATCCAGCATATAGATCTTGTTTACTGTGTTTTTGTGTCAGTAAAATAATAATAATAATTTCAGTTTATTTGTGAGTAACCATTAGTGAACAAAACAAGACATCTTTCAAAGTAAATATGGATCAATAAATCAGTCTAAAGCTGCACAATTTGGGAGTGAAAAGGCCTTGAAATCAGTGTGCCCGACTCCTCTAAGTGTGTGCTTCATCCCATGTAGTTGGGACTCATATGAATGCGCCATTATTTCATGTGGCCTGGTTGCTGTACGCTTTTCCATGCAAAACTGCTGTGAAAAAGGTTTCATATATATATTCTTAGAATATATCAGTACTTTCAATACTCTAATATTCCATACTCAGTTCATTACATCAACTATACCCAAGAGTATTGAAGAATTCTATGATAAGTGTATATATATCTTGCATACTTTTTTTTGTTCACCTCTGTGCCCCCCTCCCCTTCTGAGCCACTTCAGTTTGCATTCTCTTTCCAAAATATCATTTCTACTTTTGGAGGTAATTTCCCATGCACTTCTTTTAATCCGTTCTCAATAAATTTTCCGCAAACTTCATCAAAGTCGTTTTCCTTCCATACCCCTTTCCTGACTCTTAACCTACATGTCAATTTATCCTTTATTGCTAGTTTCCATAGTTATTTATTAGGCTTGGGCGGTTTCGTTCGTTAATTTCGTAATTCGTTATTAATTCGTATTTAAATTAGCTTACGATCCAATATTGAGCCATGCAGGAATAGTGTGAGGAGTAATTAGATTCGAAACAATTTTTCCAATTTATTTCGTAATTATTTCGTAATTATTTTCGCATGTCTGGTGCAAGTTTTTATAGTTGTTGTTTGTTTTATCACACCAACAGTCACAACAGAGGGAGAGGGAAGCTTCAGAAGTTCCCCCTGCCCCATTTGGAGGTTTTTTTTAGCATATTGCGCAATCGCGTCCGCCATTAACGAATCAATTCGAAATGTACGAAAATTCGTAAATTTCGAACTTTTTTAAAAGAAAAATTCAGAATTCTTTTAAAAAACAAAACGCTATGGACCCCCTAAAAACAAACACGTCAATTTATCATTTATTGCTAGTTTCCATAGTTCTTTATACCATTCTTCAATTGGTATATTTATTTTACCTTTCCAGTTCCTCGCTATCAGTAATCTTGCTGCAGTTAATATGTTATCTATTGCATCTTTCTCTGTTTTTTTAAATTTCTTAACATTATATAGTGACAACAATGCAATGCTTGCACTTTTTCCATCTTCATATCCATTATAGCTTCTATTTCTCCAAATACTTTCCCCCAAAATTCATTTACATATTTACATTGCCACCACATATGTGTATATGTTCCCACCTCCTGGCAACCTCTCCAACAATTTTTTGTGGCATTCTTATTAATATTTGCAAGCTTTACCGGTGTTAAGTACCATTTCCAAACCAATTCATAATAATTTTCTTTAACACGTATCGATAATTTAAAAAAATATCTTTGATCCCATAATTGTACCCAATCCGCTTCTTTTATTCTAATCCCTAGATCTTCCTCCCATATCTCTCTTAATATTGCATCCTTTATTTTTCCCCCTTAATATCAATTATTATCTTATACAATTTGCTGGTTATTCCTTTCATCTTGTGGTATCCTCCCGTAGCTCTTTCTTTTTGTATCATTTGTTCAACTTGCTTAAGTTTGCTTCCTTCTCCATTATTTTTTATCCAATTCTTGAACCATTCCCCTAACTGTAAGCAGTGGAACCATGAGTGTTTAATATCTCTAAATTCTCTCAATATAGTTTCTTTCCTCATGTGTGAAAAAGGTTTCTACCACGAACTGACTAGATGTAGACATCAAGTCCTACGAATATCTGGAATCTTGCATCCAAATCCCAAAGAGGGAAGGTTTATACCAATTGCAACGTGCGCCTGCACTTTGGTGATCAAAAAAGACAGCAATTGATAAATGTGAACGTCTTGAAAAAAGTATTAAAGGCTAAGGCAGGAAAGAAATTATTCTTTTTCTAATTATCAAGCATTTCCTTTTAGGTGTGAAACAGCTCCATTTAAAATGTTAATATTCTTCGTTTTGCCTTCGCTTCCTGTTGCATTCGGATTCTTTGTCGTTTCAGATGTCAGGAAAACACTGGATGATTTGCAAAAAGTCTTGAAGAATTTTCAGGCCAGAGTTGAATTCTCAGAAGATTTACAGAAGATGAGCAATGTAAGAGATTTACTATTGTACTAAGGAAGAGATTCCATTAAACAGATCTTTAAAATCATATAAACCTCTAGAGTAGTGGTTCTCAGCGTTCCTAATGCCGTGACCCCTTATGTTGTGGTGACTCTCAAACATACATTTATCACAACTGTAATTTTGATACTGTTGTGAATCGTAATGTAAACATTTGATATGCAAGATGTATTCTCTTTTACTGGACCAAATTTGGCACAAATACCCAATACACCCAAATTTGTGGGGTTTGGGGGGGGGGGGTTTTTTTTTCATTTTGGAGTTGTAGTTGCTGGGATTTATAGTTCACCTACAATCAAAGAGGATTCTGGATTCCACCAACGATGAAATTGAATCAAACTTGGCACACAGACCTCCCATGACTAACAGAAAATTGGAAGGTTTGGTGGGCATTGACTTGGAGTTTTGGAGTTGTAGTTCACCTACATCCAGAGAGCACTGTGGACTCAAACGATGATGGATCTGGACCAAATTTAGAACGAATCCTCAATATACCCAAATATGAACACTGGTGGAGTTTGGGGAAAATAGCCCTTGACATTTGGGAGTTGTAGTTACTGGGATTTATAGTTCACCTACAATCAACGAGCATTCTGAGCTCCACCAACGATGGAATTGAACCAAACTTGGCACACAGACCTCCCATGACCAACAGAAAATACTGTGTTTTCTGATGGTCTTTGGTGACCCCTCTGACACCCCCTCATGAGCCCCCCCCCCCAGGGGTCCCAACCTCCAGGTTGAGAAACACTGACCTAATATTATAGTTTATCAGTGTGTTTTTTCTGTGTTTGTTAGTCTCAAGAGCCAGTCCTTTTGGATGAACCTTGGGTCCGATATGCATCTAATAGGACTCTTGTTTTTTTGTAGTATTATAAATGCATTGATACTTGTTTCATTTCACGAATTGTTTGTGATCTCGCAATACTTTGCTTGCAGTAGACTGATCACTGCTACCTTGAACTTCTAAGGCTAGTTGGCTATATATACCAACACTTTAACCAGTATATTAAGTTTACTCATTTATTTCACTATTTTTCCAACTAGGAAGCAGGAGACTTCGTTGATATAAAAGAAGTAATTGAAAGTAATGGCACTGAAATAAAAGGTGAGGTTCTTCTTAAATAAAAATAACATACACACACACTCACACACACACACACATTGTGCAGAAGTCATTGATACTATGTATGTGTTTAACTGTTAGAGTATATATTTGTGTTTGTAACATAGCTAAAACTAGAGTTATCTGGTTTGAATCCACAGTGAGCGTTGCCAAGGAGACCATGCAGGCTAGCTCAGGAGAGTGAGATGTGGGCGGAGCCAAGCAGGAAAAGTTATGTGCGTCTTTGGCAAAGGGGCAGTGTGTGTGTGTGAGTGTGGAGGCTTGAAAAGGAGAGAGGTGTGTGTGAGCAGCTGGAGGTTTTTCAGTCTAGAAGGGCTGAAGAGAGAAACCTGGCCAGTTTCTTTAGTCAAGGAAGACTAAAGGAAGCTTGTTAAGATCCTTAGTCAAGGAAGGACTAGAGATCAGAGATTTGATCAAGGAAAGATCAAATTAGAAGGCTATTCATAGTAGGAAACATTGTTCACTAAAGAGCTTCACCTCAGTAAAAGTTAGCCACGAGCTGTGTTATTTGGAAGAGTGGACTGTATTACAAACCAAGTGATATTCAAAGTTCTATAAGTTATTTAACAGCCTGCAACCATATGTTTTGTACACAGTATACTTGTTATCTTTTGTTGAAGACTGTCTCAGCTCAATTAATCTGCATCTGTAAAGCCAGATCTCATCGGTGACACCTCAAATACCTCACGTTGGTGGCAGTTACCTTAATTTACAAGTAATAATTGGCCTCCTCTATAATATATTCTTATACACAATTGAGGCCTGAGATTAATTCCCTCCATAATCATCCACACCTGTACAATTGGTTCGTGCAAACTGTACACACATATATTCACACACAAAACATATATACACAGACTGGGCCACAGCAACACGTGGCAGGGGATGGCTAGTATATTATACTATTAGCATAGCATATTATTATTATTATTATTATTATTATTATTATTATCATTATATATTACTATATTTTACTATACCACTATACTGCAGTATTATTACTAATATTACATGTAATATATAAGATACAATTATTCTATTTTATTACTAGGTTTTTTTTTAAAAAAAATGGATTAATTCATATAACTATTTCTTAACTGTAGAGTGCATGTTTGGTTTCTGAAAATGCCTAATTCAGTTTCTGGTCTCTCTACCTATGGCTGAGAAAGGTGAAATCTTCGAGAGCTGTTTTTGATCTATACAGATAGTACAGGACTTGGATGGTCCATGAGGCTGTTTCCCATAGACCTGTTGTGTCATGGATGCAAAATATCCCAGTAATTGCTTTCTGATTTCCAGCACAAAATTGTGCTTTAGTATTTGGGCAATGGTAGGCAACTGATGCCCCGAGACACTTCTCTGGTTCGTTGGCAAAAGTAGTAATCTGAGTAAGTTTGTTTGTTTGGTAACTGTATTCTTAAGCGTGGTTTGTGTGTTTAATTATCCAGGAAAACACAGAACTGCTCACAAACCTCATTCGAAACCAAAAACACTTGCTTTTGAAGCAAATCTTCAAGAAAACGGAGCTGGGAGCCTGAAAACGGAGGAGGACCTCTGGGCCAGGCTTGATGAACTGGAGAAGCAAGAAGAGGCCCTTGGTGAATGTGAAAGGAATCCTGAGAGCTCTGGGTTGGAGTTTTCAATCCAGAAGAAGTAAGAAAACTCAGGACGGAAAGCCTGACCATTACTACATCCAATCTGCAAATATCTGTGCTTATTGCTGTGTTATTACTGTACTAGTTGTACCCACCACACGTTGCTGTGGCCAACCTTCCCTTCCTCTTTCTCTCCTTCTTTTGTTCTCTCCTTCCTTCCCTCCCTCTTTCTTGAATAGTGAATCTGAACATTCCATCTGAACATTAGGAAGAACTTCCTGACTGTGAGAGCCGTTCAGCAGTGGAACTCTCTGCCCCGGAGTGTGGTGGAGGCTCCTTCTTTGGAAGCTTTTAAGCAGAGGCTGGATGGCCATTTGTCAGGGGTGATTTGAATGCAATATTCCTGCTTCTTGGCAGGGGTTGGACTGGATGGCCCACGAGGTCTCTTCCAACTCTTTGATTCTATGATTCTATGATTCTTGGTCAATTTGCCAAGACCCTAACAACCTGTTTCTTTTTTCACTTCCTTTGCTCCTTGTCTCCTTCCTTCCTTCCCTTCCTCCCTCCCTCTTTCACTTTTTTATTTCCTTCTCTCCTTCCTCCCTTCTCTATCTTTCTTCCCTTCTCTCCTTCCCTCCTTCTTTCCCTCCTTCTCTCCTTCCTTCCTTCCCTCTTTCTTTCCTTCTGTTTTTTTTCTTTCCCTTCTCCTTTCCTTTCTTCTTTCTTCCTTCTCTACCTGTTTCTTTTTTCACTTCCTTTGATCCTTCCTTCTCTTTCTTCCCTCCTTCCTTCCCTTCCCTCTTTCCTTCCCTCTTTCTTTTATTCCTTCTCTCCTTCCTTCCTTCTCTACCTTTCTTTCTTCCTTCTCTCCTTCCTCCTTCTTTCCCTTCTTCTCCTCCTTCTCTCATTCCTTCCTTCCCCCTTTCTATGTATGTGTTTTCCGTGTGCATATATTTCTGTAAATATTTGTGTATATGTGTATATATGTGATTTTGCGCATGCATTGTAATGCATTTTTTGTTTTTTGGCTTTTAAAGTCTCTTCTGTTGTGTTTTTCAGTGTTTTTATGAGTGATGGTCACTTGTTGGCCTGATAGGTGTATTCTCTCCAAATTTGGTGTCAATTCGTCCAGTGGTTTTTGAGTTACGTTAATTCCACAAACAAACAATACATTTTCCATTTAACATTTTCCATCTAAAATTATCTGCATTACGTATTGCTAAGTCAATAAAAAAACAATAGCAAACAGTCCTATTGTCTAATTAGCTTGGATATGCGCCAACTGCGACCGTACCTCGCGAAGGCTGATCTGGCCGGAGTGGTCCATGCCTTGGTCACCTCTAGGGTGGATTACTGTAATGCGCTCTACGTGGGGCTGCCCTTGAAAACGGCTCGGAAATTCCAACTGGTCCAACGAGCAGCAGCCAGGATGTTGACTGGCGCTCCTTACAGAGAGAGGTCAACCCTCCTGTTCAAGGAGCTCCACTGGCTGCCGTTTATCTACCGAGCCCAATTTAAGGTGCAGGTGCTTACCTACAAAGCCCTGAACGGTTTGGGACCATCCTACCTGCGTGATCGCATCTCCGTCTACGAACCCACGCACTCTCTTCGTTCATCTGGAGAGGCCCTGCTCGTGATCCCACCTGCGTCACAAGCACGTTTGGTGGGGACACGAGACAGGGCCTTTTCTGTGGTGGCCCCCGACTCTGGAACACCCTCCCCAAAGATCTTAGACAGGCCCCTACATTGGCAGTCTTCAGAAAGAACTTGAAGACCTGGCTGTTCCGATGTGCCTTCCCCGAATAGGAAACCTCCAATACCAAGTCCCATAAGCACTTTATTAAAGCTAAGACCGCCGCACACCGCACACTGCACTTGCCCATAAGCCTCATATTCCACCCGTCACATCAGCACTTTTAACTCTTGTACCCTTACTCTGGCCCGGCCCAGTTTTATCATGTCTTAGTGGATTGTTCATTGTTGTTGTTTAGATTGTTTTAATTGTTTTTAATTTGCCTAGGTTTTGTATTACTGTATTGTGTGTTGAGGCCTCGGCCTTTGTAAGCTGCATCGAGTCCTTCAGGAGATGCTAGCGGGGTACAAATAAAGTTTAATAATAATAATAATAATAATAATATAAATGTATTTTACTGTTGTAGTTGATTATTTTCATTAGTATTTATTTATTTATTTACGACATTTATATGCTGCCCTTCTCACCCCGAAGGGGACTCAGAGCGGCTTACAAGACATATATATATATACACACACATACACACACAATGTATTATATTATTAGCATAGTACAATATCAGTATTAAAGATTACTGTATTGTACTATACCATTATATTGTAATATTATTAGTAATATTACATGTAATATAAATATATAATTATAATATATTATTATTGGTATCATATTGCATTGTATTATACTATTATAAATATTATATGTATATACAATATATTATATTACATTATATTATATTATTAGAATAGCACAGGAGACAAGGCGGAAATTTAGGTACCACTTATCTGGGGAGGCTAATTTAACTGATTTACGATGCCATAAAAATCTCCAGCAAGTATGCAAAAGAATAAGGAAGTACTTCATCAGTGTTCCAAACGGACGGTGAAGCAACAGCTCCCCTCGTGGCCAGAAGCTGGAATGTTAACTAAAATAACCTCTGTGTGTCTGTCTATATATGTTGTGTGTCTATGGCATTGAATGTTTGCCATGTATATTTACATTATAATCCGCCCTGAGTCCCTTGTGGGGCGAGAAGGGTGGAATATAAGTACTGTAAATAAATAAATAACTAAATAAAGGCCTCATAAAACTATAACTCCCATGATTCAATCGCATTGAGCCAAGGCAATTCAGGTGGTGCTAAATTGCATTAATTTTACAGTACAGATGTAACCCGAATCAACGTGATGGCCGCTCTGAGTCGTGAGAAGGGTGGGATATAAATGTAGTAAATAAATATATAAATTCTACAGCTTTGCTACATCCTCAGACTCTTCTGATTCAGACTGATGTTTCTCCTCTTTAGGATTTCCGATGCCATTCAGGCAAATGGAGAGGATGCCTCTTCCTCTGAAGAAGAAGAAGAGAAGGAAGACAAGAAGACAAATGTGAATACAGTTCATGAGGAAGACGAATCTCATACTCAGGGCAACTTTCAGAAAGAAGTGGCCAACTCTGCATTGCACAGAGGTCAGCTGAATGGCCCAGGACATTGTTGCAGTGATGAGGAGGAGGAGGAAGAGGAAGAGGAGGATGTAGTCATTGCTGAGAATGCTGTACCAACAATATATTTCTCCCATACTGTGGAACCTAAAAGGGTTAGTATTGCAAGCATTTGTGTTATAGCGATTAATTACACTATATGTAAAAAATATTGAAAAAAAATGTGTTCCTAGTTTGAAAGTGTTACTTTGATTTGGAAGGTACTTACTTTGAAAATGGTTCTTCTACTCCAGAAACATTGTTTTTATAGCTGCCACAAACTATGTGGAACTGCTTAAGATTCAAAGTGCTGGTTTTGACCTACAAAACCCTACACGGTTCCGGCCCAGCGTATCTGTCCGAACGCATCTCCCTTTACGTCCCACCTCGGAGTTTGAGATCCTCTGGGGAGGCCCTGCTCTCGGCCCCGCCTCTGTCACAAGTGAGATTGGCGGGGACGAGGAGCAGGGCCTTCTCAGTGGTGGCTCCTCACCTATGGAATTCACTCCCCGGGGAAATTAGATCAGCAATCCCTCCTTTCCTTCAGAAAGAAATTAAAAACATGGATGTGGGAACAGGCAATCTGGCAAATGAATAAAGGACTGTGACGACGGATAGGAATTGGACAAGGTGGAACGAAATATGGACTCTGAGTTGGCGAACGTTGTGACTGAGATTGGCTATCGATTGTGAGATATATTGTTGTTTTAATTGTTTTAATTGTGGACCATTTAATTGCTGTTTTTATATGTTATTGTATTTGTGTGGGCACCAAGATGTGCCTTTTTGTAAGCTGTCCTGAGTCCCCCCTCGGTGGTTGAGAACGGCGGGGTAGAAGTATTCGAAATAAATAAATAAAATAAATTCTATGATGGACTAGCCGTCCCCTGCCACGCTTTGCTGTGGCCCAGTCTGGTGAACTGGAAAATAAAGTAATAAAAAAGTGTTAGTTTCTAATATATGTAATGTCTTTATGCTTGTGGGTAAACAGTATTTCTTGTTGTTTCTTTGTCGGCGTTGATGTGGTTTGCCTACTCTGGAACATGCAAGATATCATTGTCCTTCTTTAGGGGTTCCTTTCAAACCTATGATACTATATCTCTCTCTCTATGTGAATAACATATATCTATCTATATCTATGGCTGGATGGCTCTTTGTCAGGAGGGCTTTGATGACGTTTTCTTGCCCTGGTGAAGGGAGTTGGACTGGATGGCCTTAAGTATTTTCTGCTGGTCATGGGGATTCTGTGTGGGAAGTTTGCCCCAATTCTGTTGTTCTTGGGGTTCAGCATGCTCTTTGATTGTATGTGAACTATAAATCCCTGTGTAACATGCACAGATATCTATAACAACAATTACAAAAACTGCAGATTGCAAATCACAATTTCTGTATTACAGCGTGGGAACATTAACATGATTAATTAGTAACTGTTTATAAATGAAAGATTGTTTATCAATATTTTGTCAACACAATGAAACTTAAGCTTCCAAAATTATTTATTTATTTACTTCATTTATATACTGCTTTTCTCAGCCCTCAGGCGACTCAAAGCGGTTAACAACAGCAAAATTCAATGCAAAAACATCACAAAACGAATATGGGACAGTTAAAAACAGTAGCATCATCAACTATTAAACATCAAAATAACAATCATTAGCATCTCATCAGTAAAATCAGAATCCAAAATAACAATTACTGTATACCAGGAGATTCTTCATAAGTACATGACGTCAGAAATAGTAACTCAAATATTGTTAAATGCAATATAATGAATTTTCAGCTTCCAAAATAACAATTTCTATATTGTAGAAAGTTCTTCATATGATATATGTCTCATAATATCTTCTTCAGGTGTTAGTCTTATCTATGATGCTTGAATTCAATTCTAATTAGTAGCTATTGGTTCTGTTGTAAGTTCCTATCTGCATTTACAGTCTTTGGATCCAGTTCCTGTGAACAGCCTAGGCTCTCTAATGAGAGGACGAGCTCGTTACAGAACTCATAGATAATTGTGATTTGCAATCTGCAGTTTTTGTAATTATTGAACTATAAATCCCAGCAACTACAACTCCCAAATGTCAAGGTCTATTTCCCCCAAACTTCACCAGTGTTCATATTTGAGCATATGGAATATTTGTGCAAAGTTTGGTCCAGATCCATCATTGTTTGAGTCCACAATGCTTTCTGGATGTAGGTGAACTACAACTCCCAAACTCAAGGTTAATGCCCATCAAATCCTTCCAGTATTTTCTATTGGTCATGGGAGTTCTGTGTGCCACGTTTGGTTCAGTTCCATTGTTGGTGGAGTTCAGAATGCTCTTTGATTGTAAGTAAACTATAAATCCTAGCAACTACAACTCCCAAATGACAAAATCAATTTTTTTAGTGTGATGGTCGCTCCTTGGGTTAGTAGGTGTCTTGTGGCCAAATATGGCGGCAATTCATCCAGTGGTTTTCGAGTTATGTTAATCCCAGAAATGAACATTACATTTTTATTTATGTAGGTACTAGCTGTACCCGCCACACTTCGCTGTGGCCAACCTTCCCTCTTTCTCTCCTTCTTTCCCTCCTTCCTTCACTCCCTCTTTCCTTCCTTCCCGTCTTTCCTTCTCTTCTTCCTTCCTTTTCTATCTCTTTCCTTCCTTCCCCCTTTTTCTTTCTCTTCTGCTGTCTCTCTTTTCTTCCTTCTCTCTTTCCTTCCCTCCCTCTTTCTCTACGTCTTCCCCCTTCCTTCTTTCCCTTTTTCTTTCCTTCTCTCCTTCCTTCCTTCTCTAACTTTCTTTCCTTCCCCCTTTTTCTTTCCCTCCCTCATTCTCTCCTTTCTTCCTTCTCTACCTTTTTCCTTCCTTCTCTCTTTGCTTCCATGCTTCCTTCTCCCTTTCCTTTCCTTCCCTCCCTCCCTCCCTCCCTCCCTCCCTCCCTCCCTCCCTCCTCCCTCCCTCCCTCCCTCCCTTCCTCTCTTCTCTTTCTTTCTTTCTTTCTTTCTTTCTTTCTTTTCTTTCTTTCTTTCTTTCTTTCTTTCTTTCTTTCTTTCTTTCTTTTCTCCCCTTCCCTCCCTCTTTCTTCCCTTTTTTTCTGTATTGTCATTTAGCTTTTCGTCATTTAGCTTTTTGGGACTTTTTAAGCCCCTTCTGCTGTGTTTTTCAGTGTATTTATGAGTGAAGGACATACATTGGGTTGTTAGGTGTCTTGTGTCCAAATTTGGTGTCAATTCTCCCAGTGGTTTTTGAGTTCAGTTAATCCCACAAACGAACATTACATTTTTATTTATATAGATTTATTGAAAAACTAGAGCAAAATGTGCTGCAGGATGTCCCTCTCACAGAAACAAAAGTTTTGGCAGTTTAATAAACTTTTCCTATCTTTTTATGATAGAACCAATTAGGAAGTGACATTTATAACCCAGGAACAAAAATCGTGTTGCATAGTGTTGTCAGTGTTACGGTATTTTTCTTCCAATACGTGATTGGTTTTTTTTTTACATGACCAGAATTTCCCCAAAACTTGGTTAAACTCTTATTTATTCTGAGGATGACAAAGTAGACCTCCCGGAAAATACTTTCCGTTCAGCCACGGCTTTGACTCCTTTCCAGTCTTCTTATCTGAAGGAAATATGCCTCCTAATTTGGGAAATGGGAAGGAGTAATCCAAAAGAAGGGACCCCCCCCCCCCGGTGATGCAGCGAGTTAAACCGCTGAACTGCTGAACTTGCTGACCAAAAGATTGGCAGTTCAAATCCGGGGAGTGGGGTGAACTCCTGTTGTTAGCCCCAGCTTCTGCCAACTTAGCAGTTCAAAAACATGCAAATGTGAGTAGATAGGTACTAGGCTTGGGCGGTTTCGTTCGTTAATTTCGTAATTCATTATTAATTCGTATTTAAATTAGCTTACGATCCAATATTGAGCCATGCAGGAATAGTGTGAGGAGTAAATTAGATTCGAAACAATTTTTTCAATTTATTTCGTAATTATTTCGTAATTATTTCGTAATTATTTTGTAATTATTTCGTAATTATTTTCCCATGTCTGGTGCAAGTTTTATAGTTGTTGTTTGTTTTATCACACCAACAGTCAACAACAGAGGGAGAGGGAAGCTTCAGAAGTTCCCCCTGTCCCATTTGGAGGTTTTTTTAGCATATTGCGCAATCGCGTCCGCCATTAACGAATCGATTCGTAATTATACGAAATTTCGTAAATTTCGAAATTTTTAAAAGGAAAATTTCGGAATTCTTTTAAAAAACGAAACGCGATGGACCCCTAAAAACGAAATGAGTTTAGAAACAAATTTTTCCGTTGTTACCCAGGCCTAATAGGTACCGCTCCAGTAGGAAAGGTAATGGTGCTTCATGCAGTCATGCCAGTCACATGATCTTGGAGGTGTCTACGGGCAACACCGGCTCTTCAGCTTAGAAATGGCGATGGGCACCAACTCCCAGAGTTGAACACAACTAGGGAAAAACCTTTATCTTTTATCCTCACAATCTCTGAAGATGCCTGCCATAGATGCAGGCAAAACGTCAGGAGGAAGTGCTTCTGGAACATGGCGGTACAGCCTGCAAAACTCACAACCACCCCTTGTCTGTCCTGTTTGTGTGTTTGTTGTTAAAGTGCTGCTTATTTTAAAACAATTTGGCTATCATTTTAATAAAAGCACAATGATTATGATGTATTATGGAATGAATCTATAAATCATGAGCTGTAATTTTTGATTTATGGCATATCAAATAAATATGATGTGTCTTTTGAAATATGTGCCACTTTCTCCCTTTCTGCCAGTGTTGCACAAATAATGTCCTGATCTAGAAGAAAGCATTCCAGTGTTGTCTGCCTTGTTTAACTCTTAACGTAATTAGTTAGCTTTTTCATAATTGCCAACTCGTGGGCCGCACTCTCCCTTTGTTAGAATATCTCTTGTTTTCGATGAGAAATTCTAGCTGTTTACATATAGAAAGTGAACGCGCTCAGGTTCTTAAGGGAAATTCTTAGTGAAGTTCAGCTAGAATTGAGTTTTATTCACTTAAGAAAATAATCAATATGGAATTTTGTTGGCTGATCTCTACTCTGTTACAAACTGAATAGTTCCCTTAATTTCAGGTACGAATAAACACGGGGAAAAATACAACGTTAAAATTCAGTGAAAAGAAAGAAGAGGCAAAACGAAAACGGAAGAACAGCAATGGCAATGGACACTCGTCTACGGAGCTGCCGAGCATCAAAACACCAGCAGACATTTACCGGTATGTAAGAATAATCTTATGCCTTGTGGGAGTATATTATGTATTATCTCATGTATAACTTAACTAATAGGGTAGATTTATTCCTGGACTTTACTTCTCAAACAAAAGGTTTTCAAACAGAGATAACCTAGAAAGAATCAGGTTAGGTTCCTGCATAACAACAACAACAACAACAAGAGGAGCAGTTCAAGATATTTAAGCAACCTTGTGCTCAAAACTAACAATGTGCATACTTTCAATGAAACAATGTGGTGAGAAAGCCCTGCGCAAACAAAAATATGTCTTACTTTCTAGATACTATCTATTCAGGAATGATGTTTGTTCCATTTCTGTGGCCAAATGTATAGATCTGTGTTTTTTAACAGGCTAAATCAGCATTGGCCGGGGCTTGCTAAATAGGCTGATGTTTCTTTTTTATGAAGTACAGCTGAAGCATTGTAATGTTGAAGGCTTTCATGGCTGGAATCACTGGATTGTTGTCAGTTTTCTGGGCTGTATGGCTATATTCCAGAAGCATCCTCTCCTAACGTTTCGCCTGCATCTATGGCAGGCATCCTCAGAGGTTGAGAGGTCCTCAAAACCTCTGAGGATGCCTGGCATAGATGTGAGGGTCTCACAACCTCTGAGGATGCCTGCCATAGATGTGAGAGTCTCACAATCTCTGAGGATGCCTGCCATAGATGTGAGGGTCTCTCAACCTCTGAGGATGCCTGCTACAGATGAAGGTGAAATGTCAGGAGAAAATGCTTCTGTAACATGGCCATACAGCCCAGAAAACCGACAACAACCCAACTGAAGCGTTATTTGCTGCAGATTGCAAATTCATGTAAATATCTACAACAGCCACTAGGTGGCATTTGGAAAGGTTTTACTGTTGTTCATTTTTTCATTAATCCCAGCATTGACTTAAGGGAGCTCCATTTGAGGTTGGGACACTCCATTTGGGGTCGTCTGTGGAAGAAGCAGAGGTAGATACCATTTTGAAGAAGAGTTCCTCATTTCCTTGTCGACATATATGGGAGAAAATGAACATTAGCTGCAACAGAGCAATTAAGTGTTTCCTTCATAGAATCATAGAATCCTAGAGTTGGAAGAGACCTCATAGGCCATCCAGTTCAACCCCATTCTGCCAAGAAGCAGGAACATGCAAAGCACCCCTGACAGATGGTCATCCAGCCTCTGTTTAAAAGCTTCCAATGAAGGAGCCTCCACCCCATTCCAGGGCAGAGAGTTCTACTGCTGAACGGCTCTCACAGTCAGGAAGCTCTTCCTCATGTTCAGATGGAATCTCCTTTCTTGTAGTTTGAAGCCATTTGTAGTGATTCTTACCTAGTAGGCCGAAAAAGAAGCCTGGATAAAAGTAGGGCAAACCTCCATTTTGAGAGTGTATGCCAGGGAAGCAGACATCTTGAGTGAGGATAGCTAGAAGATGGGAGGAGTTTGAGGTCTCCTGTGATTGGTTAGAGCAGATGGGAGGAGCCAAGCCTTAGGATGGAAAAAGATTTCAGCTTCTGTGGAGAGGAGGATTGGGAGCTGGTGGGAAAAGAAGTGTGTTTGGAAACTGGGTTTTCAGAGAGAGAGCGTCTGTGTCAGGCAGGGCTGATTTTCTGACAGGAAAGGTCAGCTACCTGATTTCTTGTGGCACAAGGGATTAACTCTCTAGACTGAGTTAGTTAGCTGGAAAAACTCTGGGAGGGTTAGCTGATAACTCAGGGGACTACCTAGGCTAGGTTAGTCAGAAACTCATTTCTATTTCTCTGCAGTAGGGATTTTTGTAACCAACAGCTATATCTGTTTGAATAGCTCTGTATGTAACCAAATGAAGAAACTTATTTCAAGCAACCATCAAGCTATAGTTCACTTTTGTAACAAATCAAGTGTTTTGTGCCTCTCAGAAGAAGAAGTTATTTGTCTGTTGTTTTTATAAATAAATCTTTTTCTATTTAACTTCCAAAAGGGTCTCTATTTTTCCTCAATCTATCAGTAATCCTTTGTGCTAATTCTAGCCTCTTTAACATCCTAATACCACAGAAAGGTCTCTTATCCAAACAGTCATTTTGAGAGCTAAGGGGAGAGCTGTGTTGGCAGAGAAAGGAAAAGTTTACCTCAAAAACTCATTTTAAATATCCTAAGACATCTTGGGTTGGTGGCAGCATTAAACCAAAAGAAGACTGAAGCAGTGTTCACTATACCATTATACATTACATCTAACATCAACTCGCTACCATTACTGGACCATTATTGTCCAGTAATGGTATATTACATATAGTTCTTTTACAGTGGTGTTCAACTGGGGGATACTTGGTGTTAGATAACTACGCATTTCTTTACACCATTCCTCCATTGCGTCCTAGTCTCCAGAGCAGCAAAAAGGAAGCTTGCTCCCTTCTCCTTATGACTTCCTCTCACGTATTTATACATGGTATTCATGCCCAGCTCTTTAAGCCGCTCTTCATAGGGCTTGTTCTCCAGACCCTTGATCATTTGAGTTGCCCTCCTCTGGACACATTCCAGCTTAGAGTCAAGATCTCCCTTCAATTGTGGTGTCCAGAATTTGACACAGTGTGATTCCAGGTGTGGTCTAACTAAGGCAGAATAGAGCATGAGGAGCAGGACTTCCCTGGATCTAGACTCTTCTTGATGCCAAAATCCCACCACATCTGGGAGTTTCTGTATCCGTTTTCCCTGAGGATGCTTGCTTCCAAAGGGAAGTTATGATCATTAACTTCTCAAAAAGGAAGTGCAACAATTGCAGAATACAGTCCACCTATCTTTTATACGTTTTAGCTAGGTTTTAGCTAGGACATTATTATTTAGCTAGGTTTTAGCTAGGACATTATTATTATTAATGTTATACTTACAAAGTTGAGTAGGCGAAGTTGTCATAACAAATTTGTGCCCAAGACAGAACGGAAAGGATTGTGAATTTGTCATGAGGTTCTTCTCCCCTCCCTCTGCATAGTTTATTAAAGCTAACATTTTCTTTTACAGAGTCTTTGTTGATGTTGTGAATGGAGAATATGTCCCTCGTAAATCAATCCTGAAGTCTCGAAGCCGGGAGAATAGTGTTTGTAGCGATACCAGCGAGAGCAGCACGGCCGAGTTTGACGACAGACGAGGAATTCTGAGGAGTGTCAGCTACGACGAAGCCACCTACAGCGACAACAGCGAAGGGATCTTGGAGGAGGAGGAGGAGGAAGAAGAGGGCGAGCAGGAACATCCTTCCAGAATCCCATCACTCACGTCAGGAATCTATGAGGTACAGGAAGAGATTTCCTTCTATTTCGAAAGATGTATTAGGACAAGTAAGACATCTTCATTAATTTCCTTTCTCATGGCTTGACTCCATAATTCACAATGGGTTACTCCTTGGGGAGAACAGCAACACTTTTCAAGAAGCAGTGTATTTTTCTCTGGAGGCACATTTTTCTCTTTTAAGATAGAAGAATTCAGGAACATCTTGAAGCGTCTTCTTTACTTACATTCAGAACACATGAGCTGGAGGTGTCTTTAAATGGGTCTGATAAGGACTTTGGCATGAAATCCTAGAGAGCCAGTGCCACTTAGCATTGATTCAGCATGTTCCTAGAAATAAATGCTGTTTACAAATTCTCATGCAGTTTGGTACTTCAGTGCTTGGAGTTTTCTAGCTCACGGAAATATATGAGTTCCATATTTCACATCCTCCAATAATTCTGAAGGGTTCTACAGATCTAGATCCCCAAAGAGTACAAGGATATAAGTACCTTGTCTGAAATCTTCTGTGACAACATTTCTAGCCTTCCAAATCTCCTATTCAAGGCGCTAATACCACAGTGAATGAGCCCACGTTACATAAAAACGGCATTAAATATGGGTTGTTGTAGGTTTTTCCGGGCTATATGGCCATGTTCTAGAGGCATTTTCTCCTGACGTTTCGCCTGCATCTATGGCAAGCATCCTCAGAGGTAGTGAGGTCTTTAAATATATGTGCATATGGTGATATATCTTAATGACTTCCCTGTCATCGTGAAAGGAAGCTTCACTTTTTTGTGGCATCTGTGACTCACACAAATTGTGTTATCTGTGCATTGTTTGGAACCTTATAGAGCTATATTATTATTATTATTATTATTATTATTATTATTATTATTATTATTTGAAACACAACATGGTGAGTCCACAACAGATGATGATGATAATGATGATGATGATGATGATGATGATGATGATTATTATTTGAAACACAACAAGATGAGTCCACAACAGAGAAGATCACTCTGCTGGCTGTTGTATTGGATCACACATCGGACACTTCCCAAGTATCTAGGACTGTGTGATGTATCGGCGAATAATGCGTGCAGATCCAAGTAGAGTGGCCTTTTGCAGCTGGCAGCTGGTAGTTTTGTCAGCACCAATTGCGTTTAAGTGCAGACCAAGGTCTTTAGGCACTGCACCCATGATATCTGCAAACCCATCCCTCTCCAAACACCTACCCTTTTCTCCTGGTCATGCTCACCACTTTTTAATTTTAATTATTACATTTGGCCCTGCCATAGTTTTTAATTGCGTCATTGTGTGTTGTTAATGTTATTGCTTTGTTTTTGATTTACTTTGCTGTATTGTTGTTGATGTTTTATTGTTGTATTTGGGCTCGGCCTCTTGTAAGCCGCACCGAGTCCTTCGGGAGATGGCAGCGGGGTACAAATAAAGGTATTATTATTATTATTATTATTATTATTATTATTATTATTATTATTATTTATCACCACTTGGACCATCTTGACTGGCTTGTTGTTGTTGTTATTTATCTACTCCTCGTGGCTCAAGGCAGGATACAACACAATCAAAACACTTTCAATAAAATACAGATATTGAAAAACATGGTACAAAGATGCCTCGTAACTCTATTTCCACCTAAGCCCTTAGTACCCTTTCATCTGCT
The DNA here is from genome assembly GCF_025583915.1 of Anolis sagrei ordinatus. Classification (NCBI taxonomy): domain Eukaryota; kingdom Metazoa; phylum Chordata; class Lepidosauria; order Squamata; family Anolidae; genus Anolis; species Anolis sagrei. The sequence continues at coordinate 41,355,318 of NW_026847993.1, forward strand.
ATGTTACCAGCATTCGACATAGCTTTTGATTATTGGTTTGACTCAACTCATTCTTGACCATGTCTTCCACCTTCTTTAATAGCTTTAGAATGTCTTCTTTGAGTTCCTTTAAACATGCATGCCTTTGCGTACAGGGGGTCCTAAGTTCGGTCCTCAGCATCTTCAGTTATAAGGCAGGAAAAGACCTCTTCCTTGAGACCACGGAGTCTCATGACTTTCAGAATAGACAACAGTTGGTTAGATGGTTTCTGTGGTCCCAGTTGGAATGGAGAAACTCCACAAAGGTTCAGGGACTGGTTCTATTTATCTCTTGCTTTCTTGGGTTATACAGTTTTGATTTTTCTTCTTTTCCACCCAACTGTTCTTATTTTCCCCCATAAACTTGATGTTCTTTCTTGTCAGTGACAACAAACATTCTGATTCCAAATGCCATTTTATTCTTCATCTCTGGATTATCGTTTGCATGTTGTGACTGTTTATGTGGTTGAATTTAGTACTAGAGAAAAGTCCAGAAAGTATTATTAATAGGTTGTCTTATTAGATATATGGAACCTATTCTGAAGGAGATGGGGGAGAGATACATTGTGTAGATGCCCTATTTTGCCACTTGTCATCTTGAAGCAATTTAAAAAGGCCATGGTAATAAACCATGTACATGCAATATAGGACAGAGATGCCGACAAACAACAGAACTTCAGTGCTATCCTATTCAGATTGTGTGTCAGAAAGGAAACCAGATATTGTCCTTGTGCAAAATCCTTTCTGTCCTGTAACTCTTCAGATTGGTGACTCTGTTGAGATGTGCTGCTGTGTCCCTCTATTACCAAATAGTCCAAATACCTCCAGGGTCTCTTTATCCAATCAAACACTGGAAGCAAGGAGTTTGTTCAACAGGTTTATTTGATCAAATCATCCTGCCGGGTGAACAGAGGAAAGTGCCACACAAAACTGAGATGCAGCTCAGCTTTATATTCAACACCTTGAGCATGTGCACAAGCTATTTTCAGGCTATTTTCTCCAATGTATGCCTCATCTCTGTCTCTTCCTTTTGTTCCCTTCTGATGCCAGCTCTTATTGGTATTCCTGCACCTGCTATCCTCAGCAGCTGATTCCCCCTCCTGTGTCTCCCTCTCCTGTGCCTGCTTGTTACTAGGCATTTTCTGTTTGAACTTTCCCCTTGTCTGAACTCTCTGCTTTGGTTGGTAATTTTTCACTACTTCTTCAGCTATAGTTCCTTCAACTCCACCTCCCATCAGCCAGGTTAATAACTGAGGCGGCATACAGGGAGCATACAACGCTCATGTTACACCAGCTCCACTGGCTGCCTGTTTACTACCGGGCACAATTCAAAGTGTTGGCTTTGGTCTATAAAGCCCTAAATGGCCCCGACCCAATTTACCTGTCCGAACGCATCTCCCCCTATGAACCATCGCAAAGATTAAGATCCTCCAGGGAGGCCCTGCTTTCTGTCTCGCTATGGTCACAGGTGCAATTGGTGGGGACAAGAGACAGGGCCTTCTTGGTGATTGCTCCCCGGCTATGGAACACACTTCCTGGTGAGATCAGTTCGGCCCCCTCTCTCCTGTCCTTTAGAAGGATGGTCAAAACTTGGCTGTGGGACCAAGCTTTCGGGACAGGGCAATAAAGCAGCAATAGGAAAGATTACCAGGCCAGTTAGATTAGATACAGATGTCTAGGATGGTTTTTAATGGTGTATTTTAATATTGAGATAAATGTTTTTAATGTTTATGTATATGTATATGAATTTGTGTCCCGGCATTGAATGTTTGCTGTATATTTATTTATTTATTTGTGGTATTTATATTCCGCCCTTCTCACCCCGCAGGGGACTCAAGTCGGATTATAGTGTACACATATATGGCAAACATTCAATGCCAATTTTTTGATATACAATGTATACAGACATACACAGAGGCTATTTAACTTTTTCTGGCCGCCAGGGGAGCGGTCGCTTTCATCGCCCATCTGCGACACTGATGAAGTACTTCCGCATTCCCCGCATGATTTTGCTGGAGTGCTTTTCTGGAGTCTTTTTTTAATGGCCTCATAAATTAGTTTATTTAGCCTCCCCACACTTTAAGGTGGTACCTAATTTTCCTACTTGACAGATGCAACTGTCTTTCGGGTTGCAAAGGTCAACAACAGGCTACACAATTGGTTGGAAACCCACTCCAACCCAGGCTGGCTTCGAACTCATGACCTTTTGGTCAGAGTGATCTTTTTTTTTTTGGAAATAGTTTTTATTGTGCAGTTTTTCCATTTACAAATAAAAACAAACAAATAAATAAAACAAAACAAAAGAGTATCACCCTGTGCCCTGCCCATCTCCTCCAACCCTCCTCCCCCCAGTGTGTGGACTTCCCAAAGCCTTCAAAGAATCCTTTGTCTTCTGGTGTAGATGTCATCCATTCTTCAATTTTGTCTCCGACATTGTTTCCGTCTATTGATCTCTATTATCATAGTCATCTTTTTTGCTTTGATAAAGTCTTTGAACCCTCCCCAATTTGTCTTTTTTGTTGAGTTGTTTAGATGTTGGGATAAACAGTCCATTTGGATTGTGTCTAGTGTCTTTATGATCCAGTCTTCTATTGTCGGGGTTTCCTTCTGTTTCCACATTTTAGCCAACAGTATCCTAGCCGCCGTGCTTATTAGGAAGAAAACTTTTTCTTGATTTTTGTTAAATTTGGGGTAGGACATGCCTAATAAATACATTTCTGGGAGTTGTGGGAAGTTTGTTTTTAGGATTTTTTGTGTTGCTAGATGTATTTCTCTCCAATATTTCCTTTTTTTTTGCAGCTCCACCATTGGTGGTAGTAAGTCCCTATCTCTTTCTGACACTTCCAACATTTATTTGATGCGGTTTTGCTAAATTTGGCAATTTTATCTGGGGAATAGTGCCACCTGAAAAACATTTTATACCAGTTTTCTTTCAAATCTGTGGCTACTGGTCAGAGTGATCTTAATGCAACTGACACTCAGCCAGCTGCGCCACAATCCCAGTGCAATCCCGGTATATATGCTGTCCTCCGCCCCGAGTCCCCTTTGGGATGAGAAGGGCGGAATATCAATGTTTTAAATAAATAAGAAATAAATCAGTGCCATCTGCAATAATGTCTGGTCAGAATTATGTGAGTTGGAGTTCGACAATATTTTAAAGAGTCATAGATTCCCTGCTTGTACTGAGTCAGGTTATGGCTGCAGATATGTGCCACTGCTTAAGGCTGGTGCTCTACTTCTCTTTTGAGTTGGCCAGAGTTCTCAGGTCTATGACAACTTCTTCCTTTGGTTTTAAAGAGCAGTTTTCAGGTACTTGACATAAAGAAATAGCAGTGGTAGGTGTGACTGGGATATAGCAAAGCATGTTTAACAGGGTTAGCTTTACAACTGGAAGTCAGGGGTTAATTTTGGAGGTGTTCTTTGTCTTGCAGGCTTTCTCGGGAACGGTGGTGGAGAAGGAGCCCTTGTCCCCGCTTTCAGTGCTGCACCCGATCCTCGCACATCCTGTCCTGCCTACCATTCCTGAGCGGAAAGCTGAGGAAGTGCTCTCAGAAGCACCGGAAGAAGCTACAAAGAGGGTTTCGAAATTCAAAGCAGCCAGAATACGACAGAAAACATAGGTCCCATTAACACAACAAAGTGCATTATATGTAAGATGGGTTACATCTAGTGAACAAAAGGGTGGACTCTGCTGATTCGATACTGTTCATGTTTTGGCCTCTCGTTGATGGTATTTCTTTTTCTCATATATGAATGAATCTGTGAGGAAGAACTACAATATTCTCCATATTTTCTTAGAATCTCTGTATGCAGTCAGCACCTTTGTACATGTTTGCCTTACGATAATAGCACTTGGAATAATTTTCAAAAGAATAATCTTCATAAGGATTTTTCCCCCTTCTCCTTTGTGTTTAAAACTAATAGAAGCCGTTTTGTACCAGATGTGATGTTCCACATGCCATATGGGTCGTTTGACAGAAACTTCCCGAATTTCAAATAGAGCCAACAATTATATTTCATGACTTGCTTTAGCGTTTTAAGATTCACTTGTATTTTTCCCCCCATTGTTTTTGTAGGATTTGCTTTTAGGTGTCTGTGCTGACAAATCATTTCTTTCCTACTTGCATTTTAAAATAAAAAAAACTGTCTGAAGACTTCACTTGTGTCGCATCTACGAAACAGAACGCTGTGTTCATGCACTTTGCAGGGATGTTTCTTGATGAGAAAATAAAATGGTATTTTGTAAAATTAAACTTTTCAATTAAAGAAAAAGAAAATTCCAGAATATTGAGAGTACTTTTCTTTGGGTCGTAATACAGAATGGAGGAGAAGGGTTGTTGTTTTTTTTTTCAATTTCTAAATTCCTTGAGATGTTTTCTGAACTTTACAGTGCAAAGCAGGTTATTCTCTTCCTTTCTTTTGTAACAAACGTCTATTAATGTCAGAGAAGATTACGTGCTCCTGAAGAGAAGAGCTTAACCCTAAACCGAAAGCGCCTTAGCTGCACAGAGGCACTCCCCTTCTTTTGTGTGTTTAGAAACATATTGCTGTAGCTGTGGCCCCTTCCACAACGTGTGTTCAAGATACAGAATCGCTCATAATCGGAAAGGAAGTCGCCCTTCCTTCGGGACCTTCCACTGTATCTGCCACATAGTGGCTTTCTTTGCCACTTGGGCTCTTCCTATTAGAAGCAGTTTACTTTTGGTAAGTGATCAAAAATCAACAGCCTTTCCTTCTAACTGCCATTTAATAGCAGTTTGTTTAGTCTGCAGTTTATGTAACAGAGAAGACCAAGGACAGACAGAGCTAGCGCATATCTTACTATTCTATTTCATTGGTACGGGCGCAGCTTGGGAGTAATCCTGGACCCAAGGTACGGGCACAGCTTGGGAGTGATCCTGGACTCATCGCTGAGCCTGGAACCCCAGGTCTCGGCGGTGGCCGGGAGAGCTTTTGCACAATTAAAACTTGTGCGCCAGCTGCGCCCGTACCTTGGGAAGTCGGATCTGGCCACGGTGGTCCACGCTCTTGTTACATCCCGATTAGATTACTGCAACGCACTCTAAGTGGGGTTGCCTTTGAAGACTGTTCGGAAACTCCAACTAGTCCAGCGGGAGGCAGCCAGATTGCTCACCGGAGCGTCATACAGGGAGCATACCACCCCCCTGTTGTGTCAGCTCCACTGGCTGCCGATCCAGTTCCGAGCACAATTCAAAGTGCTGGTTTTGACCTACAAAACCCTATACGGTTCCGGCCCAGTGTATCTGTCCGAACGGATCTCCCTCTACGTCCCACCCCGGAGTCTAAGATCTTCTGGGGAGGCCCTGCTCTCGACCCCGCCTCTATCACAAGTGAGGTTGGCGGGGACGAGGAGCAGGGCCTTCTCGGTGGTGGCCCCCCGCCTGTGGAATTCACTCCTCGGGGAAATTAGATCTGCAACATCGCTCCTTTCCTTTAGGAAAAAACTGAAAACATGGATTTGGGACCAGGCATTCGGACAATCGGGCAGATAAAGAAAGAACTTTGACAATGATTAGGAAATGATTAATGGATTAGAACTATGGAACTCTGAAAGACGAAACGCTGAGCACGAGAATAGTTTTATATGATGTGTTATGTACTAGTTGTTGATTGTTTTGACTGTGATAACTGCTTTAAACTATGGTTTTGTATATTATGTGTAAATTGTATAGGAATCGAATTGTGCCTTTTTTGTAAGCCGCCCTGAGTCCTCCCTCGGGGGTTGAGAAGGGCGGGGTAAAAGTATCTGTAATAATAATAATAATTGGAATCTTGTTGCAACTCAGAGTAAGCTTCACCTTGCTTCCAAACACAACCACACAAGAGCTGTAGTTTTATAATTTATTGAGGAAAAAATCCAAGTCAAAATAAAGAATAAGCATTGCAAAGTTCCAAAGATTTGGGTAAAATGCAGAATACAGTTCCAAAGAGCTTCAGGTAAAAACAAGTTACAAGCAAAGACAATTGCCCCAAGAATCACAATGTAAGAAATCCCAAGCGTGCTGCTTGCCAGCTAAGATAATCCATGAAGCTTCCAGGCTAATAAGCTACGTTGAACTGACACTTTCCCTTAGTTTGCAAGAAGCCTAAATACCTTTCTAACATGAAAACATTATGTTCTCACTAACATGAACACATTGTGATGACCTTGGCCCGAGCTGGCATCCCGTCTACTGGCCAGGCGAGAACTCCGCCTCACCCGCAAATCAAGACGAGCCTGCCATGTCAGGTCACTATCAAGGCTTTCTGCACTTTCAGTATCAGTGTGGGAAGGAGGCAAAAGCCTCCCCACCTGTTCACTATCTCCGTTAAAATTCTTTTCTTCTGAGAACCGCTGTGTTGTTGACTCTCCACTGTCTGTGGGAGCCTCAGAAAAAGACCTAGAAGTAGGCCCAGAGATCTGAGGCACAGAAAAAGAGCCAGGAATCTGAATCCCATCATCCTCATCATCACGGAACATCTCAGCCACAACACTTGTCTTGTCCAGTCCACATAACCGTATCGACTCGAGACTCACGTGACATTCAATCTACTGCGCACTTCTATATTCAAAACCCTGAAAACAAAAGAAGTATTTGCTGGCAAATCCAAAGTGACCAATTTAAGGTGGAATCAGGTGTCAAACGGGGATGTGTTATTGCCTCAACCTTATTTTCCATCTTCATCACTATGATACTTCATCTTGTTGATGGGAAGCTTCCCACCAGAGTGGAAATAATCACTTTTCGGACAGATGGCAAGCTATTTAACCTCAGCAGACTGAAAGCCCAAAACCAAGTTTACAATATCTGTTATAGAACTCCAATATGCTGATGACAATGTCTATGCACATTCAGAAGAAGACCTACAAGCCACCTTCGCAGAAGCATAGGAGAAGCTCAACCGGTCATTGAACATCGAGAAAACCAAAGTGCTGTTCCAGCAGTCACCAGCCAATCCCTCACCAATGCCAGAAATACAGCTTAATGATGTAACATTAGAAAATGTTGACCATTTCTGCTCCCTTGGCAGCCACCTCTCCACCAAAGTCAACATCAACACTGAAAAACAACACCACCTGAGCTCTGCGAGTGCAGCATTTTTCTGAATAAACCACAGAGTGTTTGAGGACCGGGACATCCATAGAGATACCAAGGTGTTTGTTTATAAAGCTATTGTCCTCCCAATCCTGTTATATGCCTGCAAGACATGGACTGTCTACAGATGTCACATGCAACTCCTAGAATGATTCCATCAGTGTTGCCTCCTAAAAATCCTGCAAATTTCCTGGGAAGACAGGCGGACAAATGTCAGAGTGCTGGAAGAAGCAAAGACCACCAGCATTGAAGCAATGGTCCTCTGCCACCAACTCCGCTGGACCGGCCAGGTTGTCCAGATGCCCGACCACCGTCTCCCAAAGCAGTTGCTCTACTTCAAACTCAAGAATGGAAAACTGAATGTTGGTGGGCAGGAAAAGAGATTTAAAGATGGGCTCAAAACCAACCTTAAAAACTCTGGCATAGACACTGAGAACTGGGAAGTCCTGGCCCTTGAGCGCTCCAGCTGGAGGTCAGCTGTGACCAGCAGTGCTGCAGAATTTGAAGAGGCACGAATGGAGGACGAAAGACAGAAACGTGCCAAGAGGAAGGCGCGTCAAGCCAACCCCGACCAGGACCGCCTTCCACCTGGAAACAGATACCCTCACTGTGGGAGAACATGCACGTCAAAAATAGGGCTCCACAGTCACCAACGGACACCGATCTTGCAAGACAATCCTACTCGGACAACGAGAGATCGCCTCGTTGTCAGTCTTGGAACATTGGTGATCCTATTATCACTGTTGGGTCTGAGCAAAACTGTTGGATTTTGGTTTAGGTGTGGAAGGCAGACCCTACTGGAGGTCTTTATCTGAAACCAAAAATGCAACTGTCTAACTCCTACGGCTTTCCAAAGAAATAGGAACCTAATCCCGTTTCCTTGGATGAGAACAGCAGTTGGGACAGAAGCTGGAATACACACACGTTGTAACTGGGTATCGCAAACCTCGTTGGAGGTGTTAATCATTAGCTTGATGCACGCTGAAATGTGGATTTTATGGTTCTAAAGCATATTGCGTTGGTACTAAAATAAGCCATCAATGCCAGTCCACCCTCTATTCACGGCTAAATATTTAAAGGAGGTTATTTATAGCTTCTTTAATGAATTCTTGGCTAAACAAAATGAAATTATGTCCTAGAAAAGTTGGAGCTATTTTGTAACCAGAACAGTGCATCTATAAAATAAGAGTGCCATGAATATGTATTTTAAATAACAAAGGGGTTGAGATCTAATCTAAATCTACTGCTTAATTAGAAAAAACAGGTCCCGATCCTAGCTGTTCTTACACTCTCTAGTAAATCCAGAGTTGGAGTTCCTTTTTCCACTGAACTAATCAAAGTCCATGGCATTGACCCTGCTGCTTTTGATGATGGACTGTCTCTAGACCTGACTGTTTTGCTAGCTGCAAGTAAGCATTTCCGGATGGATAGTCACTTAACATCAGTGTAATTCTCTATGCTAATAGTGATGTCATTCACCATAGTATTGTTCCTTAGTAAAGGTAAATGTTTCCCCTTGACATTAAGTCTAGTCGTCTCTGACGGGTGGTGGTGCTCATCTCCATTTCTAAGTCGTAGAGCCGGCGTTGTCTGTAGACACCTCCAAGGTCATGTGGCCAGCATGAGTGCCTGGAGTACCGTTACCTTCCCGCCGGAGCAGTACCTATTGATCTCACATTTGCATGTTTTCGAACTGCTAGGTTGGCAGAACCTGTGCTTAACAGTGGGAGCTCACTCTGCTTCCCGGATTCGAACCACTGACCTTTCAGTCAGCAAGTTCAGCAGCTCAGCAGTTTAATAATTCCATATATAGCCAAAAAATATCACCATACTTACAGAAGAAGGCATATTGGTTAGGCTTGGTTGAACCACCAGGATTGTAGCACAGCTGGCTGAGTGTCAGATGCATTAAGATCACTCTGACCAAAAGGTCATGAGTTCGAAGCCAGCCCGGGTTGGAGTGGGTTTCCAACCAATTGTGTAGCCTGTTGTCGACCTTTGCAACCCGAAAGACAGTTGCATCTGTCAAGTAGGAAAATTAGGTACCACCTTAAAGTGTGGGGAGGCTAATTTAACTGATTTATGAGGCCATAAAAAAAGACTCCAGCAAGCACTCTAGCAAAAAGCATGCGGGGAATGCGGAAGTACTTCATCAGTGTTGCAGATGGACGATGAAAGCGACAGCTCCCCTGGCAGCCAGAAAAAGTTAAATAGCCTCTGTGTATGTATGTATATGTTTGTATGTCAAAAATTGACATTGAATGTTTGCCATATTACAGTACACTGTAATCCGCCCTGAGTCTCCTGCGGGGTGAGAAGGGCGGAATATAAATGCTGTAAATAAATAAAATAAATAAATAAACCTCAAAGCATACAAAAGGATAATATATCAGGTTCCAAAAACATGCAACTACATGGTTCTCAACCTGTGGGTTCTCAGATGATTTGGCCTTCAACTCCCAGAAATCCTAACAGCTGGTAAACTGCCTGGGATTTCTGGGAGTTGAAAGCCAAAACTGTTGCACTCCAGGACAGGAAAAGCCCTCTGACTGTAAACACCACACCGTTGATTGGAAAACAATCGTTTTGATTGAAGATAATTAAAAAACAGCAAAGTAAAAAGCACTTTAAAGGAATAGGTAAATCCAATTAGGTAAGAAGATAAGCAGGAGCAAAAGTAGTCCAGGATAAAGTTCAGCAAAGTCCATTAAACCAAAGTTCACACTTCTCTAATATAATTCAGAAAACCAGGAAATAATCCAAGGCATGAGTAGGCATTCACACAATCCAAGAATCCAAACTATGAAACAAGAAATACTTAGACAAGAAGCTTCCCAGCAAGACTTCCATGAAACAAGGACACGGACTACACTTGATTCCAACGATGCTTCATCTGACTATATTTCCCATACTTGGAACTTTTATCCCCTCGTTAAGCTATCCCAAGCACTCAGAAATTGGTTTCTCTTTAATTGAGATCCCTTATCTTTTTCTGTCAGAGCCTGGCAGAACGCCGTAGGGACTGTTCGGCCTGTCTGTTTTGACTAATTTCTTATCATCTATCTATTTGCTCATTAGGTTTTGCAGCTGGGCCAGGTACCCAGTTGTTTTCAAGCCCCAAATCCTGGGAACCCTCTGGTAGTAATTCAAGGAGTACACTATCATCCCCACACCCTTCAGGGACATTCCCATGGGAAACTACACTTTGCACAGGGATCTCCTGGTCCTTCTCTGCATCAGTATCATTGACCAAACCATTGCCATCTTGAAATTTCATTGGCATCACTTCCCACATCCAAAGCACCCTGATCCTGAAACGCAATCACAGGCTAAACTCCAACAAAAACACCTGTAAGCCAAAACATCCACAGGTTGAGAACCATTGGTCTAGATGGAGCTCCTTCATTTATTTCACTGGAATTCCAAGAACCACCAGCCAGAATGTGGTGTCGAAATACATGTATTTAGAAGTGCCTTTAAGCGCTCACAAGTTTTTCTGTACCAAAACCGATGACTGGAGAATACAAGTATTATTCTTGGAGGTTTTCAACAGAAAGTAGAGAAGCATCTTTGGGCATATTGCTATTGGAAAAAAAAACATCAAGAGTGTTAGTGTGGCAAAGGGTTTCAAGTGTCAAATAGGACCTTGGAGGCCAGAGTTTGAATGTCCAACAAACCGTGTAATTCCAGTGGACAAATCCCACTCTCTCAGCTTTAAACTGATGAAATGACAAACCTGGGAAAATTGTGCCAAGACAACCATAGGAGAGGGTCGTCATAAATCAGAGTCCATTAGAAAGTGTATTAAGACAAGGAAAAGCAAGTCAAACTGTAGTTAGTCTGAACTGTTGAAAATGGTTCCGATGGAGTGGAAATCATCGATTGGAGAGATGGCAAGCTATTTAACCTTAGCAGACTGAAAGCCAAAACCAAGGTTACAACAACATCTGTTATAGAATTCCAATATGCTGATGACGTCATCTGTGCGCATTCAGAAGAAGACCTACAAACCACTGTAAACACCTTTGCAGAAGCATACGAGAAGCTCAGCCTATAATTAAACATCGAGAAAACCAAAGTGCTCTTCCAGCAGTCACCAGCCAATCCCTCTCCAATGCCAGAGATACAGCTTAATGGTGTATCATTAGAAAATGTTGACCATTTCCGCTCCCTTGGCAGCCACCTCTCCACAAAAGTCAACATTGACACTGAAACATTGACACCGCCTGAGCTCTGTGAGTGCAGCTTTTTTCAGAATGAAGCAGAGAGTGTTTGAGGACTGAGACATCCGTAGGGAGACCAAGGTGATTATTTATAAAGCTATTTGTCCTCCAAACTCTGCTATATGCCTACAAGACGGGGACTATCTACAGACGACACACTCAATTCCTGGAACAATTCCATCAGCGCTGCCACCGGAAAATCCTGCAAATCTCTTGGGAAGACAAGTGGACCAATGTCAGCGTGCTGGAAGAAGCAAAGACCACCAGCACTGAAGCGATGGTCCTCCGCCATCAACTCCGCTGGACCTGCCACGTTATCCGGATGCCCGACCTCCATCTCCCAAAGCAGTTGCTCTATTCCGAACTCAAGAACGGAAAACGGAATGTTGGAGGACAGGAAAAGAGATTTAAAGATGGGCTCAAAGCCAACCTTAAAAACTCTGGCATAGACACTGAGAACTGGGAAGCCCTGGCCCTTGACCGCTCCAGCTGGAGGTCAGCTGTGACCAGCAGTGCTGCAAAATTTGAAGAGGCACGAATGGAGGATGAAAGAAACATGCCAAGAGGAAGGCGCATCAAGCCAACCCTGACCAGGACCGCCTTCCACCTGGAAACCAATGCCCTCACTGCGGAAGGAGAACATGCAGGTCAAGAATAGGGCTCCACAGTCACCTACGTACACCGATCTTGGAAGACAATCCTACTCAGACAACGAGGGATCACCTAAGAAGAAGTCTGAACGGGTCACAGATCCATTGGTCTATTTTTGTGGCTAGATATCATTTCTGTGAAATCATCCTGGAATGTGAACTGACTTCATCTTTTCTTCCCACTTTCTTTCTTCCGAGGACTAGCTGTACTTTGTTTTGTTTTGTTTTGAATTAATGCCTTGAAAGACAGAAGAGCAGCAGATTCCCATACTTTTTATGGGGGACTCTTTGGAAAAGGGACCGATACATATTTCACATTTTTTAAAAAGTAAATAAATGTTGACTGTCTCAAACAGCTGTTCTAACTGTGTATTTTAACCCCGATGGGTGCTCCAAATGTGAGCCTGGATGAGAAGGACTTGTGTGAGCGGGTGTTTGGTAGGCAATATTTTTGTATTACAAATAGCTCTGTTCTCACCCACATTAACCCCATGATATGTGAGTTTTGCCGGCTCCCACTGTGTCTTTTAAATCAAATCCAGCACATCACCAAGTGTGTTCTCATTTCTAAACAAACTCGTCTTCGAGTGGAAAGTCCTTTAATACTCTGCTGCAAATTAGACAATCTAAGATGAATGGAGTATCTTTGTTAATTATGGAGTTTAATTGATCAAAACTACCGGACAGGGTTTTATTTATAGCAATTTCACGCTGGATCGGATTCTATAATATTAACCAGCATTTGTTCCCCCCTGAAGGTTAAGCTATGCATTTATTCAGATATCCAGATAATAACAACTCCTATACATATAGGGCTACAGTCACAGGATATGTTTTGCAGACCATTTCTGTGCCGTCGCGCCTGGGGGCTATTATTCTCAATAAAGGAGGGATGGACATGGCACCTTTCCCCCAAGGGATTGCTTCTTGCCCTCCTTTAGGAAACTGGAACTCCCAAAAACCCAAAACGCTGTAAATAGCTCAAAATAAGTTTTATTGATCACAAAGTCATTTCTTCAAAGCAATGAGCTGGAAAACTTCAGAGGGGTGAAGGAAAACATACGTTACAGTCTCAATTAGTCCTGGGTCCAAGGGGTTTGAAGCTAAGAAGTCTCACCAAGTTTCCTCTTTCTTCAATAGCTGTGAATGCCGGAGCAAACCACAACCCCAGTTCAGATGGCCTATGTTTTGAAGACTCAGGATCTTCCTTTGGTGCCAAAAGAACCGGCTTGAAGGTGCCTGGGTCTCCTCAATAATTGTCCAGGACGATCTGGACATAAAGCATGAGTCCCAGGGGTAAAAAACCTCAGAACTGGTGCTAAGAGGTAACTTAAATCAGGGTCCTTTAGAATCAAGTCTCTTACTCACGTCCATGTGGTATGAACTCTGATGGCAGAATGAAGAGAAAAGGGAAGCTCTCCCCTCTTGCAGGAAGAGGTGGAGCCAAACAGTACTGATTGACAGCTACAAGCAACCAATCCATACAACTATACATAAGCAGGGTAAAAAGGGGCAGGATTAAGCATGATACAACAGTTTAAATCATACAACTAACAGTTCTATACATAGGTGGCGCCACTCGTGCCGTCACAATTTCGCTCCTAGCAAAACTGTGGTTTATGACACCACATCTGATTTATTTATTTATTTTATTTGCTTTATTTCTATACCGCTTTTCTCAGCCCGTTAGGCGACTCAATGCGGTTTACATAATACAGGTTATCACAACAGTATCATAAGCAATTAAAACACATTATACATAACAGACAAAATAAAAAAACAATCATTATAATATCATAACGCCTCAACAGCAAATCAGAATCCATTCTCATAATCCTTGTACCATTTTCCTATGTTCGATTGTACTGTCTTCCTGTATTCAGTTGCACTGTTTAGCCAAACGCTTGTTCGTAAAGCCAGGTCAAAGCACCCCCGACAGATGACCATCCAGCCTTTGCTTAAAAGCCTCTAAAGAAGGAGCCTCCACCACACTCCAGGGCAGAGAGTTCCACTGCTGGATAGCTCTCCCAGTCAGGAAGTTAGAATCATAGAATCCTAGAGTTGGAAGAGACCTCATGGGCCATCCAGTCCAACCCCATTCTGCCAAGAAGCAGGGAAATCGCATTCAAAGCACCCCCGACAGATGGCTTTTAAGCAGAGGCGGGATGGGCATCTGTCGGGGATGCTTTGAATACGATTTTCCTGCTTCTTGGCAGAATGAGGTTGGACTGGATGGCCCACGGGGTCTCTTCCAACTCTAGGATTCTATGATTCTATGATCTGATTTATTTTATTTTATTTGTCATGTCAGGGCAACCAGTCAATTGTATTACATTTCTAACAGAACAAAACAAACAAACAAACAGACAGAATACAAAATTTGAGAGTTTGGTAGTTGAATAAATGTCCTCTGACCAGTCTCTGGCCACTTGGAGTGCCTCTGGTGTTGCCGCAAGGAGGTCCTCCCTTGTGCATGTGGGAGAGCTCAGGTTGCATTGCAGCAGGTGGTCTGTAGTTTGCTCCTCTCCACACTCGTATGTCGTGGACTCCACTTTGTGGCCCCATTTCTTAAGGTTGGCTCTGCATCTCGTGGTGCCAGAGCGTAGTCTGTTCCGCGCCTTCCAAATCGCCCAGTCTTCTGTGTGCTCAGGGGGGAGTCTCTCATTGGGTATCAGCCATTGGTTGATGGTTCCTTCTTTAAAGCCTCCACCAATCCACCAATTCCAATCCTAGTGTTGGAAGAGACCCCGTGGGCCATCCAGTCCAACCCCATTCTGCCAAGAAGCAGGAAAATCACATTCAAAGCATCCCCAGCAGATGGCCATCCAGCCTCTGCTTAAAAGCCTCTCCAGGGCACACTCCAGGGCAGGGAGTTCCACTGCTGAAAAGCTCCCCCAGTCAGGAAGTTAGAATCATAGAATCCTAGAGTTGGAAGAGACCTCGTGGGCCATCCAGTCCAACCCCATTCTGCCAAGAAGCAGGAAAATCGCATTCAAAGCACCCCTGACAGATGGCCATCCAGTCTCTGCTTAAAAGCCTCTGTCGGGGGTGCTTTGAATACGATTTTCCTGCTTCTTGGCAGAATGGGGTTGGACTGGATGGTCCAACTCTAGGATTCTATGATCCCAGATGAAGGCGAAGGGGTGCTTTGGATGTGGTTTTCCTGCTTCTTGGCAGAATGGGGTTGGACTGGATGGCCCATGAGGTCTCTTCCAACTCTATGATTCTATTATTCTAACTTCCTGACTATGAGAGCTGAAACAGAGGCAGGATGGGCATCTGTCGAGGGTGCTTAGAATGTGATTTTCCTGCTTCTTGGCCGAATGGGGTTGGACTGGATGGCCCATGAGGTCTCTTTCAATTCTATGATTCTATGATTCTAACTTCCTGACTGTGAGAGCTGAAACAGAGGTGGGATGGCCATCCAACCCCATTTGGCCAAGAAGCAGGAAAATCACATTCAAAGCATCCCCGACAGATAGCCATCCCGCCTCTGCTTAAAAGCCCCCATAGAAGGAGCCTCCACCACACTCCAGGACAGAGAGTTCCACTGCTGAACAGCTCCCCCAGTCAGGAAGTTAGAATCATAGAATCAAAGAGTTGGAAGAGACCTCGTGGGCCATCCAGCCCAACCCCATTCTGCCAAGAAGCAGGAAAATCGCATTCAAAGCACCTCCGACAGATGGCTTTTAAGCAGAGGCGGGATGGGCATCTGTTGGGGGTGCTTTGAATGCGATTTTCCTGCTTCTTGGCCAAATGGGGTTGGACTGGATGGTCCAACTCTAGGACTCTATGATCCCAGATGAAGGCGAAGGGGTGCTTCGGATGTGGTTTTCTGCTTCTTGGCAGAATGGGTTTGGACTGGATGGCCCATGAGGTCTCTTCCAACTCTAGGATTCTATGATTCTAACTTCCTGACTGTGAGAGCTGAAACAGAGGCGGGATGGCCATCTGTCAGGGGTGCTTTGAATGCGATTTTCCTGCTTCTTGGCCGAATGGGTTTGGACTGGATGGTCCAACTCTAGGATTCTATGATCCCAGATGAAGGCGAAGGGGTGCTTTGGATGTGGTTTTCCTGCTTCTTGGCAGAATGGGGTTGGACTGGATGGCCCAGGAGGTCTCTTTCAACTCTAGGATTCTATGATTCTAACTTCCTGACTATGAGAGCTGAAACAGAGGCAGGATGGGCATCTGTCGAGGGTGCTTAGAATGTGATTTTCCTGCTTCTTGGCCGAATGGGGTTGGACTGGATGGCCCATGAGGTCTCTTTCAACTCTAGGATTCTATGATTCTAACTTCCTGACTGTGAGAGCTGAAACAGAGGTGGGATGGGCATCTGTCGGGGGTGCTTCGAATGTGATTTTCCTGCTTCTTGGCCGAATGGGGTTGGACTGGATGGTCCAACTCTAGGACTCTATGATCCCAGATGAAGGCGAAGGGGTGCTTCGGATGTGGTTTTCTGCTTCTTGGCAGAATGGGTTTGGACTGGATGGCCCATGAGGTCTCTTCCAACTCTAGGATTCTATGATTCTAACTTCCTGACTGTGAGAGCTGAAACAGAGGCGGGATGGCCATCTGTCAGGGGTGCTTTGAATGCGATTTTCCTGCTTCTTGGCCGAATGGGTTTGGACTGGATGGTCCAACTCTAGGATTCTATGATCCCAGATGAAGGCGAAGGGGTGCTTTGGATGTGGTTTTCCTGCTTCTTGGCAGAATGGGGTTGGACTGGATGGCCCAGGAGGTCTCTTTCAACTCTAGGATTCTATGATTCTAACTTCCTGACTATGAGAGCTGAAACAGAGGCAGGATGGGCATCTGTCGAGGGTGCTTAGAATGTGATTTTCCTGCTTCTTGGCCGAATGGGGTTGGACTGGATGGCCCATGAGGTCTCTTTCAACTCTAGGATTCTATGATTCTAACTTCCTGACTGTGAGAGCTGAAACAGAGGTGGGATGGGCATCTGTCGGGGGTGCTTCGAATGTGATTTTCCTGCTTCTTGGCCGAATGGGGTTGGACTGGATGGTCCAACTCTAGGATTGTATGATCCCAGATGAAGGCGAAGGAGCATCCCTGCCTGCTCCTTGGCCTCTCTCTCTCTGGTCCCTGCTGTTTGTCTGCAATTAATTTTGCATGCCGGTAGGTAGCAGTGGCGAGCAGACGCCACAAGAGAAAGCTGCCAGTCAGTGATGATAATTTATTATTCATTTCTGTTATAGGTGGGGTGTGCAGACAGTTACAGTAATAATTACTAAGACCCGGGTGTTTCCTAGGCAACGGGCCCTTTCCCCCCCTCATGCATGCTGTTGCGGGGAGGATGCCTGTAAAGCATGACATTGCTGTATTCTGAGGTTTGTTGCCCTCCTGCTGTTCCAGGTTTGAGGTTAGTTACAGCATCATAAGGAGCTCTCAAGCAGAAAGAGCTCAGGCTGGGATTAAAGCCCAGGGAGAATGCGATCACCCGGCCTCTCCCTCTCCTGGTTCACTTTTAAGTAACAAGGTTATCAAAATGCAAATGCCATTGCGAGGGGCTTCAGAACCAATATTGGGAAGGGTTCCTTTAAGTTGGCAAACATCTCCCTCCCTCTTCTTTTGTTGTTGTTTTTTTTTGGGGGGGGGGGTAATTTTATTTTTTTGGTAATTTTGTTTTGGAGGGAGGCACAAAGCCATGTTCATATTCGGAAAAAAAATCAAAATTGCAAACAGCGCCTCCTCCCCCCCTTTATCCTTCCATAACTAGTGGGTTGATCAAGCTGAAATGTTTAGCATTATAAATCAATGGGGAACTGCTCTGTGGAGCTAATTGTCAGTGGCATGTTCTTGTTGTTTATCCAGCCTTTTATGATAATGGTTCTTAAAGACTAAAGTAACACATTTCCTGCCAGCGGGAATAAGGTTCCAGCCCTCGATTGCAAGGAGGCGGCGATAGAAGCGGTTATAGGAAATCTATCAATGAATTGCATTATGCTTTATTATTTGGGCCTCTCGGTTTGTGTCTGTGGGGGGGAAAGAGGGAGAATTTTTTTTCCCCCAGCATCTTAGGATGATAAAACAAAATACAGTACAGCAGTGTTTCTCAATCTGGGGTTCGGGACCCCTGGGAAGGTCAGAGGGGTCACCAAAGACCATCAGAAATCATACTATTTTCTGGGTTGTTGTAGGTTTTTCAGGCTATATGGCCATGGTGTAGAGGCATTCTCTCCTGACATTTCGCCTGCATCTATGGTTCTCCTGTAGTCCTTTCTGCTATGTCAAGTAGAGGGAATCCATCCTCCAGTCTCTATTGGTGGAGGATTGTGATCCCTTCCATTTGGGAAGAAAGGGCACTAAAGCAAACTTCAGCCTCTGCAGAAAGATTATACCATGTTGGTCCATGGCCAGAGCCTCCCGCCATGAGATGAAGTATCCATTTCCTGGGAAGGTCTCGAGATATATGATTATTGCATTTAGATCTCTTCAAAAGGTTAATGGTGGCAAGGGCTGTGTGGGATAAACGTTGCTCCGTCTTTAGCTCTCGCTGCATTATATCCTTACAGCCTTTGTTGTTTAAGAACATGGCTCCAAAGAGTTCGCATGGCGGGTGCGCTTCTATGCAATTAAGGCATTTCGGGGTGAAACGGCATCTTTAAATCATCACCAGACTTCTTGATCCTTTCTGACCACACCAACCATAAAGCTCACTAGAGTGTTGACGCATCTTCAGCCTACCTTATCATTAATCCTCTTGTAATTTACATCATATACAATATTTACATAATAATAATAATAATAATAATAATAATAATAATAATAATAATTTCTGCTGGTCATGGGAGTTTTGTGTTTTTTTCCAGATAATTATTTTAGATAATTATTTCAGATAATTTCACCATATCTGCAAGGAAGCAGATGAAACAATAGATCACAACCTCAGCTGCTGCAAGAAGATCGTGCAAACAGACTACAAGCAGAGGCACAACACCGTTGCTCAGATGATTCATTGGAACTTGTGCCACAATTCCTGAAATAGATACAGGTGTTTCATTGTGCTAGTATTTCCACCCAATTCCAAGGAGGCCTCCCGGGTCCTGGACGAGTGCCTGGAAGGGTTTTCACACAATTAAGACTCGTGCGCCAACTGCGACCGTACCTCACAAAGGCTGATCTGGCCGGGGTGGTCCATGCCTTGATCACCTCTAGGTTGGATTACTGTAATGCGCTCTACATGGGGCTGCCCTTGAAAACGGTTTGGAAATTTCAACTGGTCCAACGGGCAGCAGCCAGGATGTTAACTGGGGCCCCTTACAGAGAGAGGTCAACCCTTCTGTTCAAGGAGCTCCACTGGCTGCCGTTTATTTTCCGAGCCCAATTTAAGATGCAGGTCTTACCTACAAAGCCCTGAACGGTTTGGGACTAGCCTACCTGCGTGACCGCATCTCCGTCTACGAACCTACACGCTCACTTCGTTCATCTGGAGAGGCCCTGCTCATGATCCCGCCTGCATCGCAAGCGCGTTTGGTGGGGACATGAGACAGGGCCTTTTCTGTGGTGGCCCCCCAACTCTGGAACACCCTCCCCAAAGATATTAGACAGGCCCCTACTTTGGCAGTCTTTAGAAAGAACTTGAAGACCTGGCTGTTCCGATGTGCCTTCCCCGAATAGGAAATCTCCAATACCAAGTCCCAGAAGCACTTTATTAGAATTAAGATTACCGCACACTGCACGCTGCACTTGCCCTATAATCCTTGCATATCACCTGTCACATCAGCACTTTTAATTCTGTACCCTTTACTCTGGCCCGGCCCAGTTTTATTGTGTTTTGGTGTATTGTTATTGCTTGTTGTTTTGTTGTTTATATTGCTTTAATTGTTTTTAATTTGCTTTAGGTTTGTATTGTTATGTTGTGTATTGAGGCCTTGGCCTTTGTAAGCCGCATCGAGTCCTTCGGAAGATGCTAGCGGGGTACAAATAAAGTTAATAATAATAATTAATAATAGTATGATGTACTTGCACAAGCAAATACTTGCACTACTTTTTGGTGAATTGTAGAATTGTAACCATAGATTCAAATAACTATAAGTCATGGAGAAGGTGAAGATAATAGAACTCAATGTCTACCAAGTTGGTTCATCACTGGTCCTTCTGCCTAACCATACAGAGAGAAAAAGTGGCCCTCCAAAGCCGACTGTCTTCCCTTCTAGCAGAATGAAAAATTAAACAAGAGGCTATTTACACAGTTAAGCATTGCATGAAATGTTTTTTGGAAAAAAACCCCATTATTAAATAAGCCATCTGTACTCAGGGGAAAGCTTCCAGTTTTTGCCCTTGGAAGCTTTCCCCCTCCCAAATATGGTCCTTACCAAATCTCATGAATCTGCTGGCATCACCCAGTTCTCCAGGCCACCTTTTGAGGGATAATGGCTTCCTCTTCTATTTCACAGATATCTGCAGGAAATAAAGTACAAGTCAAGTGACACAGAAGGGGTGTCTGGGAGATATCTTCTGATACACATAGTCAGGAGGTGTCCTGAGTTGCCTTTCAAAAGACAGCCTTTAGACAATTTTGAAAGCAAAAGAAAAATGCTTTACTCCAGCAAACACAAAAGATAAGCAAATGCAATTGAAAAGTGCAAAAAAAAAAAACCAAGGAAGTCTTAATCCAGACACAAATTTAAGTCTCTTACGAAGTCCCAAAAGAAACACCAGTCTTCCATCAGACAACGGACAATGAACTAAGTCCTTAGCAGCAGACACAAAACAGGTTCCATTGGAATGAAAACAGCAGTATCAGGGTTGTTACCAGCGAAAGCTGACTGCTCCTGCCACTGATTTATAGCCCCAAATTCCCCACACAGGAGGTGCTAGGGCGTCTCCCAATTAGCTCAGTGTTTTTAGCAGCTATTCTGGCTGAACGCCATCTGTGCTCTGTCTCTTTTTTCCTTTCTAGAAATGTGGGCACTTTCAAGCCCTCATCGTCTGATTCTTCTTCTCCTTCCAATTCCTGAGCACTTCCCTGCTCCCGTTCCTCCTCCGAAGATGAGGAATCCCTAACAGGAAGCCTCCTGTATGCTTTCTTCCTGATGCCTCTAGTGAGCAGAGTGATGACGGTATGACAACACAGACTGTATTGTAATAATGCAGTGGTGGTCTTACCAACCTTGGTTTGCTCCCCTATGGCAAGTGCCTGGGGGTGAATACCTTTGGTTGAAACTCAACCCGGACCTCTTTATCACTCAGCATGGTCAGGTCAGGCACTTGGACCCACAGGCCCTTCGTCACATGGCGTGGAGGGTTAAACCTTGAAACTCCTCTCCACACCAATAAGAAATTCTTCAGGCAGCTCAGAAAGATTCACCTAAAAGAGTATATAAATACAAGTGGTCTAGGTTCCTAAAGTTTTTAGACTCCATGACAGCTCAAATTCTCGGGCCATCTCTCCAGGCGGGTTTTTCCCTTACATCGCTTACGTGGCAGCCTTATCCTGGTGTAGACAAGGATTAACAGTCCTGTTTGAAGGCCTTTTGAGCCAGCTTTTCTTGAAATGGTTTAATAACTTGCACCCTCCAGTGACATCTCCACCAGCCTGGAGCTTGGAGTTGGTTCTCCCATTTCCAAATTGGAGTTGGTTCTCACAGCTCTCAAAACCAGCATTTGAACCAATGTCTTTCTTCATGAGCTGTCTTCCATTTTAATTCAGGCAACCCTAGCCCCAAGTCTTTTAGGGCTGTAAATGTTGGCACAAGCACGTTCAGTTTAGACCAGAAGCATATTGGCAGCCACTGCTGTTCCTTAAGACCACTGCTTATCACTGCAAACCTTGTTTGAGCAGGTGTTCTCTCCTCCAGGTCTCCTAGGATACCTATTGTGGCCCCTTAGTTGCCACCAGTTGCTTGCCATTGCTCTGGCAAGTCCTCTTGGTCATTTCTTTATGTCCTGTCTCACTTCTCAACATTCTCAAAGTCTTCTTGGCTATGTCCTCCTCTCCCTCCTAATCCTGAAGTTCTCAAAGTCTTCTTGGCCATTTCCTCCTCTCCCTTCTAATCCTAAAATTCTCAGCCATTTCCTCCTCCTCCTCCTAATCTTGAAGTTCTCAAAGTCTTCTTGGCCATTTCCTTCTCTTCCTCCTAATCCCAAAGTTCTCAAAGTCTTCTTGGCCATTTCCTCCTCTCCCTTCTAATTCTAAAATTCTCAGCCATTTCCTTCTCCTCCTCCTAATCTTGAAGTTCTCAAAGTCTTCTTGGCCATTTCCTTCTCTTCCTCCTAATCCCAAAGTTCTCAAAGTCTTCTTGGCCATTTCCTCCTCTCCCTTCTAATTCTAAAATTCTCAGCCATTTCCTTCTCCTCCTCCTAATCTTGAAGTTCTCAAAGTCTTCTTGGCCATTTCCTTCTCTTCCTCCTAATCCCAAAGTTCTCAAAGTCTTCTTGGCCATTTCCGCCTCTCCCTTCAAGCCCCAAAGTTTGTATAGCCTTCTTGGCCATTTCCTCCTCTCCCTTCTAATCCCGAAGTTCTCAAAGTCTTCTTGGCCATTTCCTTCTCTCACTCCTAATCCTGTTCTCAAAGTCTTCTTTCTCTCCATCCAAGTCCCAAAGTTCTTATAGACTTCTTGGCCATTTCCTCCTCTCCAGCCAAGCCCCAAAGTTCTCAAAGTCTTATTGGCCATTTCCTCCTCTCCCTCCTAATCCTGAAGTTCTCAAAGTCTTCTTGGCCATTTCCTACTCTCTCTCCAAGCCCCAAAGTTCTTATAGTCTTCTTGGCCATTTCCTCCTCTCCTTCTTAATCCTGAAGTTCTCAAAGTCTTCTTCGCCATTTCTGCCTTTCCCTTCAAGCCCGAAAATCCTCCAAGTCTTCTTGGCCATTTCCTACTCCCTCCTAATCCCCAGATTCTTAAATTATTCTCAGCCATGTCCTCCTCTCCCACTTAATCCAGAAATAGGTCTCCTTGGCCTATTCTTTCCCTGGCCCACACTTCTCAAAGTCCTAGATAAATGGGAGCAAGCCACATATGGTAGTAGCCATCTGCCTTGGTATTGGCTTCCTCAGGAATCACTACTTACATCCTTTGTGACTTTGTCTGCCACGCTGTTAATCTTTCCCACCTTCCCTCAACTACTTCCCACATTTCCTTATTCATTCCTTAGTCCCATGTCTCTCCCTTAAACTCTTATCTCCTCGTTTCTCTTTCTTCCTCTTGGATTGGAAGTCAAGACAGTTTACAGTAATTTAAAACGAGATGCCCTTAAAATCTCATTTTACAAGAGTTAAAAGAAATTAATTCTGCCAAGGCCTGAGGGGTCTCATAAGTCAGAAGGGACTTGAAGGCACACAACAACATCTATATATATAAAAATGCTCTGTGCATAATGAGTACCTTAAAAACAAAAGAACCAATGAACAAAATCACACCAAATTTGGCAACAAAACGTCTCACAACACAAGGAGTGACCATCACTCAAAAAATATGATTTTGTCATTTGGGAGTTGTAGTTGCTGGGATTTATAGTTCACCTATAATCAAAGAGCATTCTGAACTCCGTCAATGATGGAATTGTACCGAACTTGGCACACAGAACTCCCATGACCAACAGAAAATACTGGAAGGGTTTGGTGGGCATTGACCTTGAGTTTGGGAGTTGTAGTTCACCTACATCCAGAGAGCACTGTGGATTCAAACAATGATGGATCTGGACCAAACTTGGCACAAGCACTCAATACGCCCAAATATGAACACAGATGGAGTTTGGGGGAAATAGACCTTGACATTTGGGCGTTGTAGTTGCTGGGATTTATAGTTCACCTACAATCACAGAGCATTCTGAACCCCACCGACAATAGAATTGGACTAAACTTGGCACACAGTTCTCCCATGACTGACAGAAAATACTGGAAGGGTTTGGTGGTGGTTTTGGAGTTGTAGTTCACCTACATCCAGAGATCACTGTGGACTCAAGCAATGATGGATCTGGACCAAACTTGACACAAATACTCAATATGCCCAAATGTGAACACTGGTGGAGTTTGGGGAAAATAGAATCTTGACATTTGCGAGTTATATTTGCTGGGATTTGTAGTTCGCCTACAATCACAGAGCATTCTGAACCCCACCAAGGATGGAATTGAACCAAACTTGGCACACAGTTCTCCCATGTGGGCCACAGCAACGTGTGGCAGGAAACAGCTAGTATTATTTTAAAAACGTGGTTTTAAAAAGTCACAATCTATCATAATTACTTACCAAAGATAAGAGTTACAGCAAACCTCTACACAAACATCACTACTGCTTAAGGTAAATATCAAAGCCTGCTTGGACCAAAAGACCTTCACCTGCCAGTAGACAGAGCGCACCGAGGAGGCCGAAGGGTTCTCCGTGGGAGGGGGCTCCACTCATACATGGGAACGAATACCTTCTGCTCCTCTCTTTTTTGCAACAGCGTCTCAGCACAGATTTATTTATTTCATATGAATTATAATTTCCTTCTTCAGAGGCATTCACATGTTTTGATAGAGTCTGTTACAACATAAGGTCCAGCATATTGTCCACGAAACAGCAAAAATGATCCTTTACCTTGAAAACAATCTCGGCTCCACAAGCTTTATCAGAAGTGAGTATTCCAACTGTTCTCATTACATGAATTGGTTGGAAGAATTTCTGACAAAGACTCCTGCAATATTTAACCAAAAGTTTTCGTTTATTGGTTGATTTTCCTGCTCACTGATGTTGGCTCATTCACACCAGTATAGCCAAAAAAAGATTATTTACCACATTTATTTATTTGTTTATCACCCTTTTGTCCCGCCCTTTTCAGCCCGAAGGCAACTCAGGGCGGCGTACAAACAGGCAACAATTAGATGCCGAACACACATGAATACATCGTTTAAAACAAGTTAAATCTATATAAATAAAAATGTAATGTTCGTTTGTGGGATTAACAGAACTCAAAAACCACTGGGGGAATTGACCCCAAATTTGGACAACATACACTTAACAACCCAATGTATGTCCTTCACTCATAAAAATTGATTTTGTCATTTGGGAGTTGTAGTTGATGGGATTTATAGTTCACCTACAATCACAGAGCATTCTGAACCCCACCAACGATAGAACTGGGCCAAACTTCCCACACAGAACCCACTTGTGGGCCACAGCAACGCCTGGCAGGGTACGGCTAGTCACATAATAAAATTCATATAAAAACAATTTAAATTATTCCGGGTTTAAATCCATTTCCATTTATATCGTTAAGCCGTTCCAAATTTGTTCACAATACTGAGCTTGTCTGGTTACAATGAGGTTCCAAAAGCTTGCTTGAAGAACTAAGTTTTTACTCTTTTTCTAAATGTCAGGAGGGAGAGAGTCGATCTAATATCCCCCAGGAGGGGAATTCCACAGTCAAGTGGCCACCACTAAGAAGGCCCAGTCTCTCATCCCCATCAAACGTGCCTGTGAGGCAGGCGGGACCAAGAGCTGGGCCTCCCCAGACGATCTTAAATTCCTGGAAGGTTTGTAAGGGGAGACACATTCAGATAGGTAAGTTGGCCGGAACTGTTTAGGGCTTTATAGGCAATATTGTCTTCCCAACTCCCTCCAGTATTTTCTATTATTCATGGGGGGTCTGTGTGGGAAGTTTGACCCAATTCTATCATTGGTGGGGTTCAAGGGGCTCTTTGATTGTAGGTGAACTATAAATCCCACCAACCACAACTCCCAAATGTCAAGCTCTATTTTCCCCAAACTCCACCAGTGTTCGCATTTGGGCCTATTGAGTGTTTGTGCCAAGTTTGGTCCAGATCCATCATCGTTTGAGTCCGCATTGCTCTACCTGGATGCAGGTGAACTACAACTCCAAAACTCAAGGTCAATGCCCACCAAACCCTTCCAGTATTTTCTGTTGGTCATGGGAGTCCTGTGTGACAAGTTTGGTTCAATTCCATCATTGGTGGAGTTCAGAATGCTCTTTGATTGTAATCCCAGCAACCAAAACTCCCATATGTCAAGGTCTATTTTCCTTAAACTCCACCAGTGGTCATATTTGGGAATATTGAATATTTGTTCCAAGTTTAGTCCAGGTCCATCATTGTTTTAGTCCACAATACTCTCTGGATGTAGGTGAACTACAACTCCAAAACCCAAGGTCAATGCCCACCAAACCCTTCCAGTGTTTTCTGTTGGTCATGAGAATTCTGTGAACCAAGTTTGGTTCAATTCCATCATTGGTGGAGTTCAGAATGCTCTGTGATTGTAGCTGAACTATAAATCCCATCAACTACACCTGATGGAATTGGCTGATGGAATTGGCTCAACTGCACCAGGGTTCATATTTGGGAATATTGAATATTTGTTCCAAGTTTGGTCCAGATCCATCATTGTTTGAGTCTGCATTGCTCTACCTTGATGTAGGTGAACTATAACTCCCAAACTCAAGGTCAATGCCCATCACATCCCGACTTGACTACTGCAATGCTCTCTACGTGGGGCTGCCCTTGAAGACGGCCCGGAAGCTTCAGCTAGTCCAGCGCGCGGCTGCCATGTTACTAACAGGAGCAGGACGCAGGGAGCACACAACGCCCCTGTTGTCCCAGCTCCACTGGCTGCCGATTTGCTACCGGGCCCAATTTAAGGTGCTGGTGTTATCCTACAAAGCCCTAAACGGTTCCGGCCCAAAATACCTTTCGGACCGCATCTCGGCCTATGAGCCCACGAGGGCCTTGAGATCGTCTGGGGAGGCCCTTCTCTCGATCCCGCCTGCCTCACAGGCACGTCTGGCGGGGACGAGAGAGAGGGCCTTCTCAGTGGTGGCCCCCCGGCTGTGGAACACCCTCCCTGTTGACATCAGACAGGCGCCCTCCCTTATGGCTTTCCGTAAGAGCCTAAAGACCTGGCTTTTTGAGAAGGCATTTAACTGAGTGCTATTAGCTGGTAATGACAATCTGGAACGGAATATGGACTATGAGATTGGTTATGATTCTATGTCGTGACGATGCGGATTAGTTAGTGTAAGTTAGATTAGTGTGTAATATGATATGTTGATTTCTTGTTGCTTTTTGTAAACTGTTTTTATATGTTGTACACCGCCGCGAGTCGCCCCAGGGCTGAGAGCGGCGGTCAACAAATGCAGTAAATAAATAAATAAATAAATAAATGAGAATTCTGTGAGCCAAGTTTGGTTCAATTCCATCATTGGTGGACTCCGGATTCCACTTTGAATATTCCCTACACGAGGAGAACCTGTGGGTGCCGTGAGGCAGAAGTGGAGGACTCAGAACATTTTTTTCTTAAAATGTCCCTATTACAATAGGATCCGGTCTTACTACCTAGAGCCTCTGCTGGAGAATCATACTCATTTAGAGAATAAGGAGAAATTGCACATCCTCCTTCAGGGTTCAGATAAAAACTCTATTTTAAAATTGACCCTTTTTACGCAAAAAGCACTGGCCATCCGCGAGAAGATGGAAACAGAGAGAGGTGACCTTGCTGCCATCAACAACATTCAAACTTCAAAACTTAATATGGACATGCCACTAGTTTTACCTACCTGTGCCCCTGCCCAAACCCTACTTTAAGGAATTAACCAATTTTAACCTTTTAATTTTTTTTATCACTGTACTAAGAGAAAATTTATAAAAATTTAATAAAAATTTTTTTAATCTTGTAGTTGCACAATCATTTTGGAGTGGGTTGACAGGCCAGTATGCTGGGATGCCTTGCATTCATATATGGTTTTACTGTATGTATGGGCAAGTGTGCTGGCTTTAGCCTATAAAGCCCTAAACGGTTCTGGCCCAGCCTATTTATCCGAATGCATCTCTTCCTACGAACCCTCCAGGAAGTTAAGATCATCTGAGGAGGCCCTGCTCTCGATCCCGTCTGCTTCGCAAGCACGCTTGGCGGGGACGAGAGACAGGGCCTTTCTCTGTGGTGGCCCCTCGGCTGTGGAACTCCCTGCCTAGGGATATTAGATCAGCCCCCTCCCTCCTGACCTTTCATAAGAGAGTGAAAACCTGGCTCTTCGAGCAGGCATTCGGAACCCCGGAAATAGTCAAGCTTGAGATGGAGAATGACCCAGGAACGGCCAAGACGATGAAACGGATGAGGATTGGAATGAGAGGATATAGCTCTTTTTAAATTGTTATTGCACTGTCTTTTTTGTCTAAATGCACTTAATTGTTTTTGCTTTTGTATTGTATTGATGGCATCGAATTGTGCCGATATGTAGACGGCCCTGAGTCGCCTGCGGGCTGATATGGGCGGGATATAAGTGATGTAAATAAATAAATAAATGTTTTGATATGGTCAAAATTGACTAATCAAGAAAAAAAAACTTTGATTGTAAGTGAACTATAAATCCCAGTAAATACAACTCCCAAATCAATCCCCCCAATCCCAACAGTATTCAAATTTGGGTATATTGGGTATTTGTGCCAAAATTTGGTCCAGTGAATGAAAATACATCCTGCAGATCAGATATTTACATTATGATCCATAACAGTAGCAAAATGACAGTTATGAAGTAGCAACGAGAATAATGTTATGGTTGGGGGTCACCACCACATGAGGAACTGTATTAAGGGGTCATGGAATTGGGAAGGTTGAGAAACACTGCTTTATTTGGATCTCAGCTCTACTCTTCCGGCAAAAAAGCTGCTTCGGTGTCATACAACTTCATTTGCTGTAGAGGAAAAAAGACACGCGGACAAATCCAGAACGGATAGGATTGGCTTAACATTCACTGATCAGTTTAAAAACCGAGATTTCTCCGATATCTTCCAGAATGTTATCCTTGTATCGGAAATCCTTTCTTTTTTCCCTTTCTTCCCCTGTTGTCTGCTTTGAGCAGAAATCCTGCCATAGGATATTAAGAGCCAGCTATACATCTTCCCACCCCAATTCCAAATCCCCCCCTTTTTTCCTCCCTTCTCTTTTTGGCTAAAGGATTACGCTGCACCCCAGACAAAGGAAATATTTAAACTGTTAAATCTGAACAAAGATACAGTCTGCATATGACTTCTCTGAAGCCCTATAAAAATTCTTTAAAATTGCCTATTCACTCAAATTTACTGAGTGTAGCAAAAATGTCAAAGGCATAAAGTCAGAGAAGATTGAATAAAATAATGCAGAAAGACAGATTAGTCATGCACAGACCCACACAGCCTTTCACGGCACACAATACCACTTTTTATTACCGCTCTAACTTTACAAAGGCTATGCTCAATACATAGAGGATGATACATGGTCAGTCATGTAATCTGCCTTTGATTCGGAGGCTCATTTATCTGGGCCCCTTTCACAAAGACATTGATGAGAGATTTCACTGTTTCCACGGCATTGTTTTATTTATCATATATAATGGTTTTTTGGGGAGGGGGGTGGGGAGAGATGAAGGGAGGGAGAAGAGTGGGGAGGAGGAGGGGGAATTATGTCACAGATCCCCAAATAAAGGAATTGAACACAAGAGGCTTCTTAATACAGTCCTTTCCTTTTTTTAAGTCGGTGAAATAGATACATCGCCGGTTAGCTGGGACCAGCTCTATTGTTGGTGGGCAGGAAAAGAGATTGAAAGTTGGGCTCAAAGCCAACCTTAAAACTGGCATAGATACTGAGAACTGGGAAGCCCTGGCTCTTGAGTGCTCCAGCTGGAGGTCAGCTGTGACCAGCAGTGCTGCAGAATGTGAAGAGGCACGAATGGAGGGTGAAAGAGAGAAATGTGCCAAGAGGAAGGCATGTCAAGCCAACCCAGATCAGGACCGCTTTCCATCTGGAAACAGATGCCTTCTGTTGCATCCCAGTTCAAGAAACGAGACCATAAGATTAAATCCACCACACTGGACTGTAAGAAAAGCAAT
>NW_026847993.1:41385220-41477720 GCF_025583915.1 Anolis sagrei ordinatus
AAGCCCCATTGTTCTTCCTTTATCCATTAGAAAGTGCTTTAGTCATTCTACCAAGATATTAGCAAATTATTTATAATCAATATTCAATACTGAAATTGAGCGGTAGGTTTTTTTACATCCATCTTCTCCTTTCTTTTCTCTTTCTGTTTCTCTTTTCTCTCTCTTTTTCCGTATCCTTTGCTTTCTATTTTTCTTTTTCCCTTTCCTTTCCTTTCTTTCTTTCTTTCCTTCTGTTTCTCCTGTCCCTCTTTTCCCCACCCTTTCCCTTCCCTTCCCCTTCCCCTTCCCCTCCCTTCCCCTTCCCCCTCCCCCCCTTCCCCCTCCCCTTCCGGTTCCCCCCCTTCTCTTCTCCCTTCCCCTTCCCTTTTCCTGCCACTCTTCAGCTGCCTATTTGCAGAATTCAAGTTATATCTTCTTCTTCGAAGAAATTTAAGAGCAGCTCAAAAGGAAGAGACTAAAAACAAAGAAATAAACTCAGTATTTTGCTATTAAGAACTGATGTTGTGTGATGTTGTGTCAAAATGGGAGCAACCCATGCGCAGAAACAGACCTTCCTTCTGAAATGGTGGTTGGTGCTTGAATTTTGGAGGGATGGGTATGTTGTTTTTGTGATGTCTGTTGACAAAAGCATTTCCTTTTATTGTACAATGTACAGTGACAATAAAGTTATTCTATCATTCTAAATACTTTAAGGTTTCTGTGGTTATTGGACCATTCAGTGAGAGGTAGCCAATGTGCTTCTGATACTCTGGTGTCTCTATGTGGGGGATTTGCTCTGAAATGTCCCTGTTTCTGGAATGACTGAGGACTTTGTGTCTATGGAAAGAACAGTAGGACACCCGTGTGATAAATCACTAAGGCCACCCAGCCCAAGCCCTTTCGGCTAGGAAGGAAGACCAGGGAAAGCCCTCCCAGAAGACGGCCATCCGGCCTGTTGAAATAGCTCCAGGGAATGAGATGCCAGAGACCCCCAAAGGGAATTTGGTCCAGCCCCCTCCAGCCAGCAGAGAAACTTACTCCCTACAGAAGTGGAAAGCTGGAATTCTTGTTCCAGTGGAGATGATACTATTATCACGTTTATCACTTGCACAAAGTGTAGGTTGATTTGAGTTAAATAACACTAACATGGATCCTATTTTTCAAATTAATTGGCGTAATTTGGCACAAATAACCGATATGCCCAAATCTGAATACTGCTGGAGTTGCAGTGGGATAGATTTTGTCATTTGGGAGTTGTAGTTGCTGGTATTTCACCTACAAACAAAGAGCATTCTGAACTCTGCCAATGATGCAATTGAACCAAACTTGGCACACAGAACTCCCATAACCAACAATAAATAATGGAAGGGTTTGGTAGGCACTGACTTTGAAATTTTGGAGTTTTTTTTTTTGTTGTGTCAGGAACAACCGCTCCTGTTGTAAGAGAATTGGCCGTCTGGAAGGACGTTGCCCAGGGGACGCCCTGAATTTTGGAGTTGTAGTTCACCTAATGCTGGGATTTCTGCTGCTCCTCTCCCTCTTGATGCTGCTGATCCACTCTCAGTCCCATGTTGCAGGGGCATTTTCCCCCTTGCCTTCAATGGATTCAGTTACACCGCTGTGGCGGCAAGCCTGAAGACTGACAGGTTGCAGGTCCAAATCCAGGGCGTGTGTGTATGAGCTCCCTCTGTCAGCTCCTCATGCGGAGACATAAGAGATGCCTCCCACAAGGTTGGTAAAACATCAAAATATTTGGACGTTCCCCTGGGCAACATCCTTGCAGACGGCCAATTCTCTCACACCAAAAGCAACTTGCAGTTTCTCAAGTCACTCCTGACATGAAAAAAAATGGATTCACAGGTGCAAGCCTTCGTCCATCCTTCCATCCTTGCTTTGGCTCCCCTGCCTGTGCATGAGCACCATGCTGCCATGCACCGAACATGTCTTCTCTCCCCTCCCCAACTGGAGTCTCAGAAACAGCCTCCCACCTAAACAACTTCTGAAAGGCAGCAAATGGACAAAATGGCCCCTAACACACAGTTAAGAGGCCCTAAACAACTTCTAAAAGGCACCAAATGGGCAAAGTGGCCCCGGCACGCACTAAAGAGGCCCTAAACAACTTTTAAAAGGCCATTATGCCATATGGTATCTTTCTGAACTGACCGGTAGGCTGTTAAGAATTATGGGAGTTGAAGTCCAAAACACCTGGAGGGCCAGTTTGCCCATGCCTTCATCATCATCATCATCATCATCATCATCATCATCATCATCATCATTTAATAACTTATTAATCGCCCTCCATCCGAGAATGCTCTAGGCGATTTACAGCTAAATTATAAAAGATAAAATACATACATACAAAAATTAAAAATTAGCAGGGATCGAATGCTCTAGTAAAAAGCCAGGTCTTAAGTGCGAGAGTAAAAGGCCCTATGTTGAGGCTCAGCGTCCTGGCACCGTATCTACTACTGGTTGCAGGAGAAGGAGGAGTGATGCTGAATCAGACCTGGATCAGCATCAGCTGAAGCGCATTCGTGATATCTTTTTGGCCCCGAGCGATTCAGAGGACTTTGCAGGGTTCGGCCCTGGGGACGTAGTAGAGTCAGATTACCGGGGAGTAAAGCGGGTGGCCAGTGAGTCTGACAGTGATAGTGATACTCTGTCTAAAAGACTTAAAGATACAGCAGACAATTCCAGTTCTAGCGAGGATGAAATGGAGGCGGAACTAGATTGGACTCTTGTTAAGAACATTAGGGACATATGCACCCAAGCTACGTCCAGTGATGAGTTTGAGGGATTCCAGGATACTTGGGAGGAGGGTTCATCTTGGCAGGATCAGGCACTGGATCAAAGATGGCAGCATTGGCGTGGCCAAGACGCAGCAGCTGCGGAAAATGAGTCAGATGCGAGTAGTGAGGCTCAATCAAGCGATAGTGTCTGTGTATAAATTGTCGACTGTGGGAGAGAGTTCCCGCCGAAGCATGGTAATTTTGTTAGTGAAAAATTCTTGGAATGCCAAAGCTGTAATAGGCATAGTTGTTGGGTTCTGGACTAAAGGAGCCGGACTAATCAAGGCACGAACAATTTTGAATAACTGTGCTGGGCGCGATGCCTTCTGTAAAGTCATATGCTGCCTTTCATGGGACTCAGAATAACATCCCTAAAAGTGGCTCCTGTAGTTATCTGTCATCCAAGTCATTAATAATTAAATAGATGTTGAACATCACCGAAGGCCCTGGGACAGTGCCCGCTTTTGGGCAGCCAAACGGTCACTTCTTTCCAGGATGAAGACAAACCATTGGTGAGAAGCACCCTTTGCGTTCGTCACTCAACCAATTACAAATCCATCTCACAGTGGTATTGTCTAGCCCACATTTTAGCAGTTTGATCATGAGGAACCTTATTGACATCAAGGCCTTTTACAAGGTCCTCCATCTTATGTGTCACATGGCCATCTTAACCACACTCTTATGTTCACACATCTCAATTTTCATCTGTGATGTGCTGGAGGGTATGACTCATGCATCAGCATGGGACAGGCAGACTTTGCCAGGTGTGTATGTACACAGTATTGTTCTGGTTTCGTCTGCATTCCCTAAGAATAAAGCTCATTTCCCGTTTCCCCTGCCCTCCCATTCCTACATCCGGAGTATATATATATCTGCAGCCCGGCAGAGCTGTGAGTAATCGCTCTGGCAGAAACGGCTATTGCTCGGCTCTGCTTTTCCCAGCCCTGAGCTCTGGACAGGCCGGACATGGGCCCGTCTGCGGAGGAGGAGGAGGAGGGTCCCGCCAGCCACAAAGGTAATACAGAAGCCACAGTGCCCCAGATGTTTTGTGGGATGTTCGGCCCCTTCGTAGGTGAGCGCTGGGTGAAGCAGGTTTTCCCTGTGTACATTCTGCCCTCCTTTCCCAACTGTAAATCCCTCCTGTTCTCTGACACATCCCCAGATCAGAAAGCATCCTTTATCCTGACAGTGTGCTGAGATTTTAGCAAATGCTTTGGAGATTGCCAGGGCCGTAGCCAGAAAAAAATTTCGGGAGGGGTTGAAATTTGGGGGGGGGGGGTTGAAACCTGCCTCCTAGCTCATGCTGAAGCAAAAAGCACAGCAGGGGGCAGAGCAGCCTTCAATAGCCTGCAGCTCCGCCCCTGTCAACCACCTCCACCAAGTCTGGCCTCCTTAATGAGAGCATTCAACACCCCCCCCCCCCAACTTGGTTGCTTCACTACATCAGCTATTGCTGCAAGTAATGACAGTGTGAATAAATTGTCAATATTTGCCTGAGATAGTGCTTGCAGTTCTGGAGGGACTCTTGATTTTTTGCATCTCATAGACTTAGCATGGGGATTTGGTTAACCAGTTAAAATTCATGAGTAAACCAGGTTTTTTTAAAAATCTGAAACATTTCGGGGGGGGGGTTGAACCCCTAAAACCACCCCCTCGCTACAGGCCTGGAGATTGCATTCAAGGGGCAGAAGGCGAGCAATCCGAGAGAGAAGTTTGCATGGGGTCGTAAGAAATGTCCTGTTTAGAAATAAACCAATCCTAAAAAGCTTGGAGGGGAATAAAGCGAAGTAGGTAATAAAAAGGATCGGGTTGTGGCGCAGCTGCATTAAAATCACTACTGAAGGTCATGAGTTCGAAGCCAGCCTGGGTTAGAGTCTAGCTTGCTGTCGACCTTTGCAGCCTGAAAGACAGTTGCATCTGTCAAGTTGGAAAAAAAGGACAGTTTATGCGGGGAGGCTAATTTAACTAATTTACAACACCATAAAACTCTCCAGCAGCATGCAAAAGAATTAGGAAGTACTCCATCGGTGTCACAAGTGGACAGTGAAGCCACAGCTCCCCCGGTGACCAAAATTCGAAGCATGCCCTCATAAAGCTAGAAAGTTAAATAGCCTCTGTGTGTGTGTCTGTATATGTTGTGTGTCTATGGCATGGAATGTTTGCCATGTATGTGTGCATTGTGATCTGCCCAGAGTCCCCTGCGGGGTGAGAAGGACGGAATATAAATACTGTAAATAAATAAATAAATAAATAAATAAAACCTTGGGGTGCATCTATGCCAGGCATGGACCAACTTTGGCCCTCCCAGATGTTTTGGACTCCAACTCCTACCATTCCTAGCAGCCTCAGGCCTCTTCCTTTCCCCCCTCAGCCACTTAAGCGGCTGAAGGGGAAAAGGAAAGGGCCCGAGGCTGTTAGGAATGGTGGGAGTCCAAAACACCTGGAGGGAGAGCCAAAGTTTGCCCATGAAGCAGCTTTCCCTATTGCTTTGGTTCAACACTAAGATTACCCTATTACACAAATCTAATGCACAGCCTGATTTTGACAAGGTAATTTGGGTTGTCCTCTTCGGTCTCACACTTCTCCTTGTCCTTTGCCTCTTTCAATCGTGGCAAGTCACATTGTGTCCTTCCCAGCAGATGCAGGGAAAAGCAAGTGATTTGATCCTTCCCTAGCTTGTATCTCTACTTCACTAGAGATTGTTTTCTGCTTCCCTGGAGACTAGGGCGCAATGGAGCCATGGCTTCAAACTACAAGAAAGGAAATTCCACCTGAACATGAGGAAGAACTTCCTGACTGTGAGAGCCGTTCAGCAGTGGAACTCTCTGCCCCGGAGTGTGGTGGAGGCTCCTTCTTTGGAAGCTTTTAAACAGAGGCTGGATGGCCATCTGTCAGGGGTGATTTGAATGCAATATTCTGCTTCTTGGCAGAATGGGGGTGGACTGGATGGCCCATGAGGTCTCTTCCAACTCTTTGATTCTATGATTTTATGATAAGGTTTCAGTGTCAACGTTGACTTTTGTAGAGAAGTAGCTGCCAAGGGAGCAGAAATTGTCAGCCTTTTCTAATGTTACACCATTAAACTGTATTTCTGGCACCACCTGAGCTCTGCAAGTGCAGCATTTTTCCAAATGAAACAGCGAGCGTTTGAGGATCGGGACATCCATAGGGAGACCAAGGTGCTTGTTTATAAAGCTATTGACCTCCCAACCCTGCTATACACCTGCGAAACGTGGACTGTCAACAGACGTCACACTCAACTCCTGAAACGATTTCATCAATGCTGCCTCTGAAAAATCCTGCTTCTCTTGGGAAGACAAGCAGGGAAATGTCAGTGTGCTGGAGGAAACAAAGACCACCAGCACTGAAGCCATGGTCCTCCGCCATCAGCTCCACTGGACTGAAGGCCACATTGTCCAAATTCCCAATCACTGTCTCCCAAAGCAGTTACTGTACTGCCAACTCAAGAATGGGAAAAGTAATGTTGGTGTGCAGGAAAAGAGATTTAAAGATGGACTTCAAGCCAACCTTAACAACTATGGCATGGACACCAAGAACTAGGAAACCCTGGACCCTGAGTGCTCTAACTGGAGGTCAGCTGTGACCAGCAGTGCTGCGGGATTTGAAGACGCATGAACGGAGAGTGAAAGGGAGAAACGTGCCAAGAGGAAGGTGCGTCAAGCCAACCCTGACCGGGACCTCCTTCCACCTAGAAACCGATGCCCTCACTGTCGAAGAACATGTGGTTCAAGAATAGGACTCCACAGTCATCTACATATCCACCGCCAAGACGCTACACTTGGAAGGCCATCATACTCAGACAACAAGGGATTGCTTAAGTAAGAAATAACTTTTGCCATCTTTACCACACTGTGAGGTTGCTTGGCCACAGTTGCCTTGCTTTTGTTTTGTGAAGCATTGGCGAATGTGTTGGGAGATCAGTAAGAGAGATCATGCCAAGGTAAGTGCAGGTCTAGTGCTGGGTGTCAGCACTTGAAAACTACAGATTTGTTGTGTTTTTTCTCTTTGTTTTCCATTTACTGATATTTTTCTGTCTTCATCTTCCATTTATGCAGTTGTTGCAAGCTTGAGTTCAAAGTGCACTCAATTAACTCAGTCCATGATATAAAGTGGTGGACTCGTGCCCTTCCCAGTTGGATCAGGAAAAGGCAAACGGCTACATCTTCTTGCTTGTGTGTTTTTTCACAATCCACATTGATACATTTTGCCAATTTGATTTCCGTCAGATGTTGTTTGAATATGTTCTGGTTTCCATCTCTAAATTGCAAAGGGCGTGGAGGAATGCCTGCTCACACCGTGGCATAGCGGGCAAGCCAGCCAGCCTCCGCTGCTGAGCTGATGGGTCTCCAGCACTCCAAGGTTTCCCTCCAGCAAAGCTCTGTCTACTTTTGTCTCCGCCTTTTGTCGACCAATTCAGGCACATCCTGTTTGCTTCCTGCATATCAGGAAAGCAGCTGTGATGCAGGAGGTATTCCTGTCTCGTTAAAGACATGTTGATTTGTGTTTCTTTCCTCGCAGATGGAGAATGGCCTGAAGCAGCAAAGGCTGAACCATTAGCAAGAGGCGCTGCCTTAAAATGGGCCTCGGGAGTGTTTTGCAGAGTGGGCAAACTGGAGGGCCTTGCACAGTATTGGGTCCGGGAAACACAGCGCAACAATTCCATCCAATCCCGCATCAAGGTGGGGACTTCATCCCATTCGCTCCCATTTTTGCTGTGTTTTCCTGCTGTTGAACTGACATCCTGTCACATCGCACGTTCTCCTTTTCATGTGCAATTAGTGTGAAACCTCTTCTCAAACCTCTCTTCATCCCCAGTCAACTCTCCAGTCGTACTTGGATGGGGTGAGCATGGGCTTGGAGCAGTTACATTCTGCCATCACAGACCTCCAGCATGTGCAGGAAGAGCTGGGCAGCATACAACAAGACTTGGCGTCCAGCACCATCTCTTTCCAGAATCTGCAGAGGATCCAGGAAGTGATGGTGGAACACGTACAGCTGGGTTCTGTGGTCCAGAGATTGCCCAGGCTTTTCTCAGGTAAGGGCCTTCTGTTCAGCCACTTCCAGCTTCTCTGGAACTTCTTGTTAAAGTCAACTAGACTAGTTCCTTTTACAGTAGTCACAGTAGTCCTTTTTAGTAGTTAAACTAAGATGATGTTATGGTTTTCATATTGGAAGAAGACTCCAGGAGATCAGGGTTCAAATCCCTACTTAGCCCATTATCCCATGCAGTCCTGTCCCTCGTTTCTTAATCCTTCTAAAACAGTTCCCTAACGAGCCCATCAAACTATGTAGACAGGAGCATGTCATTGTTGATGCTTTGTCAGGGAACTGTTTTAGAAGGGTTAAGAAATGGAGGGCGGGAGTGTTGTACGGTAGCCCTGAAACACCCTTCCACCACAAACCACACTCTGTCCAGGTAATCCAGTAAGTAAAAGTTTATTGAGAGAAGAGTATATAAAAATAAGCAAATTTAGAAAGGAGAATCAAACTTCAAACAGGTATTTCCAAGATTGCCCAAGATTCCAAAATCCTTTCAAATTAGTCTCAAGAGTCAGTGACCAAATCTATCCATAAACATGATAGCACGAACCCAAGGCAGGCAACCTATACTACACATGAAACTAGAACCAGGAACAAACTTAGAAACTTTAATACATGAATACACAAACATAGGACCAGGAACTGAGAGCTGTTCACCTGAATACATCTTTGCTCTCCCAAAGAATTGTACCAGCAGAAAACCACTTTAAAAGCTTCTATTCCCTCCCATGACATCATTCCTCACACACCTGCTTTTCTTCTCCTTATCTCTAATCCACTGGGAAAAATTAGTCTGTCTCTGTTGTACGCTCTGCCTCTGAAGTTCCAAGCACCTTGATCTGGACAAACATTTGTCTCCCACATTTTTCTCAGCCTGCACTTCTGACAGATTTTTATGAGAACTGATATCGCTTTCTCCAGTCTCGTGGGAACTGCCAGGAGATTCCAAAACAACTCTCTCCAGGCC
Organism: Anolis sagrei ordinatus; assembly: GCF_025583915.1. NCBI lineage: Eukaryota > Metazoa > Chordata > Lepidosauria > Squamata > Anolidae > Anolis > Anolis sagrei. The sequence goes on from NW_026847993.1 coordinate 41,394,017, forward strand.
ACTTATATCCTTTTCTGGGCCCTCTGAATCTACCCCAGCATCTCCATCCTCATCTTCTGAGCAATCAGAATCTGACCAGACTCCAACAAAGAGACTGGGAGAAATCATCATGATTTGTGTGGAAATGGGAGAAAGTGGTGAAAAACACATAGGATGGGATCTGTCAAATTTGCCCATGTTGAATCACTTCAGTGATGAGCAATGGGCATTCCTAAGGTCAGTCACCTACCAAGCAAAATCCTGGCATGGTAATTTTTTAAATTAATGTAATCATTAGAAATACGTAAATTTCAAGATATCACCACTTTGTTTTTCCTGGCATGTCTCTTCCATAATAATCCTAGCTTTTGACATTGCGCTGCTGCTAGCTTTTTAGGTTTTGGACTTCCACAATTGAGAGTAGTGAAATTAGGAGGAAAGAGAAGAGCCCAGAAAGGGGGTCTGCCTTAAAAACGATGCCTTGTGTCTCCTCGAGAGCGAGCGGATGGAGAGCAGAGGAGCCCATGGAGAGAAATGATGTCTGCCTTAAGAATGACTGGAAATTCTTACAACTTTTCCTCAAATAAGTAAAAAATAAAGTTTTTAAGCCTGTTATTGACAGTTCTAGATAGGACCAAAATAAGTAAAACAGTCACAATCTCCTAGAGGCAAAACCAACCTTGCTATCAGGATTTGGGTTTTATATTCACTCAAAGTTCTATCTTTCTTCGTCAAATTGCTGCTAGTGGCAGGTTTCCATCTTTTTGATCTCTTGCACAACCTTGTGGAATAAACTGCAATTAGTAATAATACTTGACCCATCCAGCCCCCGAGAGCTTCCTTGGCTGCTGTGGAACTTGAATCTAGCTCTTCCAGTTGCAGTCCAGCTCTGTCGCCCATACAGTGCACTGGCTCTCCCTTTTCCTTCTCCCTAGACTCCCTAGACTGTGGAACCCTAAATGTCTTCTACCTTTTTCTCCCAACCTCTCCCCTCAATCCCATAGTACCTCGACTTTTTTCGGAGTCCCTGGATCTTCTCCGGAGTGAGCATCTCCTGGAGGCCCATGCCAGGCTCATGGAGCTGGAGAGTTTACAAGGAGACATCCTCTTCCAGCTGCATAACTGCAACCTGCTCAGCCCTGTACACCTGGCCAGTGTACAGTCCTACTTTGGGCGCCTGTCGGAACTGAATGATGCTCTGGCCCAGCATTTGTGGCACATTGTGGGTCAGGGCACGAAGCTGGTGACTGAAGACCCTGCTGTCTTTGTATCTGCTCTGAGGATAATTGAACGAGAAGAGGGCATTGATGCTGCCCTGCTCCAAACAGCCCAGCCTCCTGGTTTCCTTCCACCCGGGCGCCCAAAGTGCTGGAGACAGAAGTTCTTCCAGGTGATTCAGGACTCGATTGTGGCTGCACACTTCAAGGCCGTGCCAAGCAGCATCCAAGACCACCACCTCACTAGGGAATACTTGGCCTCCTTGCAGAGCAGCATCCTGGCAGAGCTGCACATCGTGAAGGATCTGATGGTCCAGTGCTGCCCTCCTCATTATAACATCTTCATGACCTTTGTTACCATGTATCACCAAAGCCTTGCCAACCAACTTCATCACCTCCTTACTTGGGATCTGGACAAGCAGGAGATCTTTGCTCTTCTCCACTGGGTTCTCCATGTGTATCCAAGGTCAGTACCACAGCTGGTGGTTGCGGGCCTCAGGGAAAGAGTATCCTTGTAGTGCCGGGTCTTAGATCCACCCAGCAGCTGTATTTATGCCATAGGAGACCTCTCCTATAACTCCACAAATATGGAGTAGCTGCAAGGAAAGTCCCCTGTGTATATTTGGAGTTGGCTATATGGGATCTCCTTATGGGCTCTAAACATCTGTCCAGATAGTAAAGTCAGCTGTATTTCTATATCTCAGCTTGGCAGGACTAGACTCATGCATGTAATACTCTAGACCAGCCATGGGCAAACTTTGGCCCTCCAGGTGTTTTGGACTTCAACTCCCACAATTCCTAACAGCCTACCGGCTATTAGGAATTGTGGGAATTGAAGTCCAAAACACCTGGAGGGCTGAAGTTTGTCCATGGCTGCCCTAGACTGAAGACAATACAATATCCCTTTTCTCTTCCACTCACAGAAGCCAACTGAATTGCCAGATGAATATCTTCCAAACATGGTCAGCCTTCTCCATCTACATGAAGACGCCAGGCTGATTTAGAATATTTATTTACTTATTTATTTATTTCATGCATTTCTACCCCGCCCTTCTCGTCCGGGACTCGGGGCGGCCTCACTCAAGCATCGTATGATGCTATCAGCATATAAACAATCAAAAATTACATTTAAAACAGTAAAAATCAATAAAAACATTATACAAATTCATTAAACAATACATTAAAATGCCAATTAAAAGCCAAGTTCAAATCAGAGTAAATCCAATGTCGCAGATATCCTGTTTTCTTGCCAGTTGCCGCTGTCCACTAATCCAATGCCTGGTCACAAAGCCAAGTCCTCAGTTGTCTTCTAAAGGACAGAAGGGAGGTAATGCCATCCAATACGGTGGTTCTTGGATCTGTCCTGGTCCACAGACCATTGGGTGCCAGCCTGTGACACCTTTCCAGGAAAGAAAGATGGAGTTTAGCCAGTGGCAGAACTCTGAATCATGGTGGGAGAAGTAGCTAGTCTCCTCCACGGAATAGCCTGGTTCAGATGATACATGACACACTGCATGACTCCCTGACCTTCTTCCAACTCTTTGCCAATGCTCCGTTCCTGCGAGTGACCTCAGTCCAACATCCCCTCAGGACAGGCAGTCTCCAAGTTACAAACATCTGATGCTCAAATGACTCATAATTAGGAACGGAGGTGAGACAACAGGAAGTGAGAGAAATCTACCCCTCGGAAGTGAAATTCAGCCCTGAAAGGGTTATCAAAGAAAAAAGGAGTCCCCGCTGAAGCTTTCTTTCCAATACTTGTTTCCACAACAATCCTATTATCAAACAGATAGAAATTGAGGTTATTTATTTATTTATTTTCTATCAAAAGCATTGCATAAATAAATATAAGACTGATAAAAATAGAAGGAGCACAAGCAGCTAAATATTTTGAGACCAAAAACGGACAACAGCGACCACATTGTCTGTAGCTTTAAATAATTCTTCCTCTGTCCATGAGTCAGAGCATTGTGGACAAGCATACAGGTGCTGAGTCGTTTGTTCTGCTCCACAGTGGCACAAGGTGGAGGACTCTTCAAGGTCGTGCCATTTAGTCAGGTTCCCTTTTGATCTGCCTGCTCCACTTCTGAGTCTGTTCAGGGACTTCCAAGTTGCCCATCCTTGCTTTGCCCCTGGAAGCAGACCCTCCTTTGCGGGGGGCCATCCAGTTGGGATTTCCTGGTTTAGTTGCCCAGAACGATACTCTTGCTGTTGCTGGGGGACGTGAAGAGGAGTGGTGGTTCTCATGAAGCTTTTCCTTGATTGGAGTCTGAAGTCAATCTAGACTTTAGGAGGGTCTCCCCAGTAAGAGAGACCCCTAGGACCGCACCAAAGAGGGCCCGCAACTTTGGCGAGGACAGAGAAGACGAATTTCAGTAATATTAAAATAATAAAAATAATGATTTTCTCACCAAAGCGGAAGAAGCGGCGACCGAGGCATTTATTGGAGCGATTCAGCTGAAGCGGATGCAATTGTAGTGATAGCTCACACACAAGCATGCCATTATAAAGTTTGCAAGCATTTTTATAGGAAAAACATGTACAGAGATTTCAAAATTCCCGCCCTCCCTTCCCCGCCCGGTTTGGATGGTGATTGGCTGGTGGCCGAACAGCTGGGAGGAGGCTTGGCAGCCCGCCCCCAGCCTGGGCCAATCACGAGGCTTCCCCGCTTCAGGGGAGCCTATCATGACGCTTTCCCCGCTTCGGGGAATTGATGAATCAGGGAAGAGGAGGTGGGATGATCAGAGACAATGGGGGATGATAGGATTATGACATTCCTGAAACCTATGTGTCCCTGCGTCCGGAGAGTCGGCCAGTTGGGGGATTGTCTTGATAATGAGAAGTTGATTGATTTAAGATGAGTTTTCCTGTCCCCGATCTGATAAGATGTGTTGGTGATGTGTCTTGGGTGAGGCAAAACGGAGCTGGGCAGAAGACCCCCCTGTGGGCAGTCTTGCCCTTATTGTTTCAATCAATAAAAACTGACTGGAGGAGATTCCTATCTATCAGCCTAACTCTGAAAATAAATAGGAATTTCCTTTGCTATTGTCCATGCAGGAGCTGGTGTGAAAAGGGAACACCAACTCTGCAGCACTTGAAAAAGGATATCCACACATGTTAGGAACTCTTAGTTGTGCAGACATCCCTGACGGAATTTCAGGCAGTATTTGTCACCCACAGCCACTGCATTACTCTGCGTAGTGATAGGACCAACCCTCCATCTTAGTTAGACAGATTTGGAAACAAAATATAGTTCTTAGACTTGTCTATTGTGTTCCAGGTCCCTATTCTCTCAGAACCTAGCCTGGATTGTTAATTATGCTAATGTGAATTATTAATTAATGTTAATTATTAATTACCGAGGTTGTATATGCACATATAAACCTGCCGTTGATGCAGTTGAACAACTAGGTATCCTGTGAAGCCTTGGTGGAAACTTTTATATGTTTTGCTCTTTCGTCTGATTGTCTTTCCACAGCTCAGAAATGATGGCTCACCCAGAGCTTCTCCCTGAAGCAGACACCTCAGTGTTGGGCCCTTTACTTCCTTTGGATAGAATAGAATATTTGGAGGACACTTACCTGGAGAAAGTACAGGTGAGTGGGAGGGCCAGGGTTAAGATTCTTCCCATCGAAATGGCCGTGGACAGCAGTGCTTTTCGATTTACTTAGATTTCCTGAAGAACTCAATGTCTAACACAGGCATGGGCAAACTTCACAATTCCTAACAGCCCTCTAGCTATTAGGGATATCTGGCGATGAGGGACAACAGTGGATATAAAAGTTGGTGGCATTGCCCTGTATAAGAATGGCACTGCAATAAAATGTGTTCTCTTGTTTCGACTTCATTTCCTTCACAGGGGCATAGTCTTTGGGAGTAAGGAATTCCAGGCAGTCTGCCTCTTGGCACCTCTGAAGGGAATACATGAGCTTGAGTTTGACGCAAGTGTGTTTTACGAAGCCCTGTAGTATCCTGTTTGTTCTTCTAGGCCAGTATTTCTGAATGGATGCAGAAAACCCTGGCTCTGGAGTTTAAAGAGTGGTTCAGTGAAGAGGAACCGGAATGCGACTATCAAGGCTGCTTCCAGACCAGTCTACCAAATATTATCATGAAGGTCAAAACATGCCCTGTAGGAGATGAACCCCCAACCCCACAATACAAAAGGAGGGCTGTCCAATTTCCAGACCACATATTCTTCAAGCAAAGTATGAATTTGATCCCCCTCACTCACACAAATTTTTGAATTTCTTTTCTATGTTTCCCTCAGATGTTGGATGAAAACATCCAGATAGCATCCCTTATCTCTGACACTCTCCGGGAGAAGATGTGCAAGATGACTCTGGGAGAACTGGAGAGCTTTTTGGGCAGGTCAGATCTCCCCATCCTATGTAGAGCGAGAGGGCAGAGGCAGGGTAGGACAGTGCTTGACAGTAACTGGACACAAAGAACTGCTTACCAGTATTTGAAATTAATTTGTTTCCCAGTAACTGGCATGGACTGGTCCATGAAGTCACAAAGAGTCGGAAACGACTGAACGAATGAACAACAACAACAAACTAAGATATAAAAATACTACATTACAGTTGCAGTGTAACTGTAACATTCGAGGTGTCTTTTATAGCTCCAGAGGTTCAGAACATGGAATGTTGCTTTTGAAAAGGAACTCTACTAAAAAGAAGCATGTCTTGATGTTGGGGAGCTTCCCACAAGGTCCCTATGAAATGCTTGCCAAGAAGCTCGCAAAATGTGGGATAGACAATGCTACGGTTCGGCAAATTTGACCGCTTGAACCTGAAGGGTGCTCACCAGCGGCTCCTCTTCAAACTGGAGAGAAGGATCGAGTGCAGTGGTTCCCAACCTTTGGTTCTCGATGTGTTTTGGACTTCTTGTTAGCTGGCTGGGATTTCTGGGAGTTGAAATCCAAAACACCTGGAGGACCAAAGGTTGAGAACAACTGATGTAGTGGAATGCCGCACGGTTTTGTCCGGGGCCCAGTGCTATGTGAAATCTTTGTCAATAATTTGGGTGATGGAATAGAGGGCATGCTGATCAAGTGAGCAATTGACACCCTATTGGGAGGGATACCTAATACACCCGGAAGACAGGGTTAGGGTCCAAATTGGCCTTAGCTGACTAGACAGCTGGGCCAAAACTAACAAGATGAATTTCAAGAGGGAGAAATATAAGATACAACACTTAAGTAGAAAAAGAAATTCACATATATGCGATATATGACACCTGGCTTCAAAATACAACATGCGAAAGGGATCTAGTTGTTTAAGCAGATCACAAGCTACACTTGATCTTAGCAAAAAGGCCAAGAAGCAGGAGACCACACGCTGAATACACATCAACAATGTGACGTAGGAGCCCAATTTCTTAAGATTGGCTCTGCATCTTGAGGTCCCGAGCGCAGTCTGTTCAGCATTCTGGGTGCCCAAGAGGGAGTCTCTCATTCGGTCTCAGCCATGGATTGAGGTTCCAGGTTTTTACCTGCCACTTTTGGACTCTTGCTTGCTGAGGTGTTCCTGTATCTCTGTAGATCTTAGAAAACTATTTCTTGATTTGAGGCGTTGGATATTCAAACAGGGGATGGACCAGAGATGTTACTGCCTTGGTCCTTTCATTATTGCCTGCTATTGCCCAGCTGATGTCAGGTGGTGCAATACTGACTAAACAGTATAATTTCTCCAGTGGCCTAGGGCGTAGACATCCTATGATCATGTGGCATGTCTCATGAAGAGCCACATCCACTGTTTTAACCTGGTGAGATGTGTTCCACACCGGGCATAATATGTATTCAGCAGCAGAGTAGCAAAGCACAAAGGCAGATGTCTGTGTCTGGTTGTGATCCCAAGGTTGTGCCAGTACGCTTTCGCTTGACATTCAATCAGTGCTTCTTGTAAGTCAGAGCACGGTCGAAGGTGACTCCCAGGGATTTGGGTGTGCTGCAATGCTCCAGTGGGATTCCTTCCCAGGTCGTCCTCAGACCTCGAGGTGCTTGTCTGTTCTTAAGGTTAAAAGCACACGTCTGCATTTTAGATGGATTAGGAATCAGCTGGTTTCCCCTGGAATAGGCAGTAAGAGCACCTCAAGCTTCGAAGAGCCTCTCTTCAACCATTTCAAAGCTCCCTGCTTGGATGGTAATGGCACGATCGTCAGCATAGATGAAACTCTCTGTCCCTTCTTGCAGTGGCTGAGTGTTAAACATGGATGGAGCAAGCACGCTCCCCTGAGGCAGGCCGTTCTTCTGTTTCCGCCACCTGCTTCCCTGGCCCTGGAACTCAACAAAAAAGCTCCTGTTTTGTAGCAGGTTTCCTATGAAGTGAGTGCGGTGGTAGTTCTTTGTAATATCACATTTTTTTCCCCTCAGGAGAAGGTGATAATTTACAGTACCATAAGCTGCTGACAGGTCTATGAAGACAGCTCCTATAATCTGCTCCTGTTTCTTGCATGTTTCTTTATGATCTTGATGTATTTCCCTGCAGCTTGTATGAGGACCTGGTGGAATTTGCCACGAAACATGAACAAGAGCCCAAGGCATCCAAACGCTATACTCAATACTTGCTGTCAGCCCTCAACAACTGTCTGGCTCTCAGGTATTTCAAAGGCTGGGATTGGCCCCTCCGCTTGCACGGCCTCTCCTTGCGGCCGGTCTGCCAGATTCCTGTCTCCTCGCTGTTCTTCCTCTCTCCACCGGCAGCGCTTCCCTCTCAAGCCTGCCTTCAGGTGGGGGGTCCCCCACGGAGCCTCCGAAGGTGCCGCTGTCCTTGGACCTGGCTCTGGAGAAAGCACAAAAGAAGGTTTGCCGCCTGCTCCTGAAGGAGATGCTGGCAGAACTCAAGGTACCCAGGACAAGAAAAATGGGCCAGCGTTTCCCACCTCTGTGATCAGTCATTCATAGCGATCGAGAAGAATCACTTTTAGTCTGAGAGATGTGTTGCCCCGGGACTGGGATGTTACGGGTGACATTGCATGCCAACAGTGGGAAGGGCTATCTTCAATTTATTTGTCTATCTATCTATCTATCTATCTATCTATCTATCTATTTATTTACAGTACTTATATTCCATCCTTCTCACCTCGAAGGGGACTCAGGGCAGATCACAGAACACATATTCCAGGCTGTGGCACAGCTAGTTAGTAGCCAGCTGCATTAAATCACTACTGACCAAGAGTTCAAAGTCAGCCTGGGTCGGAGTAAGCGTTCAACGATTAATAGTCTAGCTTGCTGTTGACCTATGCAGCCCGAAAGACAGTTGCATCTGTCAAGTAGGAAATTTAGGTACCACTTTATGTGGGGAGGCTAATTTAACTTATTTTTGTCACCATTAAACCTTCCAGCAGCATGCATAAGAATGAGGAAGTACTCCATCAAGGAATCGGTGTCATGAGTGGATGGTGAAACGGCAGCTCCCCCTGTGGCCAGAATCACTGGAATGGCCAGAATCGCTCTCATGAAGCCGGAAAGCCCGAATGTTAAATTGCCTCTGTGTCTGACTATATATGTTGTATGTCTACGGCACTGAATGCTTGCCATGTATATACATGATGGGATAGAACATTGTTTTAATGAGTATTTATTGAATTATGTTTTATTACAATTGATATCATTTTATTGATGTTAACGTTTTTATATTGTAAGTGTGTTTTTGGTGACATTGAATTTTGCCTTGTAAACTATCTCAAGTCACCGGAAGGCTGAGCGGGGCGGTATACAAATACAGTAAATAAATAATGTATATGTGCATTGTAATCCTCCCTGAGTCCCCTGCGGGGTGAGAAAGGCGGAATATAAATACTGTAAACAAACAAACAGACATATATGGCAAACATTCAATGCCGATTATACAATGACAAGACAGATATATTGGCTTTTTCTCATCTTTCATCATCTTTGGAGGCCTTGGGTTCTGTGCCCGGTTCCAGCCCCAGGGGGGCGCTGTTGCTCCACCTCTTTGCTGAAGAGCGGTCTTTGCTCGAAAACTTTCCTCCAAAGCGCCACGCCTAAAATACCTCCCCGCTTAAGGTGGTTCCTATCCATCTGCTCTCATTGCTGTTTATGGTCAGTGTGGACTCATTAGGCCTGGGTAACAACGGAAAAATTTGTTTCTAAAATCGATTCGTTTTTTGGGGTTTTTTGCGTTTCGATATTTAAAAGAATTCTGAATTTTTTTTTAAAAAAAGTTTGATATTTACAAAATTTCGTAAATGGTAAAAAAATTACAAAACAATAACGAAACAATAATGAAACAATAACGAATCGATTCGTTAATGGCGGACGCGACCGCGCAATACGCTAAAAACCCTCCAAATGGGACAGGGGGAACTTCTGAAGCTTCCCTCTCCCTCTGTTGTTGACTGTTGGTGTGATATTATAATTTTTTTTCACTAATTAAACAAAAAACAACTATAAAACTTGCCCCAGACATGCGGAAATAATAACGAAACGACCTCAAACCAATAACGAAACGAATACATAACGAAATACGAAGCATTTACGAAACGAATTGAAAAATTCGTTTCATTTTTAAGTTGCTCCAGAATGGTTCGTTATCGCTTCGTTAACAAAAAAATAACGAATTTTTAACGAATTGCGAATTAATGAAACGACACCGCCGAGCCCTAGGACTCATATATGCCATACAAGATGTACATTTCTAAAAGAAATGGCTCATTCCGTTATTCCATCTCAGCCTCTGTTCAAACAGCTCCCATCCCATCAGTGGTTGTCTGAGGAATCCCAATTGATAAGCTGCATCTGCACGGTGATCGAGAAACACGCAAAACACTTCTGCAGAACTCGAGAGCCAATCAGCACGGTAAGATCCCTCTCCAACTGGGTCCTGGGCAGGTCCAGCCTTGCCAGCCAGGTGAGTGGTTTGGCCTCCTTGCAGCGCTTGCAGGGAGCGTGCCATTCCTTTTCTCATCCATTATCATCCTGGGGATCCCTAATTGGGAAGATTCTTACAAGTGCCTGCTTAGAAGAGCTCTCTATGTGTTCAGTGCAGCTGACTTCAATGTGAGGACATAGAGCAAACCTTATTATTATTCCTGGAAAAGTTCAGCATCAGTCAGTGCCTTCATATTTCTAAGTGCTTGGTCATGTAAAACACTTTGGATTAGTAATGGGATGGGCATTCCTCACCTCCCCAGTGGAGTTCCGCGTGTTGGGACTCAAGCATTATGTTTTTATTTATTATGTTTTTATTTATTTATGGGATTCCTTGCCGCCCTATATGAGGTGAGCCATGTGTGAGTTGGGGCCTTTTACCCTAGCACTTAAGACCTGGCTTTTTACTACAGCTTTTGATCTATGTTAATTTTACCAATATCTGTAAGTATATATTTTTATCCTTTACAATTTAGCTTGTAAATCGCCTAGAGCATCTTGGATGGAGGGCGATTAATAAGTAATTAAATGATGATGATGATGATTTATTTATTTACTTATTTATAAACTTGTGTTTGTTTATTTATTTATTTACAATATTTATACTCTGCCCTTTCCACCCTGAAGGGGACTCATGGTGGATCACAGAACATATATATGAGAAACATTCAATGCCACTATACACTGAGAGGACAGACGCAGTACACAGATAGAGGTATATATAGGCTTTTTCCATCTTCAGCATCTTGGAGGTTGTGCTCGATTCTGGCCACAAGGGGGTGCTGTCGTTCCACCTTCCGTGCCAAAGAGCCCTGCTCACAGACTTCCTCATTTTGATCGATTTGCCGGCAATTTTCTGGCATTTCCTTATGGTGCCATTAAAATAACTCCCCACTTAAGCGGTACCAATTTATCTCCTCACAGCTGTTTTGCTCTGCTAGGTGGGCAGTGAGCTGGGCTGAAGGTCGGGCGCTCAACCCCAGTCCGGGCTTTGAACTGCCAACCTTTCGATTGGCAAGATGTATTGCAGCTGGTGGTTAACCTGCTGTGCCAAAGCCTGGCCCTAGGAAGCAAAACAACATATTTTGTGTTTCCAGCATGACATGAATTGCAGTTTTTGAAAATGGCATAGGAGATTCCACCTGAACATTAGGAAGAACTTCCTTACTGTGAAAGCTGTTTAGCAGTGGAACTCTCTGCCCCAGAGTGTGGTGGAGGCTCCTTCTTTGGAGGCTTTTAAACAGAGGCTGGATGGCCATCTGTCGGGGGTGCTTTGAATGCGATTTTTCCTGCTTCTTGGCAGAATGGGGTTGGACTGGATGATGGCCCACCAGGTCTCTTCCAACTCAATGATTCTATGATTCTATGAGGAGGCTTAAATACGTAACGAGCAGGCATGGGCAAACTTCAGCCCTCCAGGTGCTTTGGACTTCAACTCCCACAATTCCTAACAGAGTAGGCTGTTAGGAATTGTGGGAGTTGAAGTCCAAAACACCTGGAGGGCCAAAGTTTGCCCATGCCTGCTAAAGAGTCTTGGTGGCCCTGTTTGGCCAGATCCGTGATCTCAACCCAGTACTGGACGGGGCACAAGACACCCCCCGCCCCAACCTATTCCAGGGTCCATGCTGTTGTGCAACTGAGTTGAAAGTCCTGGGTGAGTTTTGGTTGGTTGATTAGAGTCAGGGCATTGGACATTTTCAGCCTCTTTTTTACTGGGAAAGCTATGTAACCCTAGTTTCAGAAGCGAATGGAGGGTGCAGTTGTAATGTATTTAAGAGCACAAACAAAGTTGAAAAACTTGGCCTTCTACTAAATGTTCTTTGACCAGTATCTGGCCACTTGGAGTGCCTCTGGTGTTGCTGTAGAAGGTCCTCCATTGGGCATGTCATCATCATCTTGCTTTCATCTTTAATTACTTATTAATCGCCCTCCATCCGAGATGCTCCAGGCGATTTACATTGCAGAAATTATACAGGATAAAACACATACATACAAATATTAAAATGAACATGGGTCAAATGCTCATCTAGTAAAAAGCCAGGTGTCTTAAGTGCTGGGAGGATAAAATGCCCCGAGTCCCGCATGGCTCATCCCAAAGAGGGAGGCCATAAGGAATCCCACCATCAGGCAGGAGGGGCAGGGACAGAGAAGGCCCACCTGCGCCTGGTGCTCTCCAAGGGCACTTCCCTCGGACCCGGCATAGAGAGCCAATCGCGTTGGGATGGTCGTGGCGACCTCCGATGATGGGAGAAGGAGAGACGGAGGTCTCTAAGATACAATGGACATCCCTGGCCATATAGAGTTTTAAAGGTCAGGACCAGCATCTGATACAAACCACAATGCTCAATTGGGAGCCAGTGTAGATGCCGCAGCACTGGTGTTCTATGGCATTTCATGGGTGTTTTTGTGAGTAACCTGGCTGCAGCATTCTGGACAATACGGAGCTTTCGGTCGTAGAAATAGGAAGGCCAACATACAAGGCGTTACAGTAGTCCAGCCTAGATGTGACCGTGGCATGGAGGACTGTTGCCAGAGCCTCATCCGACAGGTAAGGTGCCAGTTGCCTCGCTTGTCGTAGATGGAAAAAGGCCTCTTTGCTGGCAGCACGACCTGAGCCTCCATCGTCAGCTGCGAATCCAAAACGACACCTCGGCTCTTAACGGTAGGCGATGGAGAGAGAGCAGCGCCATCAAAGGCAGGTAACGGATGGGTCGGACCTCTCGGGCAGCCATGCCACAGGATCTCAGTCTTCGCCGGATTCACCTTCAGTCTGCTAGCACGTAGCCAGTTCGACAGAGCCTCCAGGCATAAGGGGAAATTGTCAGGTATTGACGTTACTCCAGGCTCCAAGCGCAGGAGGAGTTGGGTGTCGTCCGCATATTGATAGCAGTCCAGGCCAAATCTCCGAGCCAAACTGGCAAGGGGTCTCACGTAGATGTTGAAAAGAAGAGGGGAGAGAATTGCACCTTGGGGGACCCCACATAGGAGGGGGGAACTTTCGGAGACTTGGTCCATATATTCCACGCACTGACTCCGGTTTCGGAGGAATGAATTGAACCAATTGAGGGCCTGACCACGAACCTCGGACATGACGAGACGGTGGATCATTAAATTGTAGTCAATGGTGTCAAACGCTGCGGTAAGATCGAGAAGTACCAGAAGCGCCGATCCGCCGCTATCAGACTGACAACAGGCATTGCAGCAGGTGGTCTGTGGTTTGCTCTTGTTTACATACTGGCAGCATACTTTCCAATACAGCACCGAGATAGATAGTGCTGTGTTGGAAAGCACTGCCTTAGAAGTTTAAGAGGCATACGTCTGGTTCTTGAAGAGAGGTCCAGTTCCAATAGTGTGGGTGCATGTGCACATGTGCATGCACACTACATTTCTATATGAGCATACCTTCTGTTTTCAAATGGCGGTGCCTTTACCCCTCTCCTTTGTGTCCAGTACCTTCTGTCAGAGACAGAGCATCTGATCCGGAGCCAGTACCTCAGGACCTTCTTGCAGAAGCGCATGGTGTGCCAGCGCATGGAGGAGAGGAGGCAGATGGCCGGCCGGATGTTGCAGGATGCCTCCCAGTTCAAGGAGCTCTTCTGCAACTTGGTGAGAAGGCAAAACTTGTGAAGGAGTTAGCCATCGCAAGCCCTAGCGACCACTGAGGAAAGGTCAACAACTATACTCACCAAGTAGCAGTTCACTCCTGAAAGAGTTGTTATGGGGAAGGAGGCTTCAACTGACGTTTTCTCACCAATCTTTGTTTCCACAACAAGCCAAATTTTTCAAAATCCAATTATCACAGTGACAGAAAGTGAGGAGAAACCCTTGAACAGGGGCACAGGCAGCAAAACAAACACCACAGGGGTGTCCACCCATCCATCTATCTATCTATCTATCTATCTATCTATCTATCTATCTATCTCTGTCTGTCTGTCTGTCTGTCTGTCTGTCTGTCTGTCTGTCTATCTATCTATCTATCTATCTCTCTGTCTAGCTATCCAACTTACATACAAATTCAACTTAAGAACAAACCTACAGAACCTATTTTGTTCCTAACTTGGGGGTGGCCTGTATTGCTTTATTTCAGCACAGAATCATAGAATAACAGAGTGGGAAGGGACCCCGTGGGCCATCTAGTCCACCCCGCACCATGTTTCCTCCCTCCCTCCCTCCCTCCCTTCTTTCTCCAGGGCCTGGAGGAGGACAAGCAGACCTTCACAGTGATTGCTGACCTTCAGGAGCTCATCAGTCTCAAAGACCACAGCATCCTTATTTTGGAAGTGCTGGGATTTGTATCCAAATACCCCGACGTCAGGTGAGGCATGCAGACAACACAGGCCATGTTTCAATACCTGAAAGGTTGTGCTAAGGAAGAGGGAGCAAGTCCCTTTAATTTGGGAGATCAGTACTTACAGGCATACCAGGGCAAGTCGCATTCAATTATTATCTCTATCAAGGGTGAATATACTCTTTACAAGTTCAGAAGGAAGCTGTGTAGGGCCTGTAGCTGAGTTGCAGAGCGTCACTGACTGCTCTGGCAAAACCACAAGCTCAATCCCTGGCATTTCCAGGTGGAGTTTGGAAGATTTATGCCCGAAATCCCAGAGAACGACTGCCAGGCAAGTGGGCCACCCAACCCAGTAGAAAGAGTAGGTTGGATGGACCACTTGCCAGGCCTCTTGGAAGGAGGCTTCCTGTGTTCATGAGCCTGCCAGGCAATGGCAAGAGGTCAGCGCAAAGACCATTCCTCTTTCGCTGGGCAGACTCGTGGCACACACCGCTCCGTCCTCAGCACTTTCTCAACTAGGGTTTTTAAGTTTTGACAAGAGCGAATGTAACCAATAATCAATGAACCTGAAATTCAGTACAGTGTATCATCATAGTCCAGCTTAGAATTTCCAGTTGACACAACAAAACAATGTCCTCAGCATTTGCGAACACGTCTTTATTGGGTTGTTGTAGGTTTTTCCGGGCTATATGGCCATGTTCTAGAGGCATTCTCTCCTGACGTTTCTCCTGCATCTATGGCAAGCATCCTCAGAGGTAGTGAGGTCTGTTGGAACTAGGAAAATGGGTTTATATATCTGTGGAATGACCAGGGTGGGACAAAGGACTCTTGTCTGCTGGAGCTAGGTGGGAATGTTTCAACTGACCACCTTGATTAGCATATAATGGCCTGACAGTGCCTGGAGCAAACCTTTGTCTCTATTGCTCTGCCTGATCCATCACAAGTACAAGCTACTGGAGAGAGAGAGAGCGTGACATCTGGTCTCCAGACTCTTCTGTCCTCTTGGCTGTGGTTGGGACAGTCCACCTTCTAGTACTCTCATTCCCAACTGAATGGTGAGAAGGTCATCCTAGAGAGTGTGCCGTTCCATTGATCTGCACACTCTTTTCGCCACTGGCTGAATAGAGGGCCAGCCCTATCCTTAAGTGCAGCGAGGCAGCCATCTCTGGTTCGTGGAGGCTGGGATGCTGCCATTACATTGCCGTACAATCCACTCCACTCTGTTGGAAGTTAGATCTGTGCATGCCTTGTTTTCTGAAACTGGACTACTGCCCTCTCATATGGTGGTCCTAAAGCAGTGTTTCTCAACCTGGGGGTCGGGACCCCTGGAGGGGTCACAAGGGGTTGTCAGAGGGGTCACCAAAGACCATCAGAAAACACAGTACTGTCTGTTGGTCATGAGGATTCTATGTGGGAATGTTGGCCCAATTCCTTCTTTGGTGAGGTTCAGAATGCTCTTTGATTTTAGGTGAACTATAATTCCCAGTAACTACAACTCCAAAATGTCAAGGTGTATTTCCCCAAACTCCACCTGTGTTCACATTTGAGCATATTGAGTATTCAGGTGAAGTTTGGTCCAGATCCATCATTATTTGAGTCTACAGTGCTCTCTGGATGTAGGTGAACTACAACTCCCAAACTCAAGGTCAATGCCCACCAAAACCTTCCAGTATTTTCAGTTGGTTATGGGAGTTCTGTGTGCCAAGATTGCTTCTATTCCATCATTGGTGGAGTTCATAATGCTCTTTGATTGTAGGTGAACTATAAATCCCAGCAACTACAGCTCCCAAATGACAAAATCAATCCTCCCCCAACCCCACCAGTATTCAGATTTGGGCGTATCGGATATTTGCCCCAAATTTGGTCCAGTGAATGGGAATACATCCTGCATGTCAGATATTTACATTACGATTCATAACAGTAGCAACATCACAGTTAGGAAGTAGCAATGAAAATCATGTTATGGTTGGGGGTCACCATGACATGAGGAAGTGTATTGAGGGGTCACGGCATTAGGAGGGTTGAGAACCACTGTCCTAAAGTCTTAGCCCTGCCTTCTCCTCTGCTTCAGTTCCCCTTGTTCATAGGCCTTCCCGATAGTGTAGACACCTTCCTTTGTATTCGTTTTTGGGTGGAGCTTAAAATCCCCCCCCCCCCCCGAGGCCAGTCTTAGTTGGTCTATTCCATAGCACCGGCTGCATTTAGCAGTATTATTATACCAACAGTCCAAAGGACAATAATAATAATATTATAATAACTTTATTTTTATACCCCTGCCAACCATCTCTCTTAGGGGACTTGGGGTGGCTTACATGGGACAAGCCCAAAAAATTACAAATAAAATACAGACAATTAAAATCATCAGATAAGATATCAAGCAAACACAATCATAAACAACACCAAAAACAATATGGCTGAAATAAAGGAACATAGCTGAGATTCAGGCTCAATGAGTGCAATAAATCCTGAAGGGAGCCCAAGGAAAGTGCAAAAATCAAGTAAAGAGGGGCTGGGGGATACTGTTATCGAAAGTGTTGAGCTGACGTGGTCGCCCTCACTGCTCCCAAGATCTTGTTCACAACAACCTAAGCTTCACAGGAGAGAAGATTAAGACAGTTTGTAAGCAACAACTTATAATCAATAGCTTTGCATCAGAAGATTACTGCAGCCAGCAAATTCTCCCTTTGTAATGTATTGTTTTAAGTTACCTTATGATAGTCCCAGGTGGAGTTAACCCTTTATTCATCTTGCTTGCAGTAAACTCATTTGGTTATCTTTTCACCTTGTCTAAAGTGCCTCTCTGTCAAAAATCTTAACAGAAGGTATCAGATAGCCCCCGAGTAAAGCCAGGCAGTTTCCCCAAAGGCTCAGGCATGCCATCCCAGTGGGGAAGGGTGCCTGGGGAAGGGGACATGTCACGACAACAAAATGCCTTGGGACAGTCCTGGCAACTAGAAGCCAAAACGTGCTGGGCCCAGCACAGGAGGCTAAACAGCTGTGCTGCAGAAAAAATCCTGCCCTTAGCCCCAGCTCACCCATCCACCTAGCTGCAGGTCGAAAGCAGAAATACAAGGAGATAAAATAGTTACCGCTTTTAGTTGGCAGGTAATAAAAAGGTGCCATTAGAAAG
The DNA here is from genome assembly GCF_025583915.1 of Anolis sagrei ordinatus. Taxonomy (NCBI): domain Eukaryota; kingdom Metazoa; phylum Chordata; class Lepidosauria; order Squamata; family Anolidae; genus Anolis; species Anolis sagrei. The sequence continues at coordinate 41,411,524 of NW_026847993.1, forward strand.
GACATCCATTGGAGGAAAAGCTCCTCGGCATGGACGATGGCGCAACAGCACACACACACACACACACACACACCGTGGCCACAGCCGGAAATAAGATGAGGAAACTGCCTTTACCTCTGTGTTGTGTTACTTGTCCCGTTAATTGTATAATTGGGATTGAATGTTTGCCGTATGCGTGTTCTGTAAGCCGCTCTGAGTCCCCTTCGGGGTGAGAAGGGCAGGGTGTAAATACTGTAAATTAATAAACATGTGGTGGGTTTCCTTCCTCTCGTTTCTCCAGCGATGATCACATTTCCATGCTCCTAGATTTGCGCGGAGACATCTCCAAAGAAACCCATAACAACGTGCTGGAGGTCATGGCGCAAAATCCCCAAGTCCTGCCGGAGAACTACGATCCCGTTTTCAGCAACATCCTGGTTCCTGCTCCGGAGCCGCCCTTCTGTCTGGGCAGATCCAAGTGCGCCTGAGCTCGCCTACAAGGCCGCCCTCAGGCCGCCGGCCAGGTGGTCTCTTCGTCTTGACCTCTGAGGCGGGAGTGAGAGCCTGCCCTCTTGAATTTGGGAGGGCTAGAAATCAGAGAGACGGTTCAGGATACATCGCCCACGCCTGGGGGTTGGAGGGAGGGAGGGATGGGGTTTGTGGGGTGCTCACGCTCTGTGATTTGGTGCATTCAGAAATGCTTCCTATTGTATCAATGTTCTATGAAAGGCTGACTGTGCCATGGATCCAATGCAGACGCGAACGTGTTCTTCCTCCATACAGGTTTCTTGGATGCCAAGATGAGTCAGTCATGTTCCTTTGTTTTTAATTTATCTTAATCATTACGAACGCTAACTGGATTCAGGCCTTCTTCGCAATTCTCCCAAATCTGATGCTGCTGGGCATTTCTATCTAGAGAAGGCGTGGGTCAACTTTGGCCCTCCCTCCAGGTGCTTTGGACTGCAACTCCCGCTTAAGCGGCTGAGGAGGAAAAGGAAAGGGCCTGAGGCTGTTAGGAATGGTGGGAGTTGGAGTCCAAAACACAGGGAGGGAGGGAGGGAGGGGGGCCAAAGTTTGCCCATGCCTGAGCTAGAGGATGAAGAGGAAATGTAGGAGGCTGGGTGGCCATAAAAATATTTGTCAAAAAGTTATCACTCCCGGAGATCTGCCTTGAACCTGTTTCCATAAAGACGGCGTGAAAAACAATAATGAACTTCTTACCTTGCCTGTGGGACCACGGCAGAGAATAATCTCTATTTAGAAGATGGAATCTTTACCAAAATGGAACCTCAGAAGCCCATCATGACAAGATCAAATAAAAGTGCCACTGGTGGCTCAAGGGGTTAAACCGCTGGGCTGCTGAACTTGCTGACCGAAAGGTTGGTGGTTCGAACCTGAGGAGCAGCGTGAGCTCCCGCTGTTAGGTCCAGCTTCTGCCAACCCAGCGGTTTGAAAACATATGAATGTGGGTAGATCAATAGGTACTGCTTCTGCGGGAAGGTAACGGCACTCCGTGCAGTCATGCCAGTGGCCACATGACCTTGGAGGTGTCTACGGACAATGCTGGCTCTTCGGCTTAGAAATGGAGATCAGCACAACCCCCCAGATTCAGACACGATTAGACTTAATGTCAAGGGGAAACCTTTACCTGACTTATATCAAGGTTCATGTTTTCATAGTTTCAGAGAACAGAAGAAACTACTTTTTGCAAGATTTGCCATCATTATTTAAACATGAACAGCCCATTATAGGAAAACTTCCCACAAAACAGTTAAAATGAAAAGATATTGCTTGTAATAATAATATAATAATCTTTATTTGTACCCCGCTACCATCTCCCCAAGGGACTCGGTGCGGCTTGCATGAGGCCGAGCCCAAAGTGCCTCAAACAAAACATCAATGACACAACATTAATAAAACAGTCAATAAAATACAAATCATATAAATCACATAAACAAAAAACAACAATCAATAGTGACATATAAACAGTTTCTAAAATGGCCGGGCCAAATGTAATAGATTAAAATTGAAAATATGCCGACGTGAACAAGGTAGAATATGACTGGGATAGGATTTTTCAGAGAGAAACGAGGGGAGCTGTGGTGTAAATATTAGACTAGTAAACAACTGAATGGAGCCCCCAGCAGCGCAGCGGGTTATACCGCTGACCTGTGAACTAGCTGACCGAATGGTTGGCGGTTTGAATCTAGGGAGTGGGGTGAGCTCCCACTGTTAGGCCCAGCTTCATCCATCCTAGTAGTTCGAAAACATGCAAGTGTGAGTAGATTAATAGATACCACTCTGGCTGGAATGCAATGGCGCTCATGACTTTGGAGGTGTCTACGGACAACGCCGGCTCTTTGGCTTAGAAATGGAGACAAGCACCAGAGGACACGACTAGACTTAACGTCAAGGAAACTTTTACCTTAATAATAATAATGATAATAATAATAATAGCTTTATTTATACCCTGCCACCACCATCTCCACAAGGGACTCGGAGCGGCTTACATGAGGCCAAGCCCAACAGTACATCAATAAACAAAAGTAATAAACAAAAACAATAAATACAATTAATATAAATCACATATAAACAATAAACAATAACACACAAGGATTTAAAAACCTGTGGCCGGGCAAATGTAATAGTTTAAAAAGTAAAAAAAATATAAACTCTGGGCATGAACAAGGTAGGATATACCTGATTTAGGGTTTTCAAAGAGAGATGAGGGAACGCAGTCAATCTCAAACCATTCGTGAAGTGCATTCTGAGGGCTTATTGCTGAGAATTTTCCTGATTCCAATCAAAGGAGAGCAACCTTTCACAGGGAAACAATCTTCACGATTCCCAAAGTCCAGCGGGCCACAACAGGGCCACAACAGGGAAGCACAACACCTTGGACTGGGTGCATCAACAACCTGGTCAGCTGTGCAGAATTTCCAGAACAGGTGTTGTCCCCGCTGTCCTTGGGCCGCACCTGTTGGGTCCCAGCGCTGGGCAAGCCATACTCTGATACTCTGATACTCTGATACCTATCTCTGGCCTCGCTTTGAACAAGATACAACCCAGGTGGCCTCGGAGTCGTGCCGGGTAACCACCACAGCTCCAAATGCCCATGTTGTAACACTGCAAAACTAACGTCGCCGCTGCTCCGCGTCCTTCAACCACCACAAACCAAATAAGCCCACCTGGACACAGAAGTGGAGTTACCTAGGTCAGGAATCCTTCAGATCTGGCACATTTCCCCCCAAGGCAAAGTCAGCAGTGAACACGTGGCAGGCAGGTCGTTGCTGTTGCTGACCGCAGTCCAATTGGCTTTGACTTATGGCGACCTCATGAGTGGCAGACGTCCAAGTCCTCTCTCAGGTCTTGCTGTGGCCTCCTGAAGGGAATAGAGACATCTGGAATGCCATGTTCTCGTGATGTGGCCAGGAGCCCCCGGTGGCGCCATGGCTTCAACCCTTGTGCCGGCATCAGGACTGAAGACCGACAGGTCACAGGTTCAAATCTGGGGAGAGCGCAGATGAGCTCCCTCTGTCAGCTCTAGCTCCCCATGCTGGGACATGAGAGAAGCCTCCCACAAGGATGGTAAAGCGTCAAAACCACTTGGGCGTCCCTTGGGCAACATCCTTCAGACGGCCAAGTCTCTCACACCTGAAGCAACTTGCAGTTTCTCAAGTCACTCCTGACACGAAAAAAATGATATCGCCAAAGTGCAACTGGCTTCCAGGGAGAGTTCAGGCTTGATTTGCTCTATTTATCTTTTCAGCTGTCCATGGTACCCATACAAACTCTTCTCCAGCCTTATATTTCAAATGAGTCTTCCCATTGGCTTTCTTCACTGCCCAGCTTTCACAACCACACACACACACACACACACACAAGGAAATACGATTGCATGGGTGACCTAACTTTACTATTCAATGATTTATCTTTACATTTCAGGGTCTTGCCATAGCTGCCCTTGTCACTGTAGCGTTGGAAGAGATCGCCAGGGCCAGCCGATCCAACCCTCTGTCAGGAGGAAATATCCCATGAAAGCACCTCTGACAGAGGGCCATCCAGCCGCCAAGCCCTTGGCTCCATCATACACTAGCGTTTCTCAACCTGGGGGTCGCTGGTGAGGTCAGAGGGGTCACCAAAGACCATCAGAAAACACAGTACTTTCTGTTGGTCATGGGGGTTCTGTGTGGGAAGTTTGGCCCAATTCTATCATTGGTGAGGTTCAGAATACTCTTTGATTGTCAGTGAACTATAAATCCCAGCAACGACAACTCCCAAATGTCAAAGGTCTATTTTCTCCAAACTCCCCCAGTGTTTACAGTTCGGTATATTGAGTATTTGTGCCGGGTTTGGTCCAGAGCCATCATTGTTCGAGTCTCTAGTGCTCTCTGGATGTAGGTGTACTACAACTCCAAAACTCAAGGTCAATGTGCACCAAACCTTTCCAGTATTTTCTGTTGGTTGTGGGAGTTCTGTATGCCAAGTTTAATTCAATTCCATCATTGGTGGAGTTCTGAATGCTCTTTGATTGTAGGTGAACTATGAATTCATAGAATCAAAGAATCCTAGAATCCAAGAGTGGGAAGAGACCTCCTGGGCCATCATCCAGTCCAATCCCATTCTGCCAAGAAGCAGGAATATTGCATTCAAATCACCCCTGACAGATGGCCATCCAGCCTCTGTTTAAAAGCTTCCAAAGAAGGAGCCTCCACCACACTCCAGGGCAGAGAGTTCCACTGCTGAACAGCTCTCACAGTCAGAAAGTTCTTCCTCATGTTCAGATGGAATCTCCAGCAACTATAATTCCCAAATGACAAAATACCCACCCACCCCCCATCCCACCAGTATTCAAATTTGGGCGTATTTGGTATTTGTGCCAAATTTGGTCCAGTGAATGAGAATACATCCTGCATATCAGATATTTTCATGACGATTCATAACAGGAGCCAAATTTCAATTATGAAGTAGCAGCAAAAATAATTTTCTGCTTGGGGGTCACCACAACATGAGGAACTGTATTAAGGGGTCTCAGCATTAGGAAGGTTGAGAACCACTGGTCTGCACTAACCATTTCGATCAATGTAGATGAGGATCAGCCCCACAGCAGCCAAATGCCACACGGGGATGATGGACAGACAGTAGTGCAGAACAAGCCCACTTGGCACAGCCTTCCCCCCATTGAGCTGAAGTGGGCTTCCACACTATAGCAATCCTCAGTCCCAGGCAGTCCTTGGCTACATTTCCCCCACCTCTGATGTGGCATCATTTCGTCCTTGAATGGGTTGGACTTGAAAATGGCACAAAACAAAACAAAAAAGAATCTTGTCTCTCCTGTGGAGTCCTGCAAAGTAAGCTGTGAGGGGAAACAGGTGCACCTGCCCACAACACAAGACGATATTTGGTTTGCTGCCATTATCAGTTCAAGGTTTTGGGAGAGGAAGGCGAGTCTGGCTGCCAACAGGCTCTGGGCACAGCTGTTGCGCTGGTATAAAACGTGTGGCGCCGGGTGCTGTGACACTCCCTGGGCATCCAGCGAAATGGCTTTCCTGTGGGCAGTGGCTGCTTACCTCGCCCTCCTCGGAGGCGTCCTGGGTGAGTAAGTAGCAGGCGCGCACCCACAACCAGAGAATCCTAGAATCAAAGAGTGGGAAGAGACCTCCTGGACATCATCCAGTCCAACCCCATTCTGCCAAGAAGCAGGATATTGCATTCAAAGCACCCCTGACAGATGGCCATCCAGCCTCTGTTTCAAAGCTTCCATAGAAGGAGCCTCCACCACACTCCCTCCAGGGCAGAGAGTTCCACTGCTGAACATAGAATCCTAGAATCCAAGAGTTGGAAGAGACCTCCTGGGCCATCCTCCAGTCCAACCCCATTCTGCCAAGAAGCAGGATATTGCATTCAAAGCACCCCTGACAGATGGTCATCCAGCCTCTGTTTAAAAGCTTCCAAGGAAGGAGCCTCCACCACACTCCCTCCGGGGCAGAGAGTTCCACTGCTGAATGGCTCTCACAATCAGGAAGTTCCTCCTCGTGTTCAGATGGAATCGCCTCTCTTGTAGTTTGAAGCCATTGTTCCACGTCCTAGTCTCCAGGGAAGCAGAAAGGAAGCTTGCTCCCTCCTCCCTGTGGCTTCCTCTCACATATTTATACATGGCCCTCATTATATCTCCTCTCAGCCTTCACTTCTTCAGGCTAAACATGCCCAGTTCCTTAAGCCGCTCCTCATAGGGCTTGTTCTCCAAACCCTTGATCATTTGAGTCGCCCTCCTCTGGACACATTCCAGCTTGTCAATATCTCTCTTGAATTGTGGTGCCCAGAATTGGACACAATATTCCAGGTGTGGTCTAACCAAAGCAGAATAGAGCATGGGGAGCATGACTTCCCTGGACCTAGACACTAGGCTCCTCTTGATGCAGGCCAAAATCCCATTGGCTTTTTTTGCTGCCACATCACATTGTTGGCTCATGTTCCCCTTCCTCCCCACAAGGACTCCAAGATCTTTTTCCCACGTCCTGCTCTTGAACCAGGCCTCATTGTCCCCCATTCTGTCTCTTTGCATTTCATTTTTCCTGCCTAAGTGGAGTCTCTTGCATTTGTCACTGTTGAACTTCGTTTTGTTAGTTTTTGCCCATCATCTCTCTAATCTGTCACGATCATTTTGAATCCTGCTCCTCTCCTCTGGAGCCTTGGCTCTCCCTCCCAATTTGGTGTCGTCCGCAAACTTGATGATCCCGCCTGCTGACCCTTCATCTAAGTCAAGGGTCCTCAAACTTTTTAAACTGAGGGCCAGGTCACGGTCCCTCAAACTGTTGGAGGGTCAGATTATAATTTGAAAAATATGAATGAATTCCTATGCACACTGCACATACCTTATTTGTAGTTCAAAAACACTTTAGAATACAATAATTAAAAGGAAGAACAATTTTAACAAATATAAACTTATTAGTATTTCAGTGGGAAGCGTGGGCCTGCTTCTGGCTGATGAGATGGGATTGTGGTTGTGTGCTTTCAAGTCATTTCAGACTTAGGTTGACCCTGAGCGAGGGCCGGGTAAGGGCAGGGGGCCTTAGTCTGAGGACCCCTGGTCTAAGCCATTCATCAAGATCCTGAGCAGGACGGGTCCCAGCTCCAGGCTGGGCTCCCCTGGTTGCTCCCGTCCTCTCCTCGGCTGGTGAGGGACAGACCCTTCCTTTCCCACAACGCCCACGAGTGCCACCTCAGGAAGGGCACCGGCTGCCCTCCACACCTCTCCACGAAAGGAAGGAGAAGCAAACAGTGCAGAGAAAGACACATTCCCGTTGTGTGCCTGTGCCGACTTCCTGGCAGCTACTTTACATGCAGGCAGCCGGCTTTTCTGCCTTTTCGCCCCTCCCTCCAGTCACCCGTTAACTAGAGCAGGCTAGAGCAGGCATGGGCAAACTTCAGCCCTCCAGATGTTTTGGACTTCAGCTCCCACAATTCCTCACAGCCCACCAGATTCAACTATGGAAAGACAAACATTCCCCTTAACTCCTTTATGACAGAGCAGCCCCCGGTAGTGCAATGGGTTAAACTCTTGCGCCGACTGGACTGCTGACCAAAACGTTGGCGGTTCGAATCCGGGGAGTGGGGTGAGCTCCCTCTCTATCAGCTCCAGCTCCTCTTGCAAGGACATGAGAGAAGCCTCCCACAGGATGGTAAAACATCTGGGTGTCCCCCTGGGCAACGTCCTTGCAGATGGCCAATTCTCTCACACCAGAAGCGGTTCAAATCCAGGGAGTGGGGTGAGCTCCTGTCTGTCAGCTCCAGTTCCTCATGTTGGGACATGAAAAAAGCCTCCCACAAGATGGTCATGTTCCAGAAGCTTTCTCTCCTGACGTTTGCTCACATCTATGGCAGGCATGCTCAGAGGTTGAGGGCTCTGTTGGAAACTAAGAAAGTGAGGTTTATATATCTGTGGAGTGTCTTACTTAGTTTCCAACAGACCCCTCAACCTCTAAGCATGCCTGCCATAGATGTGGCCGAAACGTCAGGAGAAAATGCTTCTGGAACATGGCCAGACAGCCCAGAAAACTCCCAGCAACCCAGTGATTCCAACCATGACAACCTATTCCCACTTTTTATTTTGGCAACCTTAGATCATGTTGACACGGAAATTGTATTCTGACTGGTGGTTGCTTGACCCTTCCTAGGCTGCGGGGTCCCTTCGATTAAGCCGAATGTGAGGGACGTCGAGAGAATTGTCAATGGGGAGAATGCGGTGTCAGGCTCGTGGCCCTGGCAAGTCTCCCTGCAGGTAAGGCGGTTATGCTTTCCAACCTGAGCAATACTTCTGAAACATTCCAGAATTGGGAATTGCAGGGATGCCCTCGAAAGGTGGTGCAGCCATAAGGCCAACTCATTGTCCTCTGTCGTGTGGAGTTCCCTTAGAAGCCGTTCCTCATTCCTCCTCTCTAGTGGGCTTCAGCCATGCCTTCTGCTGAAGAGGGATCTCTTTGGGGAGATCTCAGAAGAAGAAGAAAGACGCAGCTGTCAAGCCCCTGAGTCAGGAATTTCTCCAGATGGTCTTGACAGGCCTTGCATGATGTGTTGGGCTTTTCTTGTTGTTTTAAATCATTTTAATTGGCTTCAGTTTGAAAGGTGATTTAATTTCTTTTTAATCTTTCTATGATGATACATTTTTATCTATGAATCCCAAACTGAGGAAAACATGAGATGGTGATGATGATGGTGATGATGATGGTGATGATGGTGGTGGTGATGGTGGTGGTGATGGTGATGGTGGTGGTGGTGATGATGGTGGTGGTGGTGATGGTGGTGGTGGTGATGATGATGATGATGATGATGATGATGGTGGTGGCAATGATGGTGGTGGTGATGGTGATGGTGATGGTGGTGGTGGTGGTGGTGATGATGGTGGTGGTGGTGGTGATGGTGGTGGTGGTGGTGATGGTGGTGATGATAACAGTGATTATGATAATGGTGGTGGTGATGATGATACATTTTGCCTTATCTGGTTCTGGTCCCCCTTTTATGGAAAAGCTGACTTTGATTCCTTTTTATGGCATTTAGTATGAAAACTAAACGTAAGGACTGGCCCATCTGCTTGTTTGCTTGTTTCATTCCACTCATTTTGTTCCCCATCAGGAAAACTGCTGGGTTGCCTGAGGGCTGAGAAAAGCAGTATATAAATAAAGTAAACAAACAAACAAACAAACGAAGCTGGGAGACGGTTTGTGTCCCAGTTCAGCCCTGGGCTGCCTCTAAGGCATGTCCCAATGGCACCATTGCCGTGAGATACGCAGCTCTGAATCGGCCCCCCTGCCTCCTCCCTGCATGTCGCTCAAATGTCCTCTTCCTTTCTCTTTTTCCAGTCTAGCACTGGTTCCCATTTCTGTGGTGGTTCCCTTATAAACGAGAACTGGGTGGTGACCGCTGCACACTGTCAAGTGAGGTGAGAATGGAAGTTTTGATTTTCTTTCTTGGAGGTAAGTTTGGGTTGCAAGGAAGGTCTTTTTGACCAGCTTGAAACAAAATAAGTGACAAATCCCAGAAGTTGCAGAGGCGGCTTCCAGCTCACAAAGGAAGCTCCCCATAGAACCCAAGGTCATCGGCTGCCTCTCAGTCCAGCCCAGCTTATTCCGATGTCATCTTTGTGGAAAGCCCTTTTTGCTCCTGAGATCATAAGGTGGATAAACATCAAAGTTTCCTTCTGCACATTCAAGGGCGTGGCCTGAAAGGAAAGGGATGGCGAAAGAGGCAAAGAAGGGGAACGGCTGACTACTTCACCCGGTGGACTTCTGGCTCCGTTTCCATGGGAGGGCTTCGGAAATGGGGTCTCACGGAGGCCACCACATGACGTCAAGGCACCTCCAGTGGGGCTCCGTGGGGCTCCATTTCCGCAGTGTGTGGAAACGGAATCAGAAGTCCATCTTCAGGAATCAGGTGGTATCCAACTCCAAATGCGAAAAAGCGTGGAAATACAGTAAAAGACGGGGAAAGACAGTCGGGAACCGAGGAAGACCGCTGCCTCTGCTTCCCGCTGCCCATCTGATGAAGTCCTTGGTAGTTTTCAAAATAGCCTCCTGGCATTGAGGCAGCCACGGGACCGCAGGAGGGATAGAAGTGGCCTCTCAGCCAGACCAGCGGAGTGGGCACGGCTTCCTATCTTTCCCTCTGTAACAGATGGAGACCTTGCTGCCCCTTGCCCAGCGCAGGCGTCTGCCGCAGCGCCCTCCAGGTTTACTCCCAACTGGAGTCAGACCCGTTCAAAATAACAGGACCAGTGCAGGTGGGGACTCACCCATCCTTTCATTGGGCCTGTTCTCGTCGAGAGAACATTGGAGAGGTCTCTTGTACCTTCAGTGGTTGTGTAGACGAAGGGATTTCCACAGATGTTGCATAAGGGCAGCATGGGCTGAAGTTCCCTCTTCGAGGCAGGAGATGTCTCCAGTTGACCTTCTAGCGACCCCTTTCTTCATCCTTCTGGACACCCAACCGTCCTCATTCTTCAGCTTCAGTCATTTGCTCCCAAGGTGAGCCCACCGTGAAGGAATAGGTGGCCCCTCCCATGCTATTGGGCCAGCAGAGCCAGAAAGGAGGGCTGGCCACAGGTGCACTCGAGCAATAGGTGGAGGTTGGCCTCCTCTCTTGGAAATAGCAACCTTCTTCAAGGCCCCTGTACTAGTTATTTGTTATGTATGGAATTCAGATTATCGAAGGCTTTCATGGCCGGACTCACTGAGTTGTTGTAGGTTTTTCCTAGTTCCAACAGACCTCGCTACCTCTGAGGATGCTTGCCATAGATGCAGGCGAAATGTCAGGAGAGAATGCCTCTAGAACATGGGAGGGGCTGCAGGCCACGTGATCCGACCTGGGGGTTCAGAATCATAGAATCCTAGAATCCAAGAGTTGGAAGAGACCTCCTGGGCCATCCAGTCCAACACCATTCTGCCAAGAAGCAGGAATCATAGCATTTAAAGCAACAGAAAAGAACAAAAAAGTCCAAAAACAAAAAACAAAAAACAAAAAAAAATCCAAAAAAGAAAAAAAAACAACAAAACAGACAAAACACAAACCCCCATTCTGCCAAGAAGCAGGAATATTGCATTCAAATCACCCCTGACAGATGGCCATCCAGCCTCTGTTTAAAAGCTTCCAAAAAGGAGCCTCCACCACACTCCGGGGCAGAGAGTTCCACTGCTGAACGGCTCTCACAGTCAGGAAGTTCTTCCTCATGTTCAGATGGAATCTCCTCTCTTGTAGTTTGAAGCCATTGTTCCATTGCGTCCTAGTCTCCAAGGAAGCAGAAAACAAGCTTGCTCCCTCCTCCTCCTCCCTGTGGCTTCCTCTCACATATTTATACATGGCTATCATCATATCTCCTCTCAGCCTTCTCTTCTTCAGGCTAAACATGCCCAGCTCCTTAAGCCGCTCCTCATAGGGCTTGTTCTCCAGACCCTTGATCATTTTAGTCGCCCTCCTCTGGACACATTCCAGCTTGTCAATCTCTCTTGAATTGTGGTGCCCAGAATTGGACACAATATTCCAGGTGTGGTCTAACCAAAGCGGAATAGAGCATGGGGAGCATTACTTCCCTAGATCTAGACACTAGGCTCCTATTGATGCAGGCCAAAATCCCATTGGCTTTTTTTGCCGCCACATCACATTCCTGGCTCATGTTTAACTTCTCTCCCCACGAGGACTCCAAGATCTTTTTCACACGTACTGCTCTCGAGCCAGGCATTGTCCCCCATTCTGTCTCTTTGCATTTCATTTTTTCTGCCAAAGTGGAGTATTTGGCCATTCATCTCTCTAATCTGTCAAGATCGTTTTGAATTCTGCTCCTGTCCTCTGGACTATTGGCTATCCCTCCCAATTGGCTATCCCTCCCAATCAGCCTCCGTTTGAGAAGTCGTGGAAGCAGGCGGCCTTGGAGATGCTGTTAGGCCTTCGGACTGTATGAGACTCTATTAGACCCTCAGAACAGACCGACTTTGGACGGTCAAGACTGTATGAAAGGGACCCTGTGTTGTCTGCACAAAGAAGCCCTAGTATCTGTCACTGGATGGAGAAGCAAAGTACCTCTATGCTGAATACATGAAGTTTGTATGTAAATCAGATATATTACTTTTGACAAAGACTACTTATTTTTGGACTCTTGAGAGCATGATTTAAACCAAGATGTTTTAAGGGAGAGAAAATGTTTTGGCACAACTGGAAAAAAAACACTTCTGAAACGCTGCTTTATATGTTTTTTGTGCAATGGCATATTTTTGTTCCTAACAGTTCAAAGAGATACCTAGGTATGTCAGTCTAACAGCTGAGAAACCTAGTTGCCTCGCATGAATACTAGTGGATATTTACCACTAAGGAGAACGTTGACTCAAGCGAGTTTTTAACCCTTCTCAGGATGTTCATACTTTACAATAGTCCAGAGGACAGGAGCAGAATTCAAAACAATCTTGACAGATTAGAGAGATGGGCCAAAACTAACAAAATGAAGTTCAACAGGGACAAATGCAAGATACTCCACTTTGGCAGAAAAAATGAAATGCAAAGATACAGAATGGGGGACAATGCCTGGCTCGAGAGCAGTACGTGGGAAAAAGATCTTGGAGTCCTCGTGGACAAGTTAAACATGAGCCAACAATGTGATGTGGCAGCAAAAAAAGCCAATGAGATTTTGGCCTGCATCAATAGGAGCATAGTGTCTAGATCTAGGAAAGTAATGCCATGATTCCACAATTCAAGAGAGATATTGACAAGCTGGAATGTGTCCAGAGGAGGGCGACTAACATGTTCAAGGGTCTGGAGAACAAGCCCTATGAGGAGCGGCTTAAGGAGCTGGGCATGTTTAGCCTGAAGAAGAGAAGGCTGAGAGGAGATATGATAGCCATGTATAAATATGTGAGAGGAAGCCACAGAGGAGGAGGAGGGAGCAAGCTTCCTTTCTGCTTCCCTGGAGACTAGGACGCAATGGAACAATGGCTTCAAACTACAAGAGAGGAGATTCCACCTGAACATTAGGAAGAACTTCCTGACTGTGAGAGCCGTTCAGCAGTGGAACTCTCTGCCCCGGAGTGTGGTGGAGGCTCCTTCTTTGGAAGCTTTTAAGCAGAGGCTGGATGGCCATCTGTCAGGGGTGATTTGAATGCAATATTCCTGCTTCTTGGCAGAATGGGGTTGGACTGGATGATGGCCCATGAGGTCTCTTCCAACTTTGATTCTATGATTCTATGAAAAGGTTACACTCTGATGCCTTTCCAAAAGATTCCTGGTTTTCTCAAAAGGTTAGGCGTGCCATTTTCCAAAATGCTCCCCATTCCTGCTTTAGTTTATCTCCCCCCCCCCGCCCCTCTCCATCAGTGCTTCAATTATTTTATTGGGCAGAAGGGGGTGGGCACAAGGGAGCAACCCCCCCCCCCCCTGCCTTCCTGAGGCGCTCCCTTTCTTTCTTCCAGGGCCGGGTCGCATTACGTGGTCCTCGGAGAGTACGACCGAAGCTCTGCCGCCGAGCCCATCCAGAGGCGGTCCATCGTCAAGGTGCGTCGGTCGGCTGCGTTGGGCACCTAAGGCTCAGGAGAAGCCGCCCACTGGGCACCGAATACACTGAAACTCGGAGGAACATCTAAGCGTATTGGTTTTAAACTATTGATTATAATGTTTTTAACTGTTTTTAATCTTTGAAAGTTTTTTTATTGTGTCAGCAGCGGCTTGGGAGTATACGGCAAGTCGCTTCTGGTGTGAGACAATTGGCCGTCTGCAAGGACGTTGCCCGGATGTTTGAGCATCCTGTGGGAGGCTTCCCACATGTCCCCGCATGAGAAGCTAGAGCTGATAGATGGGAGCTCACACAGCTCCCCGGATTCGAACCGCCGACCTTTTGGTCAGCAGTTCAGGCGGCACAAGGGTTGACCGCATTGCGCCACTGGAGGCTCCTGTTAAAGAAATATTGTTATTTTTAAAAACTTCAGTAAACTAATATTTGAGCTTCATCTTTTCTAAATTATTGTGTGTCACTTTGAATCCCATCTTAGTAGAAAAGGCTTTCAATCAGTAAGTGTAAATAAGTAACTTATATTTTGAGATGGAATTTCTTTTATAAGAATTGGATAATTCTTGGATAATAATCATCATCATAATCAAAATAATCTTTATTTATAGCCCGGCACCATCTCCCCAAAGGGATTCAGGGCGGCTAACATGAGGCCAAGCCCAAAATAACACAACATAATAAACACACAATGACAAAAATACATCATAACAAAATATGAAATAACAAACAAAATCAACAATATGAAACAAACACCATAATAAAACCAGGCACAGACTATCCCTGGATATTCTTGGGAGTTGTTTCATGTTGCAAGATTTTCATTACCTAACAGGGTCAACACAATGCAGTGTAACCTCGACTTAAGAGCATCCCAACTTTTCGCATTTGAGTTAAGAGCAATCGCTCAACCCTGGTTTTGCTTTGACATAAGAGCAGCATTTTGAGTTAAGAGCTATTTCCAGAGGGAGCGCTGGCGCCAGAGGACAGGGCTTTGGGCCTTGAAGGGAGCCGCCTCCGTACCTCGTGCTCTTACCCATTTTGGGAGATTGCCATCTGTTTTGCTCTTCTTGTCTGCTTTGAGGAAATTTGGGTCAGTTGATTTTGTGTGGTTGTTGTTATTCCTGGCATGTTTGGCTTCATGAAGAGAGAGAGGGAGAGAGAGCAAGAGAGGGAAGGAGGCTGGAAATAGTACAGGATGGGGGGGAAATGAGTGAAGAGCTCAGTCTCAGAACAAATTCAACTCTTAACTCAAGGAATCACGGAATAGCTGTCCTCCGTAAGCCAAGAAGGCAATCTGGCCCCAATCCCCTTAGAGCCGTCTGGGCAGGGCCCTGTCTGGGTGGCTCCGCCATCCCTGGAAGGGTCTAGAAGGGAAGGGGACCCCTGGGGTCTTGGCGATGCCCATCCATCAGGCCTTCCTGTTTGGTTCTCCAGGCCATCACGAACCCCGGCTGGGACAGCAGGAACCTGAACAACGACATCACGCTGCTGAAGCTGTCTTCTCCGGCTCAGCTGAACGCACGCGTGTCTCCGGTCTGCCTGGCTTCTTCCACAGAGACCCTGCCCGCGGGGCTGAAGTGCGTCACCACCGGCTGGGGCCGGACCAGTGGAACCGGTAGGTGGGCCTCCACGGGTGCCTCCGGCTGGAGAAATGCAAAGCCAAAAGCAGACGACAGAAGCAAAACTATCCAAATAGAAAGTAGATGGAAGGCAAGGCAGCTTCAGGGGGCAACCTGGATGGGGCGAGTAGAGACAGTGGTTTCTTCATCCTGTAGTAT
This sequence comes from Anolis sagrei ordinatus, assembly GCF_025583915.1. Taxonomy (NCBI): domain Eukaryota; kingdom Metazoa; phylum Chordata; class Lepidosauria; order Squamata; family Anolidae; genus Anolis; species Anolis sagrei. The sequence continues at coordinate 41,426,824 of NW_026847993.1, forward strand.
GGATGGGCTCGTGTTCCCTTGATTCCAAAGCAATGGAATAGTTGGAGCTCCCGGTAGAGCAATGGGTTAAACCCTTGTGCCGGCAGGACTGCTGGTTGAAAGGTTGGAGTGGGGTGAGCTCCCATCTGTCAGCTCCAGCTTCCCATGCAGGGACATGAGAGAAGTCTCCCACGGGATGGTAAAACATCTGGACGTCCCTTGGGCAACATCCTTGCAGATGGCCAATTCTCTCTCACCAGAAGCAACTTGCAGTTTCTCAAGTCGCTCCTGACACAGGAAAAAAGCCATAATAGTTCAATCAAGGCTCAAAGGGTCAAAGCACAAGGGGGGGGGGGGGTTGACGTCTCTAGGCTACGGGGCCATGCCCCCTTTTCCTCAGAGCTCAACAGCAATCCTCATCATAGAAGAAATCCATTTGCACAGCAACCCAGTTTGAATTGGGTTGTTGTAGGTTTTTTCGGGCTATACAGCCATGGTCTAGAGGCATTCTCTCCTGACGTTTCACCTGCATCTATGGCAAGCATCTCAGAGCTAGTGAAGTTACTAAAACAGAAACGAGTTTTATATATCTGTGGATTTTGCCTAGTTCCAACAGACCTCACTACCTCTGAGGATGCTTGCCATAGATGCAGGCGAAACGTCAGGAGAGAATGCCTCTAGACCATGGCCATACAGCCCCAAAAAACCTACAACAACCCAGTGATTCCGGCCAGTATGAATTGTGTCTGTCGCGAGCCCTTCTGAGGTCCCTTCAAGGGCCTGACCTTCCCACCTGGGATTTTCTTGTTTCTCCAGCGAGTGGCTCTGCGGCCAGGCTGCAACAAGTGGCCCTTCCTCTGGTGACGGTGAATCAGTGCCAGCAATACTGGGGTAGCCGCATCACCAGTTCCATGGTCTGTGCTGGTGGGGCTGGAGCCTCCTCCTGCCAGGTAAGGAAGCGCGCCCGGGAATCACACAAGGAGAGCGAGGGTCGCTGGGCCGAGGGGGCAGCCCTGGCCGGAAAGCGCTGGTCCCCATACGTTCTCCCTTCGCTATTCGGCATCCTCGAGGGCCACCATTTAGAACATGGTCCTCAGCCTTCCAAATGCCACGACCCTTGAATCCGGGTTCCTCCTCTTGTGGTGACCCCCAACCAGAACAGTGTTTTCCTTGCTACCTCTTTACTGTAATTTGGCTACTGTTGTGAATCGTAAATATCTGATCTGCAGGAGGTATTCCCATTCACTGTTTGGCACAAATATCCGATACACCAAAATTTGAATACTGGTGGGGGGATGGGTTTGGGGGGGTTGATTTTGTCATTTGGGAGTTGTAGTTGCTGGGATTTATAGTTCACCCACAATCAAAGAGCATTCTGAACTTTACTAACGATGGAAGGGAACCAAATTTGGCACACAAAACTCCCATGACCATGTGCTCCCAAATGCGGAGGACCTGATCAATGCGGTTGAAGTGGTCGGATCCTTAGGGGCAAGTGACCATGTGCTCCTGCAATTTGAGGTACAAAGGAAGGCTGAAACTAAGATAAGTCAAACCTGCACTTTGGACTTTAGGAGAGCTGATTTCCAAAAAATGAAGGAAATGCTGAGCAGCATTCCATGGACACAGATACTAAAAGATAAGGGAGTTACGGATGGATGGGAATTTCTCAAGAGAGAAATACTCAAGGCACAATTGCAAACTGTGATAACAAAGAGAAAAAATAGGACAAGTGCAAAGAAGCCTGAATGGATGTCCAAAGAACTTCTAACTGTGCTAAAACACAAAAGAGACATGCACAAGAAGTGGAAAAAGGGAGAAATCACCAAAGAAGAATTCAAACAAATAGCCAACACCTGTAGGGAAAAGGTCCGCAAGGCTAAAGCACAAAACAAGCTCAGGCTTGCCAGGGACATTAAAAACAATAAAAAGGGATTCTTTTCTTATGTCAGTAGAAAAAGGAAAAACAAGGAGGCGATAGGGCCTCTTCGAGGAGAAGATGGGGCAATGCTGACAGGGGATGATAGGGAAAAGGCAGAACTACTTAATGCCTTCTTTGCCTCGGTCTTCTCACAAAAAGAAAGTCATCTTCAACCTCAGCAAGATGGAGTGGATGAGGGATTAGAGGACATCCAACCCCAAATTGGGAAACAAGTCGTCCAGGAATACCTGGCCGCTCTAAATGAGTTCAAGTCCCCTTTCAGGGTCAGATCAACTACACCCCAGAGTATTGAAGGAACTAGCGGAAGTCATTTCGGAACCATTGGCAATCATCTTTGAGAGTTCGTGGAGAACGGGAGAAGTTCCAGCAGACTGGAGGAGGGCCAATGTGGTCCCAATCTTCAAGAAGGGAAAAAAGGATGACCCAAACAATGACCAATGTCCGGTCAGCCTCATGTCGATACCGGGCAAGATTCTGGAAAAGATTGTTAAGGAAGCGGTCTGCAAACACTTAGAAACAAATGCGGTCATCGCTAACAGTCAACATGGATTTATCAAAAACAAGTCATGCCAGACTAATCTGATCTCTTTCTTCGATAGAGCTACAAGCTGGGTAGATGCGGGGAATGATGCCGTGGATGGAGCGTACCTGGATTTCAGTAAGGCCTTCTTGGACAAGGTCCCCCATGACCTTCTGGCAAGGAAACTAGTCCAATGTGGGCGAGGCAAAACTACGGTGAGGTGGATCTGTAATTGGTTAAGTGGACGAACACAGAGAGTGCTCACTAATGCTTCCTCTTCATCTTGGAAAGAAGTGACGAGTGGAGTGCCGCAGGGTTCCCCCCTGGGCCCGGTCCTGTTCAACATCTTTATTAATGACTTAGATGAAGGGCTAGAAGGCAGGATCATCAAGTTTGCAGATGACACCAAATTGGGAGGGAGAGCCAAGACTTCAGAGGACAGGAGCAGGATTCAAAACGATCTTGACAGATTATCAGGGCCGTAGCCAGAAAAAAAATTCGGGGAGGGTTGAAAATTTCGGGGGGAGGGGCAACCTTCAATAGCTTGCAGCTCTGCCCCTGTCAACCACCTCCACCAAGTCTGGCCTCCTTCATGAGAGCATTCACACCCCCAACTTGGTTGCTTCACTACATCGGCTATTGCTGCAAGTAATGACAGTGTGAATAAATTGTCAATATTTGCTTGAGATAGTGCTTACAGTTCTGGAGGGACTCTTAATTTTTTGCATCTCATAGACTTAGCCGCATGGGGATTGGGTTCACCAGTTAAAACTCATGAGTAAACCAGGTTTTTTTTTTTAAAAAAAAAATAAAATAATATAATATAATAAATAAAATAATAATATAATAATAGTAAAACAACAAAACAAATAAAATAAATAATAAATAGTAAAAGAAGCAATAAAATAAAAAGTAATAACAAAATAAAATAATAAATAAAACAATAAAATGATTAATAATTGATCATTAAAATTAATTATCCATTAAATAATTAATCAATATAATTTTACTATAAAATAATATATAATATAATAAAAAATAAATAAAGAAAAATAGAAAAAAAATAAACAAAATTAAACAAACAAATAAATAAACAAAAAAACAAAGAGGAATAATAACAATTACTTAAGAAAAATAAATAAATAAATAAATAAATAAAAAATAAATAATAATAAAAATTAGGGATTGGGTTCACCAGTTAAAACTCATGAGTAAACCAGGTTTTTTTTTTTAAAAAAAACTGAAACATTTTGGGGGGGGGGGGGTTGAACCCCTAAAACCACTCCCTCGCTACAGGCCTGAGAGAGATGATGGGTCAAAACTAACAAAATGAAGTTCAACAGGGACAAATGCAAGAGACTCCACTTTGGCAGGAAAAACGAAATGCAAAGAGACAGAATGGGGGACGATGAGGCCTGGCTCGAGAGCAGGACGTGTGGAAAAGATCTTGGAGTCCTCGTGGGGAGGAAGAAGGGGAACATGAGCCAGGAATGTGATGTGGCGGCAAAAAAAGCCAATGGGATTTTGTCCTGCATCAATAGAAGCATAGTGCCTAGATCTAGGGAAGTCCTGCTCCCCATGCTCTATTCCGCCTTGGTCAGACCACACCTGGAATATACTGTGTCCAATTCTGGGCACCACAATTGAAGAGAGATGTTGACAATCTGGAATGTGTCCAGAGGAGGGCGACTAAAATGATCAAGGGTCTGGAGAACAAGCCCTATGAGGAGCGGCTTAAAGAGCTGGGCATGTTTAGCCTGAAGAAAAGAAGGCTGAGAGGAGACATGATAGCCATGTATAAATATGTGAGAGGAAGCCACAGGGAGGAGGGAGCAAGCTTGTTTTCTGCTTCCCTGGAACTAGGACACGAAACAATGGCTTCAAACTACAAAAGGCGATTCCATCTGAATATTAGGAAGAACTCACAATCCAGCCTTTGGTTCCATGTCTCGGTGGGCATGTCCTGCAGCCATCCATAGGGCGTGAACGTGACCATTAAAAAAAACCTCAGTACGACAAAAACAACAAATGTCCAATCCATATAGTTGAGGAAGCATTGGCCTTGTCCACTCATCCCTCCAAGGCCTCCTCAAGCAGAAAGGTCTCCTCCACCCATCTCCCTGCGGGGAGTACCATGGCTCAAAGGTGTGGTGGGAAATGGCGCGGTTTGCTCACACGGCCAGATCTATAAATATTAATACCTAAAGAGACGGCTGTCAACGTGCCTTCTTGGATCTCCTCCCACGGAGCAAGAGACCAGAATCTGCCTTCCTAACGCCAGTGCTCAGCCGGCCGGAGTATTCGAAGGTTAAGCCCTGCCACTGACATACAGCTTTCCTTAAGCTCACAATGTATTCACATACATTATCCCATTAATCCTTAAAACACAAGGATAGCCAGAATTATTTCCTATGTAATATAGATTAGGAGGAGCCACGGGGCGGGATTGGTGGTTGAAGCAAAGCTCAAAGAATGACGACGACTCGGGACTCAGTTTCTTAACCAAATGGCTGAACAGGAAAGTATTCGTTTCTCAGTGGGTTTGTAGGTACACGTGGCCTCTCTTCTAGGAATGGTGCCACAGATTGCATTTTTGCCATTTGCCACCACCTTCTCATGAATGGCAAGAAATCATTCATTGGATCATTTATTCGAACAAGGACTGTCTTTTGTATTGTCGAAGGCTTTCATGGCTGGAATCACTAGGTAGTGAGGTCTCAGGGCAAGCAACCCTGAGGATGCTTGCCATAGATGCAGGCGAAACGTCAGGAGAAATGCCTCTAGAACATGGCCCTATAGCCCGAAAAAACCCACAAGGACCTAGACTGTCTTTTGATTTGTTGGGCTCCTCCTCTACTGTTAAAACAGGGGAAATACGTGTGTTTGTGAATGTTTCTACTTCCAAGTCTTTTTGTACAGTTAAATCAATCAATGTACAGTTAAATTGATTAATCTTAAGTGTGTACGCAGGTTTTTGATTAGCAAATCAAAAATAATAATAACAATAATAATGATCAAGCAATTAGAACCAATGCCATCCAAGCAAGAATTGAAAAGTCGATGACAGATTGCAAGTGTAGACTTTGCAAGGAAGCAGACGAAACGATGGATCACATCCTCAGCTGCTGCAAAAACATTGCGCAAACGTACTATAAGCAGAGGCATAACACTGTTGCTCAGATGATCCGCTGCACCTTGTGTCACAAATCCCATCTGCCTGTGACAAAGATCTGGTGGGATCACAAGCCTGAAAAAGTTGCAGAAAATGAACACGTCAAACTACTTTGGGACTTCCAAATTCAAATGGACAAAGTTTTGGAACACAAGACTTCTGACCTCACGATCGTGGGGGGGAAAACCAAGTATGGATCATGGATGTTGCAATCCCAGAGAGAACTGGACAAAAAGCAACTGGAAAAGCTTACACAATATGAGGATTTAAAAACAGAACTGCAAAGACTCTGGCACAAGCCAATAAAAGGGGTCCCAGTGGTGACTGGCATATTGGGCGCAGTGCCAAGGGCAGGGGCCCTCAAGCTTTGTAACAGAGGGCCAGGTCACAGTCCCTCAAACCGGTGGAGGGCCGGATTATAATTTGCAAAAAACAGGAACGAATTCCTATGAACACTGCAAATACCATATTTGTAGTGCAAAAAACAATACAATAATTAAAATGAAGAACAATTTTAACAAATATAAACTTATTAGTATTTCAATGGGAAGTGTGGGCCTGCTTTTGGCTGACGAGATAGGATCGTTGTTGTTGCTGTTGTTGTTGTTGTTGTTGTTGTGTGCTTTCAAGTCCTTTCAGACTTAGGCTGACTGACCCTGAGCGAGGGCCGGGTAAATGACCTTGGAGGTCTGTATCCGGCCCCCGGGCCTTAGTTTGAGGACCCCTGGCCTAGACCTTGGCCTGCACTTAAACACAATTGGCACTGACAATATTACCATCCGTCAGCTGCAAAAGGCCACCCTACTTGGATCTGCACGCTTTATTCACCGATACCTCACACAGTCGTAGACACTTGGGAAGTTTCTGACGTGTGATCAAATATAAAGGCCAGCATAGTGATCTTGTTTGCTGTGTACTAATCTTGCTATGTATCTAATAATAATAATAATAATAATAATAATAATAATAATATTGCAAAGACTCTGGCACAAGCCAGTCAAGGTGGTCCAGTAGTGATCGGCACACTGGGTGCAGTGCCTAAAGACCTTGGCCTGCACCTAAACATAATTGGCACTGACAAAATTACCACCTGCCGGCTGCAAAAGGCCACCCGACTGGGATCTGCACACATTATTTGCTGATACATCACACAGTCCTAGACACTTGGGAAGGGCCCGACGGGAGATCCAATACAACAGCCAGCAGAGTGATCCTGTTTGCTGTGTAGCAATCTTGTTGTGTTTCAGATGATGATGATGATGTAAAGGCCAGTCCTTCCAAAAACAAAACACCAGTTTAACCACACAATCAAATCATTGGCATGTTGGCAAATGGTGGGTGCACAAACCAAGACCCCTTGCTTTCCCTTTCCTTGTAGGGTGATTCTGGCGGGCCTCTCGTGTGCCAGAAGGGATCGGCGTGGACCTTGATCGGGATCGTCTCCTGGGGCACCACCAACTGCAATGTCGGGACCCCTGCCGTCTACACCCGTGTTTCCAAATTCCGCAACTGGATCGAGCAGGTGGTAGCATATAACTGAAGGCAGGCCTGCGGAGCCTGAGGCTACAAGCCCGGGTGCCCAAGCCATTCCCGTCCGTGGAAATGCGCGAGAGGAGCACCTGGGCCAGAGAGGCCCACCGCAATGCCTGTATCTTTCTCTGCAAGCAATAAAAGAGGTGCTTTCCTTGCAACCCTGGTTGTCATGTGCATTGCCGCAGTATCCCAGTGTTCAGGTGCCCACAATCAGCAAAGAATTGAAAGATGTCCTTTGCAATCCACAATTATTTTTTTTTAAATGAGCTCCCAAACCCTTAATTGCAGTCTGAAAATAAAAAAAGCTTCCCTTTGTAGGCTCGGGCAGTTTCCCACTTTCCTTCCTTGTCAGTGAGAAGAAATCTCTATGCCAAAGTCAAAGTGTTCATCTCATATAAAGGCTGTCACGAGGTGAAGTGGCCCTCTGGGATATCCCGGGGAGTGGGGCGGGGGGTAAAGGTGACCTGTGTATGAGAGGAAGGGAGGAAGGAAAGAGCCACAGGCCTTCCTCTTGGAAGGTTTCTCCCTTTCTCCCTTTCACCCGCCTTTCGTGCCTTTTCGAATTCTGCAGCACTGCTAGTCACAGCTGAATTCTAGTTAGACCGCTCAAGGGCCAGGGCTTACCAGTTCTCGGTGTCTATGCCAGTTTTTAAGATTAAAACTTCAACACCTGCGCAGCCCTCTTCTCCCTTCTACTGGTAGTAGTAACGTTACTATCACGCTGTACTACAACACCCATCTTTAAATCTCTATTCCTGTCCACCAACATTCTGTTTTCCATTATTGAGTTGGGGTATAGTAAGTGCTTTGGGAGACGGTGGTTGAGCATTTGGACAATGCGGCCAGTCCAGCGGCGTTGATGGTGTAGGAGCATGGCTTCAGTGCTGGTGGTTTTGCTTCTTCTAGCATGCTGACATTTCCCCACCTGTCTTCGCAAGAGATTTGCAGGATTTTTCAGAGGCAGCCCTGATGGAATTGTTCCAGGAGTTGAGTGTGACATCTATAGACAGTCCACGTTTTGCAGGCGTATAGCAGGGTTGGGGGAACAATAGCTTCATCAACAAGCCCCTTGGTCTGTCTCCCTACGGATGTCCCGGTCCTCAAACGCTCTCTGCTTCATTTGGAAGAATGCTGCACTCGCAGGGCTCAGGCGGTGTTGAATTTCAGTGTCAATGTTGACTTTTGTGGAGAGGGGGCTGCCAAGGGAGCGGAAATGGTCCACATTTTCTAACATTGCGCCATTAAGATGTCTTTCAGACAGAGTTCCTAACACTAGCAATCTTATTCGCATTGAGAACCTATTCTGTTTTTCCTTTCTTAATGGATTTTTCCTTCCTGGTAAGAAAAAAAAGATGTCAGAAACAGTGGGAAGACCCAGGAGATGATGATGATGATGATGATGCCAACTTCTGGACCCATGTGCTAAATGCTGTGAATGAGGGAAGTTGAGTTGCCGAAAAGCTGAGAAAGGCGGTATACAAATCAAGTAAATAAAATTAATAAATAAGTTGCCTTGCCTAAAATCATCCTCCATTTGCATTTTGGACAAGATGTGGGCAGGACCCCATCTAGCACTTTTGAAGTATTGGATTGCATGAGAGCAAGACACTGAAATCCCACGCACGGCTCCAAATCCATACGGAAGGCTGAGCGAAGGAAGATGGGCGCTTTTGAACTGTGGTGTTGGAGGAAAATTCTGAGAATGCCTTGGACCGCAAGAAGATCCCACCAACCAGTCCGTACTCCGGGAAATAATGCCCGGCTGCTCGTTGGAGGGAAGGAGATGAGAGGCCAAGAGGAAGTCCTTTGAATGCCCATCATGAGGAGACAGGAAAGCTTGGAGAAGGGAAAGATGCTGGGGAAAAGGGAAGGAAAAGGGAAGAGGGGCCGACCAAGGGCAAGGTGGAGGGATGGGATCCTCGAAGGGACTGGCTTGACTCTGGAGGAGGCCCTGGGGGTGGCCCTGACCGACAGGGAGGCGCTCTGGCCTGGGCTGGTCCAGGAGGTCACAAAGAGTCCAAAGCGACTGAATGAATAAACAGCAACAACAATCCACATCTAAGCAACAGAAGACAGGTATAGGACAGACAGGTATAGAACGTTTCTTTCTTCATTAAGGATTGATGAGCACTAATTAACAAGGAACAGCTATTAGCACCTCGGTAGATGGAGGCCTCCTGGTGCTGCAGCGGGTTAAACTGCTGAGCTGCTGAGCTTGCTGACTGAAAGGTTGGCAGTTCAAATCCAGGGAGCGAGGTGAGCTCCTTCTGTTAGCCCCAGCTTCTGCCAACCTAGCACTTCAAAAACATGCAAATAATCTAAAAACACTTTTCATCATAAGCATTTTGTATAAAGGGTGTTCAACCTGTATCCATTTGGCGCAAGTTGTATTTGGACAGGACTTCCTAAAATAGCTTCCATTTCATTACCTAGATCCAGGTCGTCAGTGAAGTGCCATCTCCATCAGGTGGGTACAAATGTATATTAGACCATTCCTTTCTTATTATTATCAGTTGATAATAATGTGGAAGAAAATGTGTGGTGGAGAAAAGGAAAATAGGTGCTTAGGACAGAGAGGTTGGAAACAAATACTCACTTGTGTATTTCTTCTTGAATGCCTGCTGTTGATCCTTGCCCAATGGAAGCGCTCTGCGTTGGTGGTCTAACGCAGAGGGAAGAAATATAATGAAAGGGTAACAAAAGAGTGCCAACATGAAGAAAAAACAAAAAACCATGCAAATGTGAGTAAATCAACAGGTCTGCAGGAAGGTAACGGGACTCCATGCAGTCATGCAGGCCACATGACCTTGAAGGTGTCTACGGACAACTTAGAGATGGAGATGAGCATCAACCTCCAGAGTCGGACAGGACTAGACTTAATGTCAAGGGAAAGCTTAGCCTTTACTTCTCAGGTGGCGGTCACAGCCCCTGTTTTCCTTATCGACCACAAACCCAATGAAGCCGCTTTCCCTCCCGGCCAAAAGAAATCCGGGAACCCAAAGAGAGCCAACATTTTATTGAATAAACAGGATACATTGACAAATTTAAACACAAACTGAATACACAAAAATAAATAACTCTATACACTAATTTCAACATTACAGGTTAAATCACACTCTAATAAAAGTAAGGATTCCATTGTGTAAAAAAGGCACCAAAGGCAAAAATAACAATCACAGATATGAGCCCTTGAGCTGAAAAGGGGAGGAGCGGGGGGCCCACGCTCGGCTTGAGACTCGAGGGAAGGCAACTGGGGTGCGGAGGGTGAGAGGAGAAGGCCAAGGCCCGCGTCTCCACAGCACAGTTCCCACCATTTGCCAAGGAGAGCTTCGGAGAGGCACGGCCATGTCCATACGGAAATATTGACGACCTAGAGAGAAAGAGGTCAAGGGGCGCAAAGAGGAGATGTCCCTCCGGCCAAAAGCCTCCAGAGAACAAGGCGGCCGGCTGCGCGCTGGAAAGGAACCGTGGTGCCTGGTTCACTCCCCACCGTGGTTTTCCAGCCTCCTTCRCAGAGACCTTTGAGGAACAAGCCTRCCTTCCAAGCACTTCCATTCCGCAACCGGAGAAGCCATCCCACCGGGCAGGCTTCCCTCAAGGAGAGCGTGCCCCTCCACCTTCACCCCCCCCCCCAGTAGCACACAGGTAGTAGTAAGTCTGCTCTAGGGTGGTCTCATTTCTCCAGAAGGTCCATGGCAGTCCGGCTTGACCAACAGCCATTCTTTTCAGCAGCCCCCCCCCCCTCCACAGGCAAGCCGCTCTAAGCCAGTGGTCCTCAACCTGTGGGTCCTTCTCCAACTGTTTTGGCCTCCAACTCCCAGAAATCCAGCTGTTGGGATTCCTGGGAGTTGAAGGCCAAAACATCTGGGGGGGGGCACAGGTTGAGGACCACTGGTGTACGTGGAAATTTCGAGGGGCATTGGTTTCACACATTTGTCTCCAGCTCTTCATCCCACGGCACAAGGGCAGTTGAACCACCGAGGAAGAGGAAGAGGGAGAGACGGGAAAGCAGTGGGTCCTTTCCCCTGAGTGGCCGCCCAAAAGGGAAAGCAGGGCGCCCTCCATGTTTGAATTGGCGATGTCTCGACTGACGGAGACTCTAGAGACACACCTTAGTGGTGGGTGGGTCCTTCAGGGACCCCTCCTGCCCACCCATGTGAACAGATGGCCCTCGTGCCATTTCCAATGTCTTCTGACACACTCTCCTGAGTTTCACCATGTGCAGCACAGCACGAGGTGCGCAGGGAAGGCAGAAGTGTGAGAAAGATCCAAGCCTAGAGGCACGCGAGATAGACGTGACTAACTGGCTTCACTTCCCTGGATGTTGGTCCTGGGTTCCCACTGAGGAGTAGAGACAAGGCACGGACTATGAACGACAGAAACAAATCTGTATCAAACACGTGGCACAGGGCCCCGTCCACAAGGCAACGTGTAAGAGCACATGTGTGGCATTATGCTCCGAGTGCAGCCTTTCCACACATCACCAGTAGCGCTAGTGGGGGAAGCAAGCGCTTTGGGCTGTGACATAAAGGTTGTTCCTCGGGGCCCTTCCACGCAGATGAATAAAATCCCACATTTTCTGCTTCAAAGTGGAATATATGGCCGTGTGGACTCAGATAACCCAGGTCAAAGCAGATACTGTGGGATTTTCTGCCCTGGTATTCCTGGTTATACGGCTGTGTGGAAGGGCCTTCAGCAGAAGGGGGCCTGGAGCCTGGAAGGAGCGCTTCCCTTCAGATGGCAAATGGGTCCGAGGCAAAAGGCCGGCTCCGCCTGAGCTGCGGTCGCAGTCTCTTTCAGAAGCAGCCAAATCTGCATCCTAAGAAACGGGCCGTAAGACCAGAAGGACTGGCTCAAGCCGTGCCTGAACTAAGGAAAAAGAGCAGCAACCACGTCCCACAGGTTTGCCCAAGCCCAGCATCAACCCCGGGGAGGCACATTTTCCACCTGGCCTGCCACTCTCCCTGCACACTCGAGGGCCGGGATACAAAGGACTGTCACAAAATACTTGGTGGCATCAGACTGAAGATGAATTGCGCAACACGCCATCCTTGAAATATCAGGGGGATCTGGGCCTGCTTCAGTGCGGTGCAAGAAGGGGAGGAAAGGAGATGCAGGAGGGTGAGAGACAATCTGGTGCGAGTATCAACGTGATTCTTAGTCTAAGGAGTGTATGGAGTGTATGGGGCCCCCGGCAGGACCGAAGACCGACAGGTCGCAGGTTCGAATCCGGGGAGAGGCGGATGAGCTCCCTCTATCAGCTCCAGCTCCTCATGCAAAGGGGACATGAGAGAAGCCTCCCACAAGGATGATAAAAACATCAAATCTACCCGGGCGTCCCCTGGGCAACATCCTTGCAGACGGCCAATTCTCTCACACCAGAAGCGACTTGCAGTTTCTCAAGTCGCTCCTGACACGACCAAAAAAAGAAGTGTAAGGAGCCCTGAGATCCCAGGAACGTGCATGAGGTGCAGGCAGGACTCTTTGTAGGAACACATGGATTCTCCCTTCAGCAGCAGCACCAGCAGCTTAGTTTAGAAGGATGCGTGGCTTGAGAGCATGGCAACGTGGCACTGCCAAATTTCTTCACCCCCCCCCCCCCAACTGGCTTTGATGGCAGAGAGTGGAAGCTGCAATTCAACAACATCTGGCCATCCCTGATACAAGAAAAGAAAACATCTATTTGGGAAAGTAACACACCAGAAACTGAGATTTTAGGAGTGGAGCCCCACGCTGAAGAACGGGGAAGCTTCAGAACACCAAAGATATCATTATGATCAAGTCAAAGTCACAAATCCCATTCTCGACATTATCAATATGTGAGGGAAAGGTGAGTCGGCTCGATCCCGCCCTCATCTAGTTACCTTTGTCTAAAAGCGCTTTAATCCAGAGAGGGAATAAAAACTTCCTAGTTCTGCTGTCTGCCGTGAATGCACCACGAGGCTTCCAGACAGACTTTAAGGGTGAGCTTCCCAGAACTACTGTTTAGGATAGATCCCAGAATCTGGAGAATTCCAGAACTTTCCATCCCAAATCATTTTGTTTCCAAGTTCTGGATTCTGTCTGATGAGCACTTCAGAAGGACTCGTCATGAAGGGTTTGCTCATGCCCGGTCCCAGAATAACAGGCACTTCCAAAGGCACCATCGGGCCAAAGATTGCTATCCGTCCACCTCACGTCCAACTTCCAGTTATGTCTCTTTAGGTCTGTGGTTCCCAGATGTTTTGGCATTCAAGTCCCAGAAATCCCAACAGCTGGTGAACTGGCTGGGATTTCCGGGAGTGGTAGGCCAAGACACCTGGGGAGGGACCCACAGCTTGAGAACCACTGCTTTAGATCAGGCATGGGCAAATTGGGGCCTCCAGGTATTTTGGACTTCAACTCCCACAATTCCTAACAGCCTACCGGCTGAAATCCAAAACACCTGGAGACCCCAAGTTTGCCCATGCCCGCTTCAGATCATCCTTCTTATCAAACTAGCACAGAACCTAAAGACTGCCTTTGTTTTGTTTTGCAAAGGACAAGAGGTGTTGTTTACACCCTAGACGCAGCTGTCCTTCCTTGCGTGGAAAACACAGTATTGCTAAGTTCCAATAGGATTACATTTTGTAACAGGATGGAAGGTGTTGTGACATCTAGACAGGACTCTGTATACAAGCGTTGCCATTTGTTGGCACCTATTTTAGTAAAATTGCACAACAGTTTGAATCTGCAGCGCCATACGGGGATGGACGCGGAGCAAGAGAAAGTGCACGAGACAAAGCTTTGCTGAATTTGAGGTCCAAACAAGGGAAATTTAGGGCTTTTCTTGTTGAGAAATATGAGTGCACGTTTTTAAAATCTCAATGTTGTATCTAGTTTATCTTGTCTGTAAGGCTGGCTGGAAAGTCACAGGTAACAACTGCCCACGCAACAAACCCCTCCTCCTCCCCCCTCGTGGGCAAACTTCTGCAGCATGGGCCACACTGACCAAACTGACCACCCTTTTCCAAATGGATGGCCGACGCCAGTGGTTCCCAACCCGTGGGCCACAAGACCTAAAATAAGGTTAGCGGCTCTAGATGATGAAATATGGTTTTCTGTGGGAGAGCAGGTGGCGACTACCGGGTGGCATATGTTCTGCGTCAGAAGCCCAGAGCAGATGAGGTCTATCAAATGCAATGTTCTGAATCAGAACCCAAATACCCAGATCTAAAGCTGACCACAAACTGATTTGTAACCCTTTTGGTACTAATGCTGGAGAGTGGCCCCTGGTCAAAAAATGTTTGGGAGCCACTGGCCTACACGGACTCAACTGAGGATCTTTTCACCCACCCACATGCGTCACATCTACCCTAAAGAAGCCAATAAGAAGTCTGTGGCCTATAAGGTGACATAGTTATCTAATTGCCAACCAAACCACAGTGAAGTAGTAATTCAGCATAAAGCAACACATCGATACAGGGAGCCCCCGAGTTACAAACACACAGTTTTCAAACATTTCATAGTTAAGAACGGGGGTGAGACAACAGGAAGTGAGAGAAATCTCCCCCTCAGAAGGGAAATTCACTCCAAAAAGAATCATCATGGGGAAAAGGTGTCTCCACTGAACCTTTCTCATCAATCCTTGTTTCTACCATCAGCCAATTTTTCTAAATCCATTTCTTGCAGGGACAGAAAGTGAGGTGAAATCCTTGAAGAGGGGAACAGGCAGGCAGACAAACAAACACCACAGGGGTGTTCACCCTCCCCATGAAGGAGCGTGTGTATGTCTCTCTGTGTGTGTGTGATTGGAGTTCCACTTATAATGTACCTGTTCCAACTTACATACAAATTCAACTTAAGAACAAACCTCCAGCACCCATCTTGTTTGTAACGCGGGGCTACCTGTAAACCGGTCTGCAGGAGGGTCTTCTGAGCCACTAGATGTCCCCCCGGCCTCAGAAATCAGACGTGCGCAAACAGAGCAGGATCCAAACAATGAAGCCGTCCCACTGCAATAGAATCAGATCAAACATTCTGAGGCACACTCGCTCTTGATTCTATCAACTTTTCCTATCGACAAGTGTTTTCTCTGCAAAACGAAGGCAGAACTCGCCCCTTGCTAAGAAGCCCTTCCCAATCACGGCTCGCCCGCCCGCCCCAGGCGCACCTCTCGTGCCTTCCAGAGGAACGCTCTACCCGTACGGAGAGTGCACACACGGGCTAACACACAGTTCCAGAACAATCCCCCCAAACCTGCTCCTGCTGCTGCTGCTGCTGCGCCTTGTCTTAATGCCTCAGCGGAGTCAGCCGGTGGAACAGGATGAGCTCTGGCCAGTGCTAATTACACTGAGCAGCCTTTAACTGTTTTGGCCACCGGCTTCCACAGCGAATGCCCTGTCCTGTAGGCAATTTCCGATGGCAGGGTCAAGGCATTGTCGTTCGAAACAGGCCGTGCTGCCGTAGGACAGAAAGTTTCAGAGGCACGTAGAAGTTTCCGCAGGACAGAGGAAGATCAATCTCAGGCCAGAAGCACCGCTTGGAGAAGTGAGAAGCCCAATCGCCCAGACTTGTTCATTACCATCCAATCAAGCTGCGGAATGGATTCTGCTTCATTCTGGAGATCACCTGCCTCGTTTACAAAAGCAGGAGAAGGGAGTCTCAGCATCCACACACACCACCTGACACTGCGGATGGAAAGGTGGCTTCCGAATTCCCCCTTGCAAGCAAGGCACCCTGCGAACCGACACCAGAACTCACACCCAAGGACATTGCCGTCTCCTATCCTGCTCCCTGATGCGCTTACTTTCTGCATGCATGGATATGTTTTTTCTAGAAAAGAAACCATTTCAAGACTGTGGCATTTAACTTGGAGCAGACTGGCTGGTGACTCTGGAGACTCAGGGCTGTAGGACATGGCTCTAGCACTTACCCCAGTGCTCACGAGATGTTTCTCTGTAGGCACATTAAAACCCGGAAAAAGTCAGATCAAGCTGAGGGCAGGGGGGGTGAGGAAGGTAGATTACACGGCCCAACCAAAAAAAGAGAAATAAATTATAGGCGTCTTGGGTTGTAGGCTTGTTCCTGGGGTTATTGGGAGTGCTGATTCAGAAAACTGCATTGGATAGACCACATCAGCTCTAGTTTCTTTGATATGTTACCATAGTTTTCTATTGGTGAGCACAGACTAGTACCTGCATATATTTGTATTTCCAAAACTAGAGCTAATAAGGGGAAACTGGTGCCATTTTCAGAATCAGTGGGTCGAACATACTCAGAATCAGGGCTAATACTTGAGGCACCAAAATATGTGTTGGCCAGTGCTATCTTTGGGCCCTTTTGAGCTTTTTATGGGTTGCTGTGTGTTTTCCGGGCTGTATGGCCATGTTCCAGAAGCATTCTCTCCTGACGTTTCGCCTGCATCTATGGCAGGCATCCTCAGAGGTTGTGAAAACCTCACAATCTTTGAGGATGCCTGCTGTAGGTGCAGGCAAAACGTCAGGAGAGAATGCTTCTGGAACATGGCCAAACAGCCCGGAAAACACACAGCCACCCAGTGACTCTGGCCATGAAAACCTTTGACAATACATGTAGCATTTTATCATTCTGAGATGCCTTGCTTTCACCCCGCTGTTCCGAATGCAGGGGGGGGGGGGGAGTGGCTGTTGGACCTTAGTATGGCCTTCAGACCCAAACACCTTCCTTGATGTCACTACTGTATTGGGAAATCATACGGTGTGCACGTATGATGACGGAAGAGGGAAGAAGGCTGTCTCAAGGAGCCTCGGCTATTTTGAGCACTGTGGTACAAAGCCGTATACCGGACCTTCAGAAAAGTCAGAAGAGTGGCTCAGTTGGCTATTCATCCTGGAATTCGATGTAAAAACACAAGGGAAGACCCAAGAAAACATCCCAACGCATGTGGGAAGACCCAAAGAGGGGCAAAGCCTAATTCGAGGCATTTCCAACCAGACTTGTGTAGTGAAGGCACTTCTGTGTCTATGGCCCAAGAGGTAGAAAAGAAAGGAAGGCGATGAGGGGAGAGAGAAAGGGAAACAGAGGAGGAGGAGGAGGAACACCCCTATTCCTGATCTTCCATGTCCTCCACCAGAATTGGTCCTTATTTTACAGTTGTGCAGAGCGTCAAAGGCCATTAAATGCACGGCCAAATCAAAGCTCTGACTTTGACTCTGAAGAAAGCAGGTTGGGGTGGTCCAGGCGGCCGTGCACAGTCTTCCACCCAAACAATGGGAGTTTTAGACTTTCCCATCCCAGCTCCGTGCGCCCTCTCAAAATTACTTCCGGTCGTGTTGCTTGGGAATAATATTTGTTTGATCCAGGGCAGGAGGTTGCAGCCGGGACAGCAAACTCGCCGTCCTCCCTGCGCACACTCACAAAGCTTTGGATCTTGCCTCAACCATCTATGCCGTCCTTCACTGAATGCTTGTTCATAAGTCCAGCTGAGTAAAAAGGAACCTACTTCCCAGGAAATGGGTTTAGGCTGAATTTCTAAGTCACTCAACCACCAGGTTCAACAGCAACAGATCTCACTTTGATCCGTTTGAAGACTATAAATAGGTAAGAGGAGCTGGGACTCCCGGCGAGGTGTGGGCGCTTCCGTTCCGTGTGGCTAACGATGAAAACGTTTCCCAGGGCTGGCCAAGAGGCAGAATTTCCAAATGTTGAGAGAGAGGCTGCAAGTGACTTGACTCGAGTGAGGGGCCTCCAAAACCCCATCTCCTCCTTCCAGGCCGGAAAGTGGACGTGGAGTGGGTCTCTGAGAGGAGAGGGAGGGCAGCCGGGCCGCGGACAACACGCACGTAAGAAGATGGAGGGCAGAACACACCCCAAGAACCAATGAACGCGTGGGACCGTGGGGATCCTCCCACGAAGGTGTCAGCCATTGTAGTGCTGCTGATAACGCAAGTTCAGCTCTCGCAACTCTCGCTCTCGCACCCGCCGGGACTTGTTGGATTTGGTAGAGCGGCTGGAGCGGGTGGACTGAGCCGATTTGGTGCTTTGGCAACGAGATGAGGCCCGCTTCAGGAGGTTCTGAGAGATGGAGCGGTGCAGGTTCTTCATGGAAGAAGAGGCCGCCATGGTGACCACCCAGGGGTGCTTCGAGGCCTGCAGCGCCGTCATCCGATCATTAGGATCCACGGTGAGCAGGTGGTCAATGAAATCCTTCGCCAGATTTGAAACGCTGGGCCACGGCTGGAAAAGAAAAAAGAAGGAGGGGAACAAGGAACAAGGACGTTTGTTAACAAATGCGCCATCCAGCACTGGATACAAACCAAATGGGGAACTAACCGGAAGTCTGTGATCTCCCTAAATCCCCCCTAAAGTGGGAGGAAATCCTTCCAGTTAGGACTGTGATTTAGGTGTAGAAACAAACCATAAGCCATGGGTCAATTTCTAAGTATAGTCTTTCAGCAAAAAGTAACATTAACTATGCTATTTGCCCCATGTTAAAACAAACAAGCAAGCAAAGAAGAAACTTGTCCAATTGTTTAAAGCAACTCTTGAATAAAGAACGAGGAGAGGTGGAAATAAATGGCCGCCTTCAGCCTCAACCGGCAACGTCAGCGTTCCCAACCCAGATAAGTGGCGCTAAACAGAAACAAACTTCCAAAGAAGAGGGAATTGGATTCCTTATTCTTTCAATTAGTCGAGTGCCATCAGAAGAGGGAATACAGAGCACCAGTAATTAGAAATCTCTTCTGGTCAGCAAACACAAATCGGTTTATCGATCTGTTTATGCGACTGCAAGCCTTGCCTGCTCGACCGTATGTTGTATCTTGGGCCTGATTTAATTACGCCACTCTCCTGAAGAAAAGAAAAAAAATTAACACGCTGAACTTACAAGTGAGATGAATTTACCAATTTGTTTATTTTCTGGTAAACTTAACCCTCTGCATAGGGCTATGGCTTGGCTTCGATGCTGACCCAGAGTGGCCAGTGGACAGTAGTCATGGGCCCAGTTAGCGTTTCATCTGTGTATTTCGTGTTTTCGTACCATTTGGTTAATTTGGATGGCACGAAATGGTACACCCCGCCTCTGGTATGGAAATAGCAGTTAAACAAAAGGAAAATGGAAACAGCAGCCATTTCTTTGCCTGATTTTTGGTCCTTGGCTGCAAGCCCTGGTAGGCGCGTGCGCGTTGGGCCTGAAGGCCACACACTCTCTTTCCAAAAGCGCCAACACCTGCCAAGGCCTGAAGCCAGGCGCCGAGTGCCTTTCTCTCAACCGCAGGCCTTGGCAGCACCTTTGGGCCACAGCCAGCGGGTGCTTTGGGCCCTGGCAAGCTGCCAGTGAACGTGGTGCCTTCCAGCCCTGCGCCAAGGAACCCACCGTGGGTCCGCCTCAGCTCCAATGAAGAGACCTCAGCAGTGGCGCAAGGTATGTTTCATGACTGGGGGGGGGGGGGGACAACAGGGAGAAATGGCGGTGGAGCTGGCTAGTTTCACCCCTCTAGCCCTGAGGGGAAGGGGAGCGTGGGAAGCCCACCCATTGCTGCCAATGGGATGGAAATATTTGTTTGTTCAGATTTGGGACAAAAAAGCTCATACGGAAAGGGACCCATTTTCAGGAGAGGTGCTTGAAAACGAAAATGGAGTCTGACGAATGAAACAGAAACGGATAGTGATTCTATGCAAATGCACAAGACTAGTGGACAGCAATGGCAGTCAAACAAAAGTGAGAGGAGTAGGGAAAGATACTTCCAAGAGAGAATCTCAACCTTGTTATACCATATTCAAGCAGGCTTTGGACATGCAAGCAGGTGAGCTCATCATGGGAGTCTTGTTGACATGTGTGTGTTCTGACATTGTTTTGGTGGTAATTTTCGATGTGTGTTTTTATACTGTTTTATCTGCTTTTGATTGTTTTTAACATTTTTACTGGGCATGTTTTCAACTGTTTTGAAGTCATCTTGGGTCCTACATTGAGAAAAAGGTGGCACACAAATACAATCACTCTTGTATATATTAATTGTTGGCTTTTAACTATTTCACCCTGATAGAGGAAATGGGACTTGAAATGTTTTGGCCATATTTTAGCTTCTCTTCCATTGCAAAATAATGAAGGAAAACTGAAGGAGGCGGAAGTTCAGAAGGAAACAGACCAGAGGACCTCTGCTCCCCACTCAAATAAGACTCCATTGCGTTATCACAAGGAAAACACGAGACATATAATTAAAAGAAGGAGTTAACGTCCCATCTGGTCTGAAACACAGCTGACACGTCTGGAAAAAGTCAAACTGTCCTCGAGAGTGAGTGAGACCTCATGGCGAAGGAGGGTCTGTCAATCCACTCTCAGGGTTCTTGATGTGGCCGTTCAATGCAAGACTGAGTCCTGCTGTGAAGAAGACACTATGGATTATAATATTGTACACCAAAATAAATACGTTAATGTCTGCTCCAGCACAAGGAGGATTTCTGGATAGCAAGGAGAACTACACTCGTAATCCTGCAATAAGCTCCCAAGGAAGGATCTGGCCTTGCCACCAGAACTTTCTAATCTTGCTTTTAATCTTACATTACGGAAGATTAAGGAAAATCTGAACAATTCATCGAGCTCTAAACCTGACTAAAGGTTTTTGGTCCATAAGAAGCTTTCAGCGCCAGACCGTTATACCACCTCCCACGGCATCATCATCATCATCATCATCACGGAGGACCTTGGAAACTATCGCTCGTGTCATAACAGGCAAAAAAAAAATCTGACCGTAAACAAGTTGCTTGGATCATTAATCTCAAACACAAATATGAGCCTGTCGTTTCACTCTTAACCTCTCCAGGAGTGTAGAACAAGAACATTCAAAACTGAAATTTGCTGCGATTTATGTTTTAGTCTAATTCAGAAGGGCCAGCCCATGCCCCATGCCCCATGCCCCATGCCCCCGCTGCCATTGTTTCCTAAGATCAAAGCATGAAATGGCCAGGCATCTGAGTGAACAACTGCTCTCAACTACAGACACAGCAAGAGATCTGCATCTCCAGAGCCTGGCCACTTAGCAGAGTGATTACAAAGGATGATAGGTGTGTCCAGCGGTCTTCCCTGGGAAACAAAGGCTTGCCGGGTAGCAGGGCAAGGGAAACGGCGGGGCTGCCACTGGCCTTGATCCGGGGTGAGTAAAAGGGGGGCACTCACTGGCAGCAGGTAAGGCACAGCAGAGCCGGGTGGTAGACACTATCCCATAACGCTCCAAGTCGTGCCTTTGATGAACAACGCCCTTCATCTATCTATACACACCATAAAAGTGAAAATACGTATGTGAGTATGTGGCTGGGGTGCCCACTCACACAGACAAGCTCCCGCCTCCACAAACAACGACTCAGGAGACACCCGAGGCCCTCCTCCAATGACACTGCAGGTTAGAGTGAGTGCCATGAACATGTCCAAGAGCCCTGCCAATGTCCTTCACAAACACCACGCTGACCACCACCCAAGTGGAGGCTTTCATACAGGGACAATCTCATCTAGATTTTATGTGTTTCCTCCACCACAGACATCCCAGTGTGTCTTACTCTCTCCAACGGCGTGGAGTGCTCATGACTCCGCCCACCACCTCTCCCTTAATCCTTTCCTGTTCTTTTCTACGGCACACAGCAAACAGGGGAAATGATCAGCAACTAAACATACTGGAGAGGTTTGGTGAGAATTCACCATGATTTATAGAAGTTGTAGGTACTGGGATGTACAGTTCACCTGCAATCGAAGAGCACTCTGGACTCCACCAACGGTGGATCTGGAACTAACTTGGCACACAGAACCCTCACAATCAACAAAAAATACTGGAGGTCTTTGGAGGGATTTATAGTTGTAGTTCGCCTATAGTCAGAGCGTACTATGAACCCAGACAATGGTGGATCTGGACCAAACTTGGCATGCATATCCAATATACCCAAATTTGAATAGTGGTGGTCTTTGAGGGGAACTGGCCTGGATATTTTGGAGTTGTAGGTACTGAGATTCATAGTTCATTCGCAATCAATGAGAACTCTGAACTCCATCGAAGGTGGAACTGGACCAAACTTGGCGCGTAGAGCCCCACAACCAGCAAAACGGACTGGAGGTCTTTGGGGAAAATTCACTGATTTGAGGAAGTTGTAGTTCACCTACATCATGAAAGCATTGTGAACCCAAACACCGATGGATCTGGACCAAATTTGGCACATGCGCCTGATATCCCAAAGTTTGATTACTGGAGGAGTTTGGGGGGAACTGACTTTCCTTTCTGGGAGTTGTAGTTCAACCACAACCTTATGCATTTTGTACAATTCAAAATCTGACTTTTTCAAATAACCCAAGCGAAAATCTTCTTAGGTTTCTTGTTGGATACCCCCCTTAGTCCCTACGGTTGTGACTCTCTTTGGCCATGGATAGCAGAGCTGCAGGTTAGTCACCTAATCTCTGTAATCAACCAGTCACCTGAAGTACTTCAAAATAATGGCTTCCTAGGAGACAGAGGCGTTGCGTATGCTGTCAGCAACAGTCTGGAAACTCTGCAGGCGACCAGCTACTGAGCATGAACGTCTACCGCCAAACCTAGAAACACCACAGCAGGAAGCCTTCTCCCCAACACCAACTGTCTGCACAACTGACTACTTTCCCAATCAACACTGATAGGTGGCTTCAGCGGATTCTCAGGTTTGAGCAGAACCCCTGCAAGTCTTCCAGAAAGCAATGTATGCCCTGACAAAGAACTCATTGGAAAACGTGTTTGGGAACTCCAGAATGGCTCTTTCCCAAAGCCACAGGAGAGGGGAGGGGAATCGAAGCTGCCTTTTCCCATCAGGAAGAGCAAGGAGAGGGGCTCGAAGTGAGTTCACTGCCCCGCTAAGGCAGAAGCCTTCAATGGGTTAGGCAAATGTCGTCAATCCTCATCAGCCATGGTAAGCAGCACTGTTTTGCGCATCTCATTAATCACGCATTAGCTGTAGCTGGTTATCTCAGAAAGAATAAAAGAGAAACCCACGAAGCAAGGCATCCGACAATGCAGAATGCCCGTTCTTAAGAAAGGTGAAACATTCACATTAACAAGAGATTGGGTAAACAAATTTCTTAACATTTCAAAACACCTGCATCACCAGGTAAATACAAATGTCAATCAAGGATCGAGTCGAGATGGAAGCAAAAATGCATTTCGTTTTCAGAGCTAATTCTAATTAATCAACTCTTCCTCTTGAGCTGAATGCAAAAATGCCCAAAAAATAACTTTGTAATACCTCCAGGACTGGCAATTGAATAAAATAGGCAAAGTACTTTTTAGTCTTACTTGTTATTTGCTTGTTCCGTGTATTTATACCTCAAACAGGTCAGAGCATATTGCGATACACGTCCAGAAAAATGATGAGGTCAGGCTCTCTCCATCTCCGTCTCTGTCTCTCTCTGAGATATTAAGGTGTACCCTTACCTCCCAGGGAACATCTTTTGTGCATCGCTTTTGGTTGCCTTGAACCCACATTCCCTCACCACAGGAAACCCATCATGCAGCTACTTCCAGTCCTGGACTTGTGTGTGAACAGGATATTCTACTCTTGAGAATTAATGCAGTTTCACATCTCTTTAAACAGTTTACCTGTCCAAATGTATCTCCCCCGATGATCCACCTCAGAGAGTGAGATCTTCTGGGGAGGCCCTGCTCTCGGTTCCACCTTCTTCGCAAGCGCGACTGGTGGGGACAAGAGATGGGGCCTTCTCAGTGGTGACCCCTCGGCTGTGGAACTCTCTCCCTAGCGACATTAATCCGCCCCCTCCTTCCTAGCCTTCAGAAGAAGAGTAAAAACCTGGCTGCGTGACCAAGTCTTTGGAGAAGCAGTGCAACAATATAATATTATTGGGATATGTGCAATGACTACGGAACGGCCTCAGACTGATTTTTGGATGGTGTGATTTTAATATTGAATGTATGTTTAAATTTTTAATATGTATTAGTTCAATGTATTTAAGCTTAATGTTGTATTATGCGTTGAGGCAATGAATAACTGTCATATGTAAGCCACCTTGAGCCCCCCCCCCCCCGAGGTAGAGAAAGGCAGGGTATAAATAGGGTAAATAATAAATGTAACTACGCTGCCTCAATGCTATAGAATCCTGGGAGCTGTAGTTTCACAAGGTCTTCTGTGCCAAAGAGTGTTGGTGCCTCGCCAAAATACAACCCCGAAGTTTCTGTAGCGTTCAGCCATAGCAGTAAATCCTGCAGTGTAGATGCACCCTCAGTTGGCTGGTGTGATGAATTCCCTTCCCGTTAGGCTAGGAAAAGCCTAAGGAAGTAGGCCCAGGAAGTTCGGCAGCCATTTTGGAAAGGGTGCCGGGGGAACCCATTTTAGATACTCATTTCCTGAAGGGGACGTGTTTAGAAACAGCTTGGAGGGAAATGAGGGGAGTTAGCGATTGGCTGGGAGAGAGTGGGAGGAGCCTAACTTAGAAAACTAACTTTAAGGGTGTGTCTTAAAACCCTGTCCGCTCAGATTGCGTCTGGGTGTCAAAGGAGAAAGAGTCAGGAGTTTGGAGGGGAGAAGAGGATAGCGAGAGAGGCCTGAAGTTGGTCAGTTCGCTAGCCGAGATAGCTAGTGATTGGCTGTACAGCTGTTAGGGAAGGTAGCTGGTGGAGGAGGGTAGAGACAGATCCAGGAAGGGACTATCTGGGGTGGAGTTTAGAATGGCTTGGCAGAGAGGAATCCTGTTGGTAATTTCTGGAGGGGGAAGAGGAGTGCTTATGTGTAACTAAGTTTAAACTGCTTAAAGAAACCACGCGCTTTTAAGTCAATACTTCCAAACAGCTAAGCTTACTGCCTGTTTTGTTCAAGTTCTCTTAAATAAACATCTTTGTTTTATTGTTCACAACATCTGCCTCACGTGTGCCTCAGTGGATGATGTTTTAAAAGCAGTTTCCTGCAGCAATCAAAAGTCAAATGGTGGCAGCGTATCTTTCAAAAGAGTAATCTGTTCAGTGCTACCTCAGAACACAGGCCTGAGTGCTAATCCAGCACACTCTTGTCTAAGTTACTTCAAGTAAGCCAAGGGCTTAACTTTCCTTTTAAGTTTGGTGGGTGTTTGAGTTCTTTCAAAAGGTTTTTCCGGCCAGAAGTTTGTTACAGCTTTTTTGATTTTGGGTTTTTAAACACTGAAGCCACATTCAATCGCAAGTGGTGTAAAGCTGGTGGGATTATCTCCCAAAATAAGCCCCTATCTTTTATAAGTGGTGTCAGCTTGTGGGATTTTTGCTCCCCAAATAAGTCTTAACCTTTATAGCTGGCTTTGCAAGAAGGCTATGGACACAGTTTAGCTAATGAAGGCATCACACAAGGGCATCGGCACCAGCCTATAATTGAAACGCAGCGCCCAAACACGAATCAAGGAACATGAAAGGCACTGCAGACTACTTCAACCAGAGAAGTCAGCCATAGCAGAGCACCTGATGAACCAGCCTGGACACAGCATATTATTTGAGAACACAGAAATGCTGGACCACACCAACAACCACCATGTCAGACTACACAGAGAAGCCATTGAAAACCACAAGCATGTGGACAATTTCAACAGAAAGGAAGAGACCATGAAAATGAACAAAATCTGGCTACCAGTATTAAAAAAACTCTAAAATTACAACAGCAAAACAGCAGAGAGGAAACAACCAGGCACAGATTAACACCTCTCAGCAAGAGATTTTCCCAGGCTCAGGCAGGCCTTCAAATGCTAATGAAGGTGGTCAGCTGAAACATTCACACCTAGCTCCAGCAGAGAGCTCTTTGCCCCACCCCAGCCATTCCACAGATATATAAACCCATTGTCCTAATTCCAACAGACCTCACTACCTCTGAGGATGCTTGCCATAGATGCAGGCGAAACATCAGGAGAAATGCCTCTAGAACATGGCCCTATAGACCAAAAAACCCCACAAGAACCTATAATTGAATGGTTGAATTAAGGGCGAGGAGAGAACAATAAGAAGTAAAGCAAGAGAAGCTGCAGAGCCTCACTTGAGAGTGTGCATTTGTCAGGCTGAACTCAGTGTTCTACCGCAGGCATGGCAGCAGCCTATTTCAGGCTCCAATGTTCCCTGCGAAAGAAAGAAAGAAAGAAAGAAAGAAAGAAGAAAGAAAGAAAGAAAGAAAGAAAGGAAGGAAGAAAGAAAGGAAGAAAGGAGAAGGAAGGAAGAAAGGAAGAAAGGAAGGAAGGAAAGAAGGAGAAAGGAAGAAAGAAAGAAAGAAAGAAAGAAAGAAAGAAAGAAGAAGGAGAAAGGAAGAAAGGAAGAAGGAAGAAGGAAGAAAGGAAGAAAGGAAGAAAGAAAGAAAGAAAGAAGAAAGAAAAAGAAAGAAAAAAAAAGGAAGAAAGGAAAAGGAAGGAAGGAAAAGGAAGGAAGAAAGGGAGAAAGAAAGAAAGAAAGAAAGAAAGAAAGAAAGAAAGAAGCCCTTTCAGGAGAGCCCTCAGGTCAGGTCACACGTACCCTCACACAAGCTCTTCACATTCAGGAAGCAAAAGCACATTCCTCTCTAAATGGATTGCTCTTTTTCTAGGAAACACAAGTAACTCTCAGGTGCACTTAAGAGCTGACTTTTAGAGTTGCTCTTTGTTTGTTTGCTGATCTGCCCCTGCACTTACAATTCTAGGCTGCAGAGCAAGGTCCCTACAACATTCAATGCATCTCATAAATGAAAAATCCTCAAGGCCTCCAGGCTGATAGCGGACAGAAATGGAGAGCGCTCTCCAACAAGACAGGCTCTCACATCCAGCCCAAATCCTGAAGGTTCTGTAACCACCTCTTTCAAAGAGACTTTGCATTTGCACTACCTTGGAGCACGGTTTATTTTCTGTGATATTGGAGAAGCAACCAACATGACCAAGCGTGAGGAATACAAACGTGTACCCAAATCCGTCCTGAACCACTCTTTCTATTGGGAAGTAACTGGGTAGGAAATAATAATTTTAAAAATGTAGCCAGCACATTGCCAAAGGCAAAACAGATACAATCACTTAACAGCAGACAAAAAAATGCCCATTCTTCAATACGCAATTACGGAGTAGTGATACTCTGCCTTCTATGAACGATGGACAGCAATCACAGAAAAAAGTGGCCTAGTTCGGAGCTACACCGGAGCATCACAAGGACCGTGCAGAATGATTCCCATGAAACAGGTCTTTCTTGGATCCCAAGCGGACACTGAAAGACCAAATCCCTTCCCTGTTGCAGCTCCCTGTTGCAAAAAAAAGGAGATTTGCCTTGTCCCCCAAGTGCCGACTGCTATTCTCTATATTGGGGGGGATACTTTCACTACTTCTTCGGCCTTTTCTGGGCCATTTTAGGCACAGGATAGGATTTACCTCCGACAGAAATTGGCCTAGGCCTTTAGTGGTCCAGAAATATACGGCCACCTCCTTCCTATGGCTGGATGGCGCAACACAGCCAGGTGCTACCAGGCCGCCCCAACTACCTTCCCCTGCTAATAATAATAATAATAATCATCATCATCATCATCATAACAATACTTTATTTATACCCCGCTGCCACCATCTCCCCAAGGGGACTCGGAGTGGCTTACATGAGGCCAAGCCCAACAACACATCAATAAAAAAACAATAAGCAAAAACAATACAATTAATATAGCTCACATATAAACAATAACACGCAAGGATTTAAAAAACCTATGGCCGAGCCAAATGTAATAGTTTAAATTTTAAAAATAAACGCTGGGCGTGAACAGAGGTGGGATGTCTCTGGTAGGAGAGTTTTAAAAGAAACGAAGAGAGAGCAACCCAACGAGTAGTTAAAGTGCTTCTGAGGACATTTTGCTGGGGATTATTTCCTTATTCAGGGAAGGCACACTGGAACAGCCACGTTTTCAGGCTCCTCCTAAAGACTGCCAATGTGGGGGCTTGCCTGATATCCTTGGGGAGTGAGTTCCAGAGTCGGGGGGCCACCACAGAGAAGGCCCTCTCCCTCGTCCCCACCAATCACACCTGTGAAAGGGGCGGGAGCGAGAGCAGGGCCTCTCCAGATGATCGAAGAGATCATGTGAGTTTGTACACAGAAATGCAGTCGTGCAAGTAGGCGGGTCCCAAACCGGTCAGGGCTTTGTAGGTAAGAACCTGCACCTTGAATTGGGACCGGAAAATGAATGGCAGACAATGGAGCTCCTTAAACAGGGGGTTGACCGCTCCCTGTAAGTCACTCCAGTTAGTAACCTGGCTGCCGCCCGTTGGACCAGTTGAAATTTCCGGGCCGTCTTCAAGGGTAGCCCCACGTAGAGTGCATTACAGTAGTCCAATCTGGAGGTGACTAAGGCATGGACCACCCTGGCCAGATCCGACTTCACGAGGTACAGTCGCAGCTGGCGCACGAGTCTTAATTGTGCAAAGGCCCTCCCGGCCACTGCCGACGCCTGAGCTTCAAGCGTAAGTGATGAGTCCAGGAGGACTCCCAAACTGCGGACCTGTGGCTTCAGGGGGAGTGCAACCCCGTCCAGCACAGGTTGCCACCCTATACCTCAACCTGGTTTACGACCGACCAGGAGGACCTCTGTCTTGTCAGGATTGATCCTCAGCTTATTCATCCAGACAGCCACAGCAGCCAGGCACTCGTCCAGCACCCGAGGGGCTTCCTTGGAATTAGGTGGAAAAGAGTCGTAGAGTTGGGCATCATCTTCCAAAACTCTGGATGACCTCTCCCAGCAGTTTCATGAAGATGTTAAAAAGCATGGGAGACAGAATGGAACCTTGTGGGACCCCACAGGTCAAAGGCCGGGGGTCCGAGTAGGCGTCTCCCAGCTTTACCATCTGGGAATGACTTGAAAGCACACAACAACAACAACAACAACAACAACAACAACAACAATGCTATCTCATCAGCCAAAAGCAGGCCCACACTTCCCACTGAAATACGACACTTGGAGGACCATCATCCTCGGACTATGAGGATGTAAGTAAGTAAAGTTTATATTTGTTAAAATTGTTCTTCATTTTAATTATTGTATTGTTTTTAAGTGTTCTTTGCACTACAAATAAGATATGTGCAATGTGCATAGGAGTTCATTCATGTTTTTTTCCAAATGATAATTTGGCCCTCCAACAGTTTGATGGACTGTGACCTGGCCCTCTGTTTAAAAAGTTTGAGGACCCCCGGATTAAGGTCTTACAATGAATGGTGCTACTTCTGAGATGTCCCGTGATAACAAGGGGCTGACTAGTGATGGATGATTTAGGGCAACTCTGGGAATTATGGATTGAAAGGGAGATAACTGGCCCCCCATTCTCTTTTCCAAAAGCTTTTAAAATGGAGCATAGATCCATTTTACATCAAACTTATGTAAGCAGCACGCAATGATGCACAGCACTTTTGTTCCAGGACAACGTCTTCACCAAGATCCACATCGTGCGTCAAGGTATTTGAAGGCTCCTACCATCTGGAGGTGGCATTTGTTACCGAGCGAAAGCTGCTGTGAGTCACAAGGCAACAAGAAAGGAGAGGGTGATGTTCGTGAACCATTCTCCCTGGGAAACCAAGGAATATAAATGACAATAGATTGCAGCCATCCATCAAATCAGATCAGATGATGCAGCCACTTTTTAAAATGACGGTCCTCAAATGTTTTGCAGACTTATATTGCTTTCAGTGTAAATCATGTATGCCGTGAGAAATATTGCATGCTTGATGCTAGAACAAATATATTGAATTTTAAACAGCAAGACAATACCCAACTATTATTTTTACTTTGCCCTTTTCAGATCCCTCAAGGAAGTTTGTGACCTTTGCTCCATGCTTCACAACAAGTTCAAGGAGTTGGCCTGGCTTCAGAGAAGGAGCAATTAAGTCAAGGCCCTCCAGGAAGCTCTGGTCCTTCGTGATTCCAGGAACTAGATGTTCTTTAACCCTAGTCTGACTCACAAATCTTAAGCCCTTCCTGGAAATACTGGATGGAAACCACTCTATGCTCGCTAAGATAAAAGAGACACGTGGTGATGCCAAATTGGAGAACACGGTGACACTCGACTGCCAGAAGAAAGAGACTCAGCGCTGCTTTGGGCAAATAATGTCGTGCTCTTGACTCACTGGGAACACTGGAAAAGCAAAGTTTCTGCTCCTTCAGGACTACGCTTCCAACAAAAGTATACTAAAAATATAAGGTTTTTTTATTTTTAGGTATCTATTGAGGGTATGTTGGGGCCAGCTTTAGCATAGCAGGTTGATCACCAGCTGAAGTAAGTCTTGCCAACTGACAGTTCGAAGCCAGGTCAGGGTGAGCTCCTGATCTTCAGGCCAGCTCACTGCCAACCTAGCAGATCGAAAACAGCCATGTGAGTAGATGAATAGAAACCGCATTAAGTGAGGAGCTATTTTAGGCATGGCATTTTGGAGGAAAAATTAAGAACAAAGAAAGCTATTTGGCAAGGAGATGGAGTGACAGCACCCCGCTCCTCCCCCCCCCCCCCGCCCCCATGGCCAGAACCAAGCACAGCCTCAGTTGCCAAATGATGAGAAAATATCTATATATACCTCTACCTATTGTCTGTCTTGTCACTGTATAATTGGCATTGAATATTTGCCGTATCTGTGTTCTGTGACCCTGAGTCTCCTTCGGGCTGAATACAAAACGCTATGAAGTGTGTCAGTGTTGTTATCCTGCACATCCAGAGCTTGGAGAACCAACTCTTGCAAACTCCAACTCCTAAAGCCACTCAGGCACTATGGCCAAGCCAGGCTGGCTGGAAGCGCCATAACAATGATTCTCAACCTGGGCCCCCAGATGTTCTGGCCTTCAACTCCCAGAAATCCTACAGCTGGTAAACTGGCTAGGATTTCTGGAAGCTGTAGGCCAAAACACCCACAGTGGTTCTAGAACAGTGGTTCTCGACCCACAGGTTGAGAACCACTGCTCTAGAAACTGAAATCCAAAAAAGCAGTGGCTTCTTGAAAGAGCTTACTGTTTCCAAACTCTGTCTTTGTTACCTGAAGTTGACAGAATAAAGCTTGTTTAAAGCGAGACAGACGTGAGGTTCAAAATAGAATATTCTTGATTCATACCACTGTTTCTTTATTGCTGTACTACTTCTAGTCCCTCAATCAGTGGTTCCCAATCTTTGGACATCAACTCCCAGAAATCCCAGCCAGCTTTCCAGCTGTTAAAAATAGTGGGAGCTGAAGTCCAAAACACCCGGAGGACCCAAAGGTTGGGAACCACTGCCCCAAATATCCAGTATCCATATTGACCAAGAGCTGCCAGAACATGCCTGTCACAAATGCCACGTTACAGGTAAGTCCATCTCCATTTGACTGCCAATATTTAGGAAGTTTAAAGCCTTCCCTTAAGTCAGAAATTCACAGCAACAAAGTTTATTTTCACAAAGCCTTTGTGTCTCGTTATCATTCTGGCATCACCAAGAAAACAAAAACCCAGAAAGTTTTCCAATGCAGAACCCGCAGGATTGTTCACAGTAAAATGTAGTTCTTTGGCTGATTTAGCAAAGCCCTGATCAAGCAACGCAGGGGTTTCAGGGGGCCGTTTGGAAGGGGCGGGGGGGGGGGGGGGGGGGGGGGGGGGGGGGGCACAATTACTTCCTGATGGATAGGCTGACAAGCAGGATAGCCCCCCTTCCTCAAGGAGCGGACATCCTCAGAAGTGCTTGCCAAGTCCCTTCTCCCTCGGCTCTTCGCCTTCACGCCTTCCCCATCGACTCAATTCCACGCCTAAGCCAAAGAATGATAATGAGAGGGGTTGAGGTCAGCAAGACCCGAATGAGCTATTACGGTCTAGCTTGCCCATCGATCGCTTAATAGCCTCTTGGAAACAGACCCTGCCCTCCAGGAATAGAAGCCCAAGAGTAAGCTCTCTCTCGCTCACACGCACTGCATTGGTGGTGCGTCAGCTCATTTCTTTTCAAGGGAACGGGAATGCTTCGCCAGTCAGACTGAATTTCAGTTTTCATTTCTCTTACACAGAACACCAAGATTAACAACAGTACATTATTTGGGGAAAATTTCAAGACCTGCACAGTCACAGACTCTCTTAACTTAAAAGTTTTGAAGAAGGGCAACATATTTTTCTGCAAATCATCCTGATTTAGCATCAGAAATATTACAACTTAAATTCCATATGAAGTGTCTTCATCCATTTCTGAAATGCCACCAGAGCTTCTTATTTCTAAATGCCAAAAATATTAAATATCCTGCTTTTCAGAAAACAATTTAACTGTCATTTCTCATCTCCCTGACTGAAAATTTGCTCATTTAATGGTACGTGTTATTTGACTCACCGGTGCACTTAAACAAGAGCAGAAATGAGTTCCACTTTGGAGAGCAACTTTCTGAATGCGATAGATTGTAGGACTATTGATGTAGTTAAGATATTGTTACTCCTGGAAAAGGGATGTGGAACCTTTGGTTTTCCAAGATGTCTTGGGCTTCAGCTCCCCAAACTCCCAAGCATGGATGGTGGAAAATGCAGAGGAGTGCATTAGGAAGGTTCGTTAGAAACGCGGCTCTAAAGCATGGGACTAGTAGGATGGGATCCAAGGGCAAACCCTTCTTGGTCACAGCACATCAGTCTTGACTATATGATATTCAACAAGCAGCTATCATAACTGTGGCTGTTGTGTTGGAGTAGCCCTAGTAAAATAAGGCTCCCCAAATTACTTTGGAAATTATGCCAGTGTGGAAACTGGCAGCAATGATATTCTGCATCAACTGAGTTGATTAATTAATTCAACTGAAGGGTTCTTTGTGTAAATATTTTTAGTTGAAAAGAGAAAAGTTCTGAAAACAAAATAAGCAAAATAAAAGTCCATCAAGACATATGTTAGAGCAGGGGTCCTCAAACTATGGCTCGGGGGCCGAATATGGCCCTCCAAGGTCATTTACCCGGCCCTCGCTCAGGGTCAACTTAAGTCTGAAATGACTTGAAAGCACACAACAACAACAACAACAACAACAACAACAACAACAACAACAATCCTATCTCATCGGCCAAAAGCAGGCCCACACTTCCCACTGAAATACTAATGTTTATATTTGTTAAAATTGTTCTTCATTTTAATTATTGTATTGTTCTAAAGTGTTTTTTGCACTACAAATAAGACACGTGCAATGTGCATAGGAATTAATTCATGGGTTTTTTTCAAATTATAATCCGGCCCTCCAACACTTTGAGGGACTATGACCTGGCCCTCTGTTTAAAACGTTCGTGCACCCCTGTGTTTGGGACTTCTAAAAACGATTCTGAACAAATTAAAAGCTTGACCTCCCTAGAGATGGGAAGGCCTGAAAAAAAAAACAGAAAATTGGGCTGGGGTGGGGGGAGAGAGAGATGAAAAAATCAGAAAAAATAGGGGAAAATGGGGGGGGGATGGGAAACTGTCCCCCCCCCCCCCAATTTTTCCAGCTTTTTTCCAGGACTTCCCATGTTTAGGACTCTCACTTCCCAGGAGCAAGGAAAGAGATTCCCATTGGTCAGGAATTATTTGTTATCTCTGCTTAAACAAAACTGGTAACCATCATTTCTTTTTTTCTCACAAAGAGTGTTTCTAGCTTCGAAACAAAAGCTATACCACATTCAAATTAACAGCTATTTTTCAGAATCCAGGATGATGGGGGAGGCCTTCTGCAAAGGCCAGAGGTTTAAGGCCAACACAAAGTTGTCACAATACACACTTTCTTACCGATTGTTTGGCATGCTTACCTCTCCTGAGTAACTGTACTTTCCTTTCAGAATTTGCCGGTATAAGCGGGTGCGATTGTCATCCTCAAAAGGCATTGTCCCACTGAGAAGTATGTATGAGATCACACCCAGCGCCCACATGTCCACAGAGTTAGTGTACGGCTTTCTGACCAAGATCTCTGGCGCAATATATTCTGGCGTCCCGCAGGTTGTCTTCATCAAACAGTCGTCTCCCTTCTTCCGGGCACTTGCCAGCCCAAAGTCTGTAATCATTATTTTAGAATCCATGCCTGGGTGGTAATAGAGCAAGTTCTCTGGTTTCAAGTCCCTGTGAGTGATGCCCAATGTATGCAAGTATTTCACCCCATCCAATACCATCTGCAGGACGCGAGTGGCGTCTCTTTCTGTGAAGGAACCCTTTGCGATGATTCGGTCAAACAATTCTCCTCCAGTGGCTAATTCCATCACCATGTAGACGCGTTCCTGAGTCTCAAATACTTCAATGAGCTGGATGATGTTGGTGTGGCGCACACGGCGCAGCACACACAGCTCTGACTCGCACACTTCTCTCCCCTCGCGGTACTTGGTCTCTATCAACTTGATTGCATATGGCTGCTTGGTGGCCTTGTGCTCGACTCGAACCACTCTGCTAAAGCTGCCTCGACCAATCAAGGCTTTGATGTCATATTTGGCTGTCACTCTGGGATCAAATTTTGCACGATACTTGGCCACTCTGTTCTTACGGGGTTCTGGCTGTTCCGTATGGGGATTGACGTGGCAGGGAGGAGAAGGAATGGCAGATTTGATCCCATCCCCATCCCCTTTGATGAAGTGCTTATAGATGTCAGTCTTGCAACCAGTGTACGGCTCAACCTTTTTAACAAGATCCAAATGGACATCCTTGGGAGGCTCAGGGAGTACTTTGCTAGTCCCACAGCCCATCACTGAATGGTGCTAATCATTCATCAAGGCGTTCTCCCAGAGCAACACCACGGCAACCATGTCTGGAACAACTCCAACCGTTGCAACATCCCGAGAAGCTAGGAGGCAGAGGAGGAAAAAAGAGTGCAATTAGGGTTTCATGTTTATTCAAATAAATGCCAGATAAGGGTTGAGTATACGCCCAATTAAGGCATCATACCACATTACGGCAAGCATTCTGTCAGTGACATATTGCATATGAATCCTATTTATTTATTTATTTATTTTATTTGCAGTATTTACATATCACTTTTCTCACCCCTGAGGTGACTCAAATCAGTCTACAATAAACAATGGCAACATTCAATGCCTTATATACATAAACCAAATCATAGATCTAACAGCATATGACTAAGCATAAAATACAATAGGACCATCAGATAATAGGGCATTTAAACATGAAGTATAAAAATTAAAAACACCTATAAAAACATTAAAATGACATGACCAAAACTCGTAGACTGGCCATTCCAGATACTGATTACACATATTCCATATTTACTTCTTGTGCTGCATTACTTTACTAGTCAAAAGCTTAGTTCCATAACCATGTCTTTGTTCTCTTTCTAAAGGTCAGGAGGGAAGGCACTGATCTAATCTCACTGGGGTGAGAGTCGAGGAGCCACCACTGAAAAGGCCCTGTCTTGCGAAGCAGGTGGGGCCGAGAGCAATGCCTCCCCGTAAGATCTTAATCTCTGTGATGGTTCATAGAGGGAGACATGTTTGGGCAGGTAAGTTGGACTGGAACTGTTTAGGTGGGCTTTGTAGGCTCAAGCCAGCACTTTGAACTGTGCTCAGTAGCAGACTGGCCGTCAGTGAAGCTGCTGTAACAGGGGAGTTGTGTGCTCCCTGTATGATGTACCAGTGAGAAACCTGTCTGCCGCCCATTGGACCATTTAAGCCTCTGAACAGTCTTAGGCCACTCAGCGTAGAACGATATGCCTGCATATGTCTGCTGAGCAGGTTGGAATTATCTTCCCCGCTTCATGCAACAACCAAAACTTCCCTCCATCATATAGTTGCCAGTAGAGTGTAGGTGGCTGAGAAAAGTCTGTCTTTGTGGTTATAGCATGACACATCATGATTAGGACATCATCCGCGTTAAAGCCAAGCTTTCACAAAGCAATAAAGAAAGAAAAATGAGGATAAACATGATTATACACGATATTATGTATAGTTACTGCTGTCAATCACACAATCCGGTCATAATCCCACAAAAAGTGCAGTGAAGATACATTTTCAAAGCCTTCTTGAAGTTATTACCTGAAAGGCTGAGGTATGCATCAACTGCAATGCAGATCCATAAACGTGTAAACGTGGATATGGATAAACGCATGCCAAGCTACTTCGATTCTTATAACTTAAAATTCATACTTTCAGTTCAATCCAGAAATTGTTTGGATAACTGGAAGTCAACATATACTTTTAATTTTCTAATCCTTTCACAATTTTTCTGTATTACTTTTCTTTCTTTTTCTGTTGTTAGACTTCTATTAAAAATGAAAACTTTAATTAAAAATAATAGCGGAGGAAGCAAAAAGCACCCTTGCTGTATTAAAGGTTCTTTTGCCATAAATTTATAATGGTGTTCATCAATCACAGACTTAATTTCAGCAATAATAAAAAATCTTGACTTTTGGCTCTTCCTACATTTCTCAATGTGTCAAAAAATATGTATGATGTAAATATACAAGTAAATAAAATTATGTGACACACATCACATGAACCAACACTACAGCTATTCTGAGATTCAATACATTTTAGCACACTTACTTAAAAGATGTAAGCATGACAAGATGCTTCCATGTTAGCAAACAACCACTAACGATCAGGGCTAAAGATTGATTTATCACTAGTGACAGATGAGAGCAATGTAATAATTCTTCATATTTATCAGCATATCAGCCTTTCTAGTTCTTTGTAATTAAAATAGTTTGAGAGGCAATCGTACTCCTCCTGATCTGTGGCAGATATACTGAAAAGGTTGCATTACACAAGCCTTGGTCATGATCACTTGTGGAAACATTTCATGTGATGTGTTAACTAGTAATAACACACACATAGGAAATAAATGTCAGTGCTTAACCACAATGAAACTTGACTGTCTTTTTGTGAACCCTATTATTTTGTGTATTGAACAAATGAAGATCATATCTTGTTTTATGACACTTAAAGAAAAGCTTTTGTTTAAGACTCAGAAAAGGAGTGAATGTGTAGGGAAAAAATCTTTCCCCTCACAAGAAAGGCGAGGCAAGGTGCTGGGTAGTTGTGGATGGGATCTGGGCCATAGTCAGCTTTAAATGTAATTTCTATTGCACTTATTGTATTCTAACTTTATATCCATGACAGAAATATTTAATGGCTATTTAATTTTTGTATTTGCCTTGTTTTAAATGTTGATTCGTGTCATGCTACTGCTAACCGCCTTGAGTCCTTTATGGGAAGAAAGGCAGGATGGAAATAAAGGGAATACAATCACAAACAAGTTCCAGTCTCCCTTATTCTGGTTTTATGCAACTATTACTTTCTTGGGGGGAGGGAGGATGACACAGTCATTCTTACATCACACAATGACATTTTATAGACAATCAAGGGCAGCGGCATACAATTAAACAACCTTCTACCTCGCACTATTTCTCTCACTCCTCAAAAGTTTTCAAGACAACAGGCAGCAATGTGTCCTATCACCCAGCTGTGCAACAATGCTTCGAAAATGCCTACTAGCAATCCAGCCAAAGTCCAGGGATTTATCATGTTTCACAAGCTATTCTTAGACACAAGCCTGAACACCTGTGTCTGAAAAACTCAGGTAGCATCTGAGGAGGGCCATCCCTCTGTCCTAGCACCCTTCAAGTGAGTGCCTTTGGTGAGAACAAGGGAGAGGGCCTTTTTGGTGGTTGCTGTCAGACTCTGGAAGTTCCTCACAAGAGAGAAACCAGGAGGGCCCCATCCCTTCCACAAGCAGTTCAAGACCTTTCTGTGCCATCAGGCTTTTGGGGGAGAATGAGGGGCAAGCTGATGGGGAGGTTGTGGGTGGGATTTGGGGGGGGGGGGGGGGGGGCAGGACAGTGAGTTTCAAATGTAATTTGTAGGGCTGGGTGGTTTCGTTTCGTTAATTCGTAATTCGTTAATAATTCGTTTTTTTTTCAATTACAAAACGATAACGAACCATTCTGGAGCAATTTTTTTAAAAAACGAATTTTTAAACACGTTTTGTAAATACTTCGTATTTCGTTATTGTATTCGTTTCGTTATTGTTCTGAGGTCGTTTCGTTATTATTTCCGCATGTCTGGGGCATAGTTTTTTGTTTAATTAGTGAAAAAAATTATAATATCACACCAACAGTCAACAACAGAGGGAGAGGGAAGCTTCAGAAGTTTTTGGAGGTTTTTTAGCGTATTTCGCGGTCGCGTCCGCCATTAACGAATCGATTCGTTATTGTTTCGGAAATCGATTCGTTAATGTTTTGTAATTTTTTTCACATTTACGAAATTTCGTAAATATCGAACTTTTTAAAAGGAAAATTTTGTAATTATTTTAAATAACGAAACGCAAAAACCCCCAAAAAACGAATCGATTTTAGAAACAAATTTTTCCGTTGTTACCCAGGCCTAGTAATTTGTATTGTATTTGTTGTATTTTAACTTTTTTATCCACTCACATGTTTAATTGGGGTTTTTATTTTTATATTTGTTTTGTTTTTAATTCTTATTTCATTGTGGGGTTGTTAGCCGGCTTGAGTCTCCACGGGGAGAACAGCGGGATATAAACAAAGTTAATAATAATAAGGATGATGGAAGTCAGGGTGCTATTTGGTTTTACGATGGGGGGTTGAGGAAGCTGTAGGTGAGATTTGTGGGAGAATGGTGAGATTTGAATGTAATGCTAATTAAATTTACTGTATAGCCACACACTAATATTTAACTGTTTCAATTTCTGTATGTGTTTATTTTAAATTGTTATTAGGCGTGTTTACTTGTTAGCCACCTTGAGTCCCTAAGAGCAAAAAGGTGAGCCAGGAATAGTTAATAATAATAATAATAATAATAATAATAATAATAATTAACACAATAATTCGTAGGAGCATAGGGGACTGTCAACAATCACTATCCCTGTGTTAACATTACTCTAGTTATGTTTCCTCAAGTTCTGAGGAAGAATGCCCCATCTGCGCTGTCACAAAACGCCACTGCAGGATGCACTGCATTCTGTAACTTTTTCTTGGGAGTTGCTGAGCTTCTCCTGTAGACTTGAGCTATTTTCTTATCAACATAGCCCAGCTAATGGACATTCTCAATCAGGGAGGTACAGTCCTTTCTCTTTCACAGGAATCTTGTTGGGATTTCTGTGTGGTGGAGGCTCCTTCTTTGGAGGCTTTCAAACATAGGCTGGATGGCCATCTGTCAGGGATGCTTTGAATGGGGTTGGACTGACTGGCCCACAAGGTCTCTTCCAACTCTATCATTCTGATTCATTCAGTATTATTGCTGGCTTCCCTCGATCAAGACCCTTTTATTTTGATGAACTTCCAAAATACAATGTCTCATGTTTTCCTCAACACACTGGACAATGATATCCCTTGGGAGGTTCTTTTTTTTTTTGGGGGGGGGGGGGGGGTTACTGCACATCTTCTACAGACCCCATCCCCTTCCACACAGTTGAACAAAACCCCACATTATCTGCTTTGAACTGGAATATATGGCAGTGTGGACTCAGATGACCCAGTTAAAGCAGATATTGTGGGATTTCCTGCCTTGATAATCCAGATTATCAAATCAGATCATCCACATTATCTAATTTGAGCTGGATTGTATGAATCCACATTGCTATATAATCCTGTTCAAGGCAAATAATCTGGACTTTATATGGCATATTTAAATACGGGGTGCCTTTTCCCCTAAAGCTTAATCTCTTATTTGCCTCTTGTTCCAGAAGGCTATACTGTGAATTCTCAGCTTCTAAACTCAAGACTGGACTACTGTATCGCCCTCTCCATTGGCCTTCCTCTGTCGGTGATCCGGAAGCTCAAGTTGGTACAAAACGCAGCTGCTCGGCTTCTTGTGGGAATTTCGATGAGATGCCACATAACACCAATCTGACTGCAGCTGCATTGGTTACCCATTGAGCACCAGATCCCTTTCAAAGGGATGGGACTCTCCTTTAAGGCCTTGGTCCGCTCTGAGGACCCAGATCTATTGGAATTTCCCAGTGTCAAGACCTTGCGCCTAACAGCAATCAGACGCAGAGCCTTGACAGCAGTGGCACCATCACTCTGGAATACTCTGCTACCCGAAGTCCGTGCCTTGCGGGACTTACCAGCTTTCCGCAGGGCATGGAAGACATACCTGTTTCGACAAGCCTTTGATCTTTGATATTGCTGTTTTTAAATTGTTTTAAATTGCTTTTAAATTGTGTTAGATTTTAGCCTGTTCTTGTAAGCCGCTCTGAGCCCCAGGGGAGTGGCGGCATATAAGTTCAAATAACAAATAAATAAATAAATAAATAAAATAAACTAGGCCTGGGCAAACTTCGTCCCTCCCTCCCTCCGGGTGTTATTTATTTATTTATTTAAAAGTTCTGTATGCCGACCTTCTCACCTCTCTTGAGGGACTCTGACCGGTTTCCAACCATAAAATCACATACAGTCAATAAAACATCATCATTCCTGTTACAATAATAACAGCCCAGGAATTGCAGGAGTTGAAGCCCAAAACATCTCGAGGGAGGGAGGGAG
This sequence comes from Anolis sagrei ordinatus, assembly GCF_025583915.1. Taxonomy (NCBI): domain Eukaryota; kingdom Metazoa; phylum Chordata; class Lepidosauria; order Squamata; family Anolidae; genus Anolis; species Anolis sagrei. The sequence continues at coordinate 41,467,302 of NW_026847993.1, forward strand.
GGAGGGCCCAAGTGCGCACAGGCCTGTCCTCAAGGGCTTGCTTTCCGCAGCCTCTCCTTCCTCGCACAAGGCTCCCGGCGAGGCGCTGCATTCCGAGCCTGGGTGAGCGGGTGGGCCTCGGCTGCTCTCCCGAAGGGCTCCCAAGGTAGGGCGGAGGCGGCCTCCACGAGCCCGGCCCTGCGAAGGAGACGAGGCCTGGGGCCCCCCGACTCACCTGAGCCCTCCTCCTCCGCCAAGGCCGCCGAGGCCCCGGCCCCTGCCCTTGAATTTAACACAGTTGAACAAAACCCCACATTATCTGCTTTGAATTGGAATATATGGCAGTGTGGACTCAGATGACCCAGTAAAAGCAGATATTGTGGGGTTTCCTGCCTTGATATCCTGGGTTATATGGCTGTGCGGAAGGGCCCTCCAGTTATTTCCTTGGCCTCTTCTACACTGCCATATAATCCAGATTATCCACATTATCTAATTGGAGCTGGATTATATGAATCCACACTGCCACATAATCCTGTTCAAGGAAAATAATCTGGATTTTATATGGTATTTTCCCCTAAAGCTTAATGTCTTCTTTGCCTCTTGTTCCAGAAGGCTATACCGTGAATTCCCAGCTTCTAAGCGAGGCCTGGGCACATTTCGAGGGAGGGAGGGAGGGAGGGAGGGAGGGCCCAAGTGCGCCCAGGCCTGTCCTCAACGGCTTGCTTTCTCCAGCCTCTCCTTCAAGGCGCTGCATTCTGAGCCTGGGTGAGCGGACGGGCCTCGGCTGCTCTCCCGAGGGGCTCCCGAGGCGGGGCGGGGCGGGGCGGGGGCGGCCTGCTGCTGCTGCTGCTGCTGGGGCGCCCCTCGGGGAGAGAGGCTGAGGCGGGCTCTGGCTCCCTGCGAAGGAGACGAGGCCCGGGCCCCCCGACTCACCTGAGCCCTCCTCCGCCGCCGAGGCCGCCGAGGCCCCTGCCCCTGCCCCTGCCCTTGGGTGGGGGGCGCCGGGTCCAGCCCAGGCCCGAGCAAAGGGTCACGGCCTAGCTCTCGCCCCATCGCGTCATCAGTGCGCGCGCGCTCAGGCGCACACACCAGGCACGCACGGGGCGCCGCCGCCGCCGCCGCCGCTTCCGCGGCTCCCATTGGCCGGAGCGAGTCGTGGGCGGACCTATCAGAGCCCGTGGGCGGGGCCAGCGGGGAGAGATGGCCGCCGTTGCTATGGAGACGGATGGGCCGGGGAGCCGCGGTCCCACCGCCTGGAAGGCCAAGGCAGGAGACCCGCCGGATCCGCACCCCGGGCCCCTCCACGCAGGCAGCCCCGGAGTGGTGGTGGTGGTTGTTCCTTCGCTCGGTCGCCTCCTGGGCCAGGCCAGGCCAGAGCGGCCCCCTCCCGGCCGGGGCCACCCCCGGGGCTCCTTCAGGGTCCAGCCAGGCCCTCCAAGGATCCCGCCCGCCCACTCATAGAACCATAGAATCCTACAGAATCCTATTGCATTCCAAGCACCCCCCACAGATGGCCATCCCGCCTCTGCTTCAAAGCCCCCAAAGAAGGAGCCTCCACCACACTCCCTCCGGGCCTATCAGAGCCAGAGCGGCCCCCTCCCGGCCGTGGCCACCCCCAGGGCTCCTTCAGGGTCCAGCCAGGCCCTCCCAGGATCCCGCCCACTCATAGAATCCTAGAATCCTAGAGTGGGAAGAGACCTCCTGGCCATCCTCCAGTCCAACCCCATTCTGCCAAGAAGCAGGAATATTGCATTCAAAGCACCCCTGACAGATGGCCATCCAGCCTCTGTTTAAAAGCTTCCAAAGAAGGAGCCTCCACCACACTCCCGGGCAGAGAGTTCCACTGCTGACATAGAATCCAAGAGTTGGAAGAGACCTCCTGGGCCATCCAGTCCAACCCCATTCTGCCAAGAAGCAGGAATATTGCATTCAAATCACCCCTGACAGATGGCCATCCAGCCTCTGTTTCAAAGCTTCCAAATAAGGAGCCTCCACCACACTCCGGGCAGAGAGTTCCACTGCTGAACGGCTCTCACAGTCAGGAAGTTCTTCCTCGTGTTCAGATGGAATCTCCTCTCTTGTGGCTCCATTGCATCCTAGTCTCCAGAGAAGCAGAGAACAAGCTTGCTCCCTCCTCCTCCTCCCTGTGGCTTCCTCTCACATACTTATACATGGCTATCACATCCCCTCTCAGCCTTCTCTTCTTCAGGCTAAACATGCCCAGCTCCTTAAGCCGCTCCTCATAGGGCTTGTTCTCCAGACCCTTGATCATTTGAGTCTCCCTCCTCTGGACACATTCCAGCTTGTCAATATCTCTCTTGAATTGTGGTGCCCAGAATTGGACACAATATTCCAGGTGTGGTCTAACCAAAGCGGAATAGAGCATGGGGAGCATGACTTCCCTAGATCTAGACACTAGGCTCCTATTGATGCAGGCCAAAATCCCATTGGCTTTTTTTGCCACCACATCACATTGTTGGCTCATGTTTAACTTGTTGTCCACGAGGACTCCAAGATCTTTTTCACACGTGCTGCTCTCAAACCAGGCACTCTTCCTTTTTCGTTCCAGATCCACCCGGGCCCTTCCACACAGCCCCACCACCCAGAATGCCAAGGCAGAGAACTGGGTTATCTGTGTCCACACAGCCATGTATTCTATCTCTGAAGGAGAAGTGGTTTTAAAGGGGGGTTTTCAGGGATGTTCCCAATGCCCGTATGTCTTTTTGTTTGTTTGTTTGTTTGTTTATTCATTTACTGTATGAACACTCAGCCCTCGGGCGACTCGAGGCGGTTTTCAAGGCAAAATTCAATGCCACAGAGTACAAGTACAATTTAAAAACATTAGCATACATAAAATCATAACAACAGCAATCTATATAAATAAAAATGTCATGTTTGTTTGTGGTATTCACAGAACTCAAAAACCACTGGGGGAATTGACCCCAAATTTGGACAGCATACACCTAACAACCCAATGTATGTCCTTCACTCAAAAAAATTGATTTTGTCAATTGGGAGTTGTAGTTGCTGGGATTTATAGTTCACCTACACACAGAGCATTCTGAACCCCACCAACGATGGAATTGGGCCAAACCTCCCACACAGAAGCCCCATGTGGGCCATAGCAACGCGTGGCAGGGGACGGCTAGTAAAACATAAGTCCTTAAGAAATCAGTATTAAAGCATTGTCCAGTCACATCATATGGTTGTTCCATTGCCCTTTATCCGCTACTCTGTCTTTGCAGAGGCTTGCTCGAAAAACCATGTCTTGAGCTTTTTCCGAAATGTTAACAGGGAAGAAGCTGATCTCGTATCGCTCGGGAGGGCGTTCCTTAGCCAAGGGGCCACCACTGAGATATAGGACAATGCTGCCATATTGTCCTGTTTCTGCAGAGGGCCTTTGTTGACAGGAAGCGGCGATGGCTTGAGAAAACGGTGCTGCAGAGAAGAAGTGACTCTTCAAGGAGAACCGCGCGTCCGGACAAAGCCAGCCGTAGCGAGTGGAGAGATGGAACCCTCTGGCTCCCCCGTCACTCTAGAGTTAGGTTTGAAACAGAATGACAGAGAAGACTGACCCTGTGCCTGTGTAGTCTGTGATTGTGTCTGACGATCAGGCTGCTTTGGATGATGGGAATGACAATATTTCTTCAGGCGAGGCCCTTCCACGCAGCACTACAACCCAGAATATCAAGGCAGGAAATCCCACCAGATCCGCTTTGAACTGGGAGATGGGGCAGTGTGAGTTCAGATCACCCAGGACCCTTCCACACAGACACATAACCCAGAATACCAAGGCAAAGAACTGGGTTATCTGTGTCCACCCATCCTTATAATCTAACTCTGAAGGAGACATTGGGGTTTTTGCACTTAAATACACTGCTTTATTTCTCCATAGGAATGAATGGCAACTATTGCATCAATAGGAGCATAGTGTCTAGATCTAAGGAAGTAATGCTACCCCTCTATTCTGCTTTGGTTAGACCACATCTGGAATATTGTGTCCAATTCTGGGCACCACAATTCAAGAGAGATATTGACAAGCTGGAATGTGTCCAGAGGAGGGCGACTAAAATGATCAAGGGTCTGGAGAACAAGCCCTATGAGGAGCGGCTTAAACAGCTGGGCATGTTTAGCCTGAAGAAGAGTTGGTCCAGATCCATCATTGTGAGAGGAAGCCACAGGGAGGAGGGAGCAAGCTTGTTTTCTGCTTCCCTGGAGACTAAGGCAATGGAACCATGGCTTCAAACTACAAGAGAGGAGATTCCATCTGAACATGAGGAAGAACTTCCTGACTGTGAGAGCGTTCAGCAGTGGAACTCTCTGCCCCGGAGTGTGGTGGAGGCTCCTTCTTTGGAAGCTTTTAAGCAGGGGTTGGATGGCCATCTGTCAGGGGTGATTTGAATGCAATATTCCTGCTTCTTGGCAGAATGGGGGTGGACTGGATGGCCCATGAGGTCTCTTCCAACTCTTTGATTCAATGGTTCTATGATTCTATTTGGGGGGAAAAACAAAGGGTAATTCTGGGATACTACCTGTGAAAATGTTGTTTCCTGCCTCTCATGACCCCAGTAATTGTGGAATAACACATTCCCTATAACCAAGGAGACGTAGTTTTAAAAGGGGGAATTTTCAGGGATGTGGGGAAAGATCTGGCACCCATGGCCTGAGCCAGCTTCACTCCCTGAAGTAATGATCACCCACAGGTTTCCTCTGTGTGCACTGGACTCACTCAATTGTGCCCACCAGAATTAACCCGTTAAGCCAGTCTCAGGCTCTTCCAGATACTGCTACACCGCATTCCTTTCAGAGCGCCCCTCTCAAAGGGGGACCATTGAACGGACTGGCCCTTCAAATACTCCAGCGACCGTTTATTGAATTTCCCGCCGCCAGCAAGATCCACTCGGCAAAGCCACTCCACGGAGTCCTCCTCCAACTGGAGCACGGACCTTAGCCGGAGTGTTTCCAGCCAGTTGGGGGCTGGCATGGGTTTCTTGAATGGCTGTGAAATGACATAAAATGCTCTGTGTTATGAAATGTGGGATATCAGTCTTTGGGAGGACAGGCTATGCTGACATCCTTTCTGGCCAGGAAGAATAAGACCTCTGCTTTTGCCCCTTCTGCCCGCCTGTGTCCTGATTCGGCCTTCTGGTCCGCTCGGTGCACCAGGCCTCCAAACCTGCCATTTCGCAGTTGCTGAAATTCACTCAACAAATTGAAAGGGGAAAAAAGAAAGAAGGAGACAAGAGAAGTGTCATTGTCAAAGCAACTGGAAGCGTGTGGTGATAGGATTCAGCGTAAATGTCTCTGCCAAATCTGGACAGCTGGAGGGTATGCCCCAGCCATCAAGGACTGGCCTGGAGGCACCTGGGGCAACGGCTCAAGCCAGGAGGCTGAGGGAAAGGACAACCATCCGGGGTTGCTCTTGGGGCCAACACCCACACAACGCCCACACTTCCTTTACGTTTGCTTTTAAAATTGTCATCTTCCAACTTCTTGCTAAAGATTAGTACAGTTTACTTTAAGGAGGATAATTTGGTGTAAGAGGTTTGCAGCTTTATGGCTGGATTATCAGATTTTATTACAATTTAGTGCAGTCAGCCCACCATATCCACGGATGCATCTATCTATGACTTGAAAATATTTCCCCTGCCCCAAAATCAAAGGTGCAAACCTTGATTTTGCCATTTTATATAAGGAACATTATTTTGCAACACCATTGAATATGATAAGTGTTGGAAGTCAACCTTGCACTGCTCAAGTCTGCAGTCCTCAATGAGGAACAGTTAGTTAGCTTTAGAATAGGCTGAGGAAATCCACCCCCACCCCCTTCACTCCTGAATGCCAGCTGGAATGCATCTATTTGTATGTAAAAGGTAAAGGTTTTGCCCTGACATCAAGTCCTGTTGCGCCTGACTCTGGGGGTTGGTGCTCATCTCCATTTCTAAGCTGAAGAGCCGGCGTTGTCCATAGACATCTCCAAGGTCATGCGGCCAGTGGCATGACTACATGGAGTGCCGTTACCTTCCCACCGGAGCAGTACCTATTGATCTACTCACATTTGCATGCTTTTGAACTGCTAGGTCAGAAGCTGGGGCTGACAGCGGAAGCTCACGCCCCTCCTCGGATTCAAACCTGTGACCTTTTGGTCAACAAGCTCAGCGGTTTAACCCACTGCACCACCGGGTATGTAGTATCTATCTATTGGTGACCTCCCATCCAAGTACTAACCAGAACTGACCCTGCTGAGTTTCCACAATCAGATAGTGCCTTTAGAGAATTTTGGCTCGCAGTAATTTGGGGACTGGGAGAAAAGTTAATTAGGGGAAGAAATCTTTTGAGGGCCCCTCTTAGCCTCAGCTCCCCTGGCTGAGGCCACATTATCATTATTATTATATTCCAACCTCCTTCAACCTGAGAGAACAAGGTAGAGGGATGGTCAAGTTACTTTGAAACATATAAACAAACCTCTTGTATTTCTCAAGCCAAATGGCAAAAATAATGATGATGGAAGCCATGCGTTGATGATCACAGCATCTCCTTCCTCTTGGTCCCCTGTGACCTGAGAAGAAAGGTTTTTCTGTTGCTTAATACGCTGCGGTTTCAACATCCAGAGATGCCGAAGAAAGTAATTGCGAGAAGTTCAAGCCCTTGGAGAGCAAATTACCTAGCAGCAATTAGCAGGATGAAACAGAACGAGCTCTTGTTGGTTCAGAGTCCTGATGGAAGACGGCCGAGGCTATTCTAAGAATGCCTACATGCGCACAAATGAAGGGGAGGCAAGCAACTTAATCTGGGAGCCCGTGAGGACGCAGGACTTGGACTTCAAGGCAGACCGTAAAGAAAGATCTCCACAACCAAAGACCCAGAGGCCATGATTCCTGAAAGCAAGTTACCTGAATGGGCAGAAGTCCTCTGTCTTGAGTCAGCTTTGCCAACCCCCAACAGGGAATATATCTCTAAGCCTATCCCCTCTTGACTTGCCCCAGTTTGGCAAGGAAAGTCCAGATTAATTTTCCATAATTCTATCATGTTTCCATCATGCCATAATTCTTCATAATTCCACTTTTTGAGGCTGGCTCTGCACTGTCGCAGCTATTGTGTCGCTGCTTTAAAGTTGGGGTTGATTCCAAGCATCCAACCCCCCTTTCCGGAAGCTGCACCCCGTTGCCCAAGGAGAACAATCAACAGAAGACAAACACTCTTCCAATAAAGAAGCGTTTATATACAATAGTCACATAAAACAGTTTCAATTCTCAATCCTCCAGCAAACCTTTCTTGAGCTTCTTCAGCAATCTATTCCTCTTGCTCTTGCTCTCATCTCTTCATTACTCCAGCATTCTCTGCTCATTCTCTTCATTCTCTATTTTCTTCTCTACATTCTCATCTCTCCTCTCTGTTCTCTACAACACACAGTGCTTAATCCCAATTTGTAGCATCTAATCTATCACAGGTGGCTTAACAGATGCTCTCCATGCAATGCTTGGACATGGTCCTTACAAATACTTACTCACTTTTTCACTTAAGAAATGACTCAATTGATATAAAACTCTGACATGCACTGCCATATAACGCAGTGTGGAACTGCATTCTGTATTCAGTGAAGACCCATCATGTGGGTCTACATCAGACATGGGCAAACTTTGGCCCTCCAGGCCTTTTGGACTTCAACTCCCACAATTCTGAACAGCCTCAGGCCCCTTCCGCTTAAGCGGTTGAGGGGGGAAAGGAAGGCTGTTAGGAATGGTAGGAGTTGAAGTCCTACAAGTCTATCGAATAATATTTCTCTTTGGAGGACAATGGGAAGTCGTATTTTTAATTTTTTTCTTTCCCCCCCTTTTTTTGTTCACTTTTTTGTGTTGCTTTTGCTTCTTCCTCTCCCACTCCTCCTGCTTGTTTGTGTTCTTTTCCTTTCTCTCGCTATACCACTATAACGTGTTCCTTCACTTTCACTGTAAACCTTACTTTAACACAATAAAAACTATTTGGGGGGAAAAGAAAAAAAGTTGTGACAAATCACTTATTTCCCTAAGAAAACTAAATGAAATGTATGGGGTTTTCCTAATTCAATCAGCAGTTTGAATGAGTGTGTGAGCACACACACACACAAAGTGCTTGTGGAATTATCTGCCTTTTTTCAGAAGAAATCAATAATGTTTCTGAGGCAATACATGGGTGATAACTTGCTTCCACGTTCCCAGCCATCTCTATTCTCTGCCAGCTTTCCCTTTTTTCCTTTTTGAGAACTTCCAACGGGTTCCACCAAAGACCGTCTTCTGCAACCCGAAGGATGCCAGAGAAGCCAGCCTTGGTGGCAATTCCATTTATTGTATTTCTTCAAAACACTTCTATTCCGCCCTTCTTCTCACCCCGAAGGGGACTCAGAGCGGAGCACAACATATACGTGGCAAACATTCAATGCCTGGGTACAATATTTATTTATTATTTATTTATGTATTTACCTTACTTCTATACCGCCGTTCTCAGCCTGAAGGCGACTCACAGCGGTTCACAACAAATACAAACAGCAAAAATCCAGTGCTACAGTATAGAAACAGTTAACAACTTGACACATTACACAATTAATAAACAGTTACTACAATACCCATTCACTGTCGTCTCGTCATCAAAAACATGTTCCAGATTCGTCATCCATTGTTCCATTCCAGTGTTCATTAACCAATCATTGCATTAATTATTTGAATGCCTGCTCAAACAGCCAGGTCTTCACCTTTTTGCGGAATACCATTAGAGATGGTGCTAGTCTAATGTCCGTAGGAAGGGCGTTCCACAGCCGAGGAGCCACCACCGAGAAGGCCCTATCTCTCGTCCCCGCCAGCCGAGCTTGAGAAGCAGGTGGGATCGAGAGCAGGGCCTCCCCGGAAGATCTCAAAGTCCTGGTGGGTTCATAGGCAGAGATGCGGTCGGATAGGTAGCTTGGGCCGGAACCATTTAGGGCTCTAAAGGCCAATGACAGCACTTTGAATTGAGCCCGGTAGCAGATCGGTAGCCAGTGGAGTTGGCGCAACAGGGGGGTTGTATGCTCCCTGCGCTCCGCTCCTGTTAGAATCATGGCTGCCGAGCGTTGGACTACTTGGAGCTCCTGAGCCATCTTCAAAGGCAACCCCACGTAGAGAGCGTTGCAGTAGTCTAAACGGGATGTAACCAGAGCGTGGACTACCGTGGCCAAGTCAGACTTCCCAAGGTACATGAACATTAAAAAACATTTATCTCAATATTAAAATACACCATTTAAAATAACACCATTCAAAACCGTCCTAGCCATCTGCATCAAATCCAATTGGCCCGGTCATCTTTCCCATTGTCGCTTCATTGCCCTGTCCCGAAAGCTTCGTCCCACAGCCAAGTTTTGACCATCCTTCTGAAGGACAGGAGGGAGGGGGCCGACCTGATCTCACCAGGAAGGGAGTTCCATCGCCAGGGAGCAATCACCGAGAAGGCCCTGTCCCTCGTCCCCACCAATCGCGCCTGTGACAATGGTGGGATGGAAAGCAGGGCCTCCCCGGAGGATCTTAATCTCCACGATGATTCATAGGGAGAGATTTTATTTATCGTGTCATCAGCAACCATTGTATTACAATTCTAACAGAGCAAAACAAACACACAGATTAAAAAGAAAAAGGGGGGGAAAGGGAAAAAAACACACACAGATTTTGCAGATTTGGTATTTGGTTAAATATCCTTTGACCAGTCTCTGGCCACTTGGAGTGCCTCTGGGGTTGCCGCAAGAAGGTCCTCCATTGTGCATGTGGCAGGGCTCAGGGTGCATTGCAGCAGGTGGTCAGTGGTTGGCTCTTCTCCACACTCGCATGCCGAGGATTCCACCCTGTAGCCCCATTTCTTAAGATTGGCTCTGCATCTCGTGGTGCCAGAGCAGTCTGTTCAGCGCCTTCCAAGTCACCCAGTCTTCTGAGTGCCCAGGGGGGAGTCTCTCATCTGGTATCACCCATGAATTGAGGTGCTGGGTTTGGGCCTGCCACTTTTGGACTCTCGCTTGCTGAGGTGTTCCAGCAAGTGTCTCTGTAGATCTAAGAAAACTATTTCTTGATTTAATTCGTTGACGTGCCGGCTGATACCCAAACAGGGGATGAGCTGGAGATGTCTCTGCCTTGGTCCTTTCACTATTGGCTGCTACTTCCCGGTGGATGTCAGGTGGTGCAATACCGGCTAAGCAGTGTCATTTCTCCAGTGGTGTGGGGCGCAGACACCCTGTGATAATGCGGCATGTCTCATTAAGAGCCACATCTACTGGGAGAGATGCATTTGGACAGGTAATTTGGGCCGGGGCCGTTTAGGGCTTGATAGGCCAAAGCCAGCACTTTGAATTGTGCCTGGTAGCAAACTGGCAGCCAGTGGATCTGGCGCAACATGGGAGTTGTGTTCTCCCGTATGCCACCCCAGTTATTAACCAGGCTGCCTCTC
>NW_026847993.1:41482720-41507720 GCF_025583915.1 Anolis sagrei ordinatus
TGTGTGTGTGTGTGTGTGTGTGTGTGTGTGTCTGGGGTATTCATTTACACAGACAAGCTCCTGCCTCCACAAACAGCTATTGCCCCCACGACTCAGGAGACACCCAAGGCCCTCCCTCTGATGACATTGCAGGTTAGAGTGAGTGTCGTGAGCGTGTCCAAGAGTCCTGCCAATGTCCTCCACAAACACCACTCTGCCCACCACCCAAGTGAAGGTTTTCCCACAGGGACAATTCCATCTTAGATTTTGTGTGTGTCCTCCACCACAGACATCCCAGTGTTTCTGATTCTCTCCGTTGGCATGGAATTTGCATGACTCCGCCCATTGCCTCCCCCTTAACCCTTTCCTATTCTTTTCTATGGCACACAGCAAACAGAGGAATTGATCAGCAACGGAACAAGGGTTGGGTTGGAGAGAATTCGCTGTGATTTATAGGAGTTGTAGGTACTGGGATGTATTGTTTACTAGCAATCTAAGAGCACTCTGAACTCCACCACACAGAACTCCCATGACCAACAAAAAATACTCAAGGTCTTTGGAGGGATTTATAGGAGTTGTAGTTCACCTACATCCAGAGCGCACTATGAACCCAAACAATGGCATGCATAACCAATGTGCCCAAATTTGAATACTGGTGGGTTTGGAGTGGAATTGGCCTGGACATTTTGGAGTTGTAGGTGCTGGGATTTATAGTTCACCTACAAACAATGAGCACTCTGAACTCCACCGATGTTGGAGCACCTTGATTTGGGGGAGTTGTAGTTCACTTAAATCTAGAGAGTACTGTGAACCCAAACACCAATGGACCTGGACCAAACTTGGCACACAGACCTGATATGCCGAAATTTGATTACTGGAGATTTTCCTGCAGCCAGCGAGCACACGGAACCCCACCGATGATACACCTGGACACCCGGAGCAAACTTGCCCAGCATAGCAAACTTTAAGTACTGATGGAGTTTATCGGGGTTGACCTGGCATGATGTGAGTTGTTGTTCACCCACAACTTTATGCATTTTGTACAATTAAAATTGACTTTTTCAAATAACCTGAGCAATGCCGGGTACCCAAGCTAGTTTGTAATAAAGACAAACCAACCAGGTATTCACTTTGCAGAGACTCCTCTCCCCCCGCCCCCAAGATCAGGAGCTAAAGTAGATCACAATGAACACCGAACTTGAATGGTTCATTCCGTTCCTTGTCATGGCTGAGCTCCCTCTATCAGCTCCAGCTCCTCATGCAAAGGAGACATGAGAGAAGCCTCCCACAAGGATGATAAAACATCAAATCATCCGGACAATGTCCCCTGGGCAACGTCCTTGCAGACGGCCAATTCTCTCACACCAGAAGCGACTTGTGGTTTCTCAAGTTGCTCCTGACACAAGAAAAAAACAAAAAACAAAACAACCATGGAATTTTCTGGCAAAGAACTGAAAAATAATAACAAGCTCCCAATGCGGAGAGCCAGCGCGAGATCATGGTTTCAGCCCTGGGCTCCTGAGACCGGTGGACTGGGATCTCTGCTTAGTCACTGGAAGCCTCTGGGTGCGCTTGGGCATGTCACGCTCAGAGGAAACCCCTCCGGACACGTCCCCCCCTCCCCAAAGTGGGAAATGTAGCGCAGGTGCCAAGAGTTGCGCGGCACGGCCACAGACCTGCTGCCCGCGTGGGCTTAATTGGGCCGAGGCGAGCAGAGGTGATGCTGAGCACTCAGCGGAGGCTTTAAGCAAAAAGGCAGATTAATTACATTATGGACAAGTAGCACTGGGAACACTGAGCCGAAATCCACGCAAAGCCGTTAATACCCTTAAGGGGGGAACATGTGCCAGTTCACACACCCTCTCTCCCATTCCTCCCACAAGCCAACGCTGGGAGAGGGCTGACATCACAGACACTTGTGGCATCCGAGCCACTTCCTCCCATTCTTAAGTTCTGTCAACAATGGAAACAAGGGAGGAGCATAAAACCTGAAGCAGCCAGGACCTACAGTAAAATCTATTCTAGACTTCCCTTTTGGCTAAGGGTTTCAGCCTGTGTCCCAGCAGCATTTCTCAACCTGGGGGTCGGGACCCTTGGGGGGGGGCAAGGGGGTGGAGTCAGCAAAGACCATCAGGAAACACAGTGTTTTCTCACCTCTGAGGATGCTTGCCATAGATGCAGGCAAAACGTCAGGAGAAATGCCTCTAGAACATGGCCATATAGCCCGAAAAAAACCACAAGAACTGACAGTGTTTTCTGTTGGTCATGGGGTTCTGCGTGGGAAGTTTGGCCCAATTCTCCCCTTGATAGGGTTCACAATGCTCATTGATTGTAGGTGAACTATAAATCTCAGCAACTGCAACTCCCAAATGTCAAGGTCTATTTTCCCCAAACTCCTCCAGTGTTCACATTTGGACATATTCATGCCAAGTTTGGTCCAGATCCATCATTGTTTGAGTCCACAGTGCTCTCTGGATATAGGTGAACTACAACTCCAAAACTCAAGGTCAGTGCCCACCAAACCCTTCCAATATTTTCTCTTGGTCATCGGAGTTCTGTGTGCCAAGATTGGTTCAATTCCATAGTTGGTAGAGTTCAGGATGCTCTTTGATTGTAGGGGAACTATAAATATCAGCAACTACAACTCCCAAATGTCAACGTCTATTTTCCCCAAACTCCTCCAGTGTTCACATTTGGACATATTGTGAATTCATGCCAAGGTTGGTCCAGATCTATCATCCAGATCCATCATTGTTTGAGTCCACAGTACTCTCTGGATGTAGGTGAACTACAATTCCAAAACTCAAGGTCAATGCCCACCAAACACTTTCTGTTGGTGATGAGCCAAGTTTGATTCAATTCCATTGTTGGTGGAATTCAGAATGCTCTTTGATTGTGGGTGAACTATAAATGACAGCAACTACAACTCCCAAATGATAAAATCAATCCCCCACCAAACCCACAACTATTTGAATTTGGGCGTACTGATTATTTTAGTAAACAGAGACAAAGTCTTAGACTAAGATTATTGGTTCGTTTACAGCAAAAGAGAGTGAGAAGGTCAAGAGAAATGCTTTCCTTTCAGTTTTGGGATCTGATAAAGCCTTATAATGATTGCCTTAGTCAGGTCAACGTTGGAATTTCATCACGGTCTTGGTTTCAAGTGCTCTTAGTTTCATGAATCAAGTTCTTGCCAAGTTCTATGTTTGTATACGATTTTTTCCCTGCTGTCTAGTTTCATGGATTCAAGTGCCTATTTTCATGGGGCTTTTCTGCACCTATGGATCTTGTTTTCCCTTGAAGCTTTGAGACCATTTTACTTGCGTTGGACCTTTGCCGCTTTTGCTATTTTTACTGCTTTGCCTACATATATTTTTCAATAAACTGCTTGCCGATTTTACCAAGCTGGCGTGGTGTTTCAAGCCAGAGGTGTTCCTGCTTTGGAGTACGACAGTATGGACTGGCTTGACCTTCTTGCGGTCCAAGGCACTCTCCGAATTTTCCTCGTTACCCGACCTTGTTTAAACAAGAAGTCTAAGGAAGTCGTGTTCTTGCTTGATGAGCCACGGGACAACTCACGTGTTGTTTTCTGAACCTATCCAAGTTAATATTGTTGATTTCCAGGTAAATGATGTGATGGGGAATACCGACATGACAGGCAAGGGATGCTGGGAAACTAAGTGGCCACGCCCGTGTGACGTGACGTGCAAGATAGGACCAGGCAAGAGAAATGTAAAAGTGCCCTTTAATAGAAATATAGAGATACACCTGAGCAGGTGGCTTCGGACATTCACCAGCTGACTTCTCTCTGCAGAACAGCAACAACAGAGCGGCTTCGTGAAGGAAGGGCCGGCCCTGGCGGGAAGCCACCCCTGGACATCTCTGGTGGGTCTTTTCCAGCTGGATGGTCAAGACTTCCCTCCCTCCCTCCCTCCCTCCCTCCCTCCCGCTATCGGGCTGGTGCAGAAGTGTGTGCAGAAGGAACATGGAAGCAGGTGCGGGGACAGAGAATGCCAAGTGAGATGAGAGATAAGGGGAGGACCTTTTTGCTCATCATTTTCTGTGCAGGTCCCTTCTCCTGTGGAACCCAGTGGATACAAGCCTGAGAGCTTGGGGCGGGGGGGGGGGGGGGGGGGGGGGGTGTTCTCTTTTTTTTGGATGACAATTTGCCTGGTGGATTCTGACAGTTGTAATCCCCCCAAAAGAAACATCTCTAACCTCCCAAATGCAGGATGCCTGCAGAGAGCACAGGGCAGAAAAAGCACACATAAAGGGAACCCCTTTGGGTCTCAATCGAGAGATGAAACCTGGATAGAGCCGCCCTGAGTCCCTCTGCAGAGGTTGAGATAGGGCGAGATACAAGTGCCCCAAACAAACAAACAAACAAACAAACAAATAACCTACCAGTGCCGCTATCTGGCTCTTTGAGACTGTAAGGCACCCTCCAAATGGGAGAACATGTTGGAGCATGCAAGGAATCTGCTAACATGTGTGTGTCAACTGCAAAATAAGATGCACAAAGCTGATTGGTCGGGCAATGCCCGGGGAGATGGCTGAGCCTGGGACTTTTGATTGCTGTTACATTGTTCAGGTGCAGAGAAAGACAGGTTTGAAGAGAGAAGCAGAGAGGGACAGAGTTTGGAGTGTACTCTTGCTTCATGAACTGCAGACATTTTGCCCACATCTATGGCAGGAATCCCCTCTGACGATGCTTGCCATAGATGTGGGTGAAACATCAGGAGAGAACGCTTCTCAAGCATGGCCATACAGCCCAGAAAAATCATAGCAACTCAACCAAATTATTTTGGTACTTGAGGCAGAAAACTCGGTAAAAAAAAATACCACCACCCCCCCCAGACTGAATACGTATTTAGTTATTTTTAGAGCAGACATATTGAAGCTACTGGGATTTATGTCAATCTGGATCCAATTTAGAGTAAACTCATAGTGTAGGATGTGCTGCTTTTTCATGACACCGAAAAATCTTCTACCTGGAGTGGTTTGTAGAGAAGAAAGGACGGAGGAGGTTGGGGAGAGGGAGCGCCCGCGAGAAAGACCAAGTGCGTACGGAGAGGCGCATCACCTTTCACACCACGCGGCTTCTCCGAGCAGGGCAGGTGCAACACAGGTAAGCCCCGGCCTCTTCCACACAGTGGGCCACCCGTCCCTGCCATCAGGAGATGCATCAGTCATGGTTCGGTTCTCTGGAAACGGGGGTGCCGGGCCAGCACTCTGCCCCACAGCGAGTGGGAGTGGGAGTGGGAGGGAGGTCTCCTCCCGGCTTGGCTTCCGGGTTAGGCGCACGACACGAGAGCCGCCACGGCCACGAGAGTCAGGGCGGCCAGAGGGCTGGAGGGGGGCCGCGGGGCCGCTCCCCGCAAGGTCTCCTTGTTGGTCTCCCCCACATCCGAGGCCCGCCCGTTGCCCGCCAGCTGGGCCCGGGAGCTGCAGAGGTCGTGCAGGTTGCCCTGGAACTGGGTCTTCCGGGAGTCTTTCCGAAGGGACTCCCAGATGTTGGCCGCTTCCTCAGGGCAGCTGGACAACACTTGGGTCGCGCAGGTGTGGAAGTCGTCCCAGGATCTGAAGGAAAGAGAACCGAGAGTCAGGGGCCGAACTCTGTACGCGCCCACGTGCCCCGTCCAGGCTCCGATTACGCTCGAAGCCGGAACGGCCTCGTTTCTCTCTGATGCTGCGCGCGTCATTTCTGGTCTTGCAAATAACACGCTACAAGAATGAGCGAATGAAAACGGTACCCACTAATTAAAAGAACAATGAAAGCCAAGAAGGTGTAGTAAGATACTAATTAGATGCATGATGCAACTTCGCCCTTTGCACTTTTGACCAATTATGCTAGACATTCCCAGATTTACTTGACTTTAAGTGACGTCGAGCATGCTCCCCCCCCCCCAACAAGGGATGGTGACTTATAGTTCTGCAAAGGACAAAGGTACCAGACTGCACAATAGGGGTTAAGTCTTGGTCAATTTGCCAAGGCCTTAACAACAATGAGGACCCCATGAAACTTCGGGAATAGCTAGACCTTGGGGTCTCTGCCTGTCTCGGGAGCTGTAGTTCTCCAAGGACGGGGAGCAAGGCTTGTTTCCAGAGACACCAGGTCCATTTGGGCCACTCAAGAACTCCTGCCAGGACCTTTGTGCAACACCCTTGCGTTTTAGCCATCCCCTATGGACACTCTTTCCCCCCACATGGACAAACCTGATGAAATCTTGCCTTTTATGAACTTTAGATGTATGAAATGTGTTTTCTGATTTCTTTGTGTGGCAGAAGTCTTTCCCCTTTTCTTCTGACCTTTGTTTCCCCTATATACATGAAGAAACTCCACCAAAGGGACTACAAAGCCCCAAACATTCCAGGATTGTTTTTATCCACAACTTCCTTTTGCATGAACAATAGCCTGGGCAGCTGGTGGCCCTCGGAGGAATTGCCCAGCCCTCAGCTTGCCCCTTTGGCAAAAATCTTAATCATATATCTTCCTGAAGAACAAAAGGTCCTCGAAAAAACCTTTTGCCTTCACTCTGATTATTCATTCCATTCAAAGCACAATAGATCAGGCTGGCTTGAGATTTCCCCTTTGTCTCACCAGCCACATGGCATGGCATTTCCTTTGTTTACTCCTTTCCCAGATTTCTTTGTGCTCCCTCATCCCGCCTCCATCTCTCCTGATTGGCTGTTGCCACCAGGTGGCAGAGGTCTCCCCATTGGTTCCTACGGACCACTGGAGCCCATTGCCCAATCATGGCAGGGAACAACAAGGAAGCTGGGGCGGGGAGTTTGAACTCTGCAACTTTGAATTTGCTATAAATATGACTGTACTGGTGTATTCCCCTGATGCTTAGCTTTGGCGAATTATTGCAGCTTTGCATCCGTTTCAGCTGAATCGCATTAAACCTCGATGGCTTTTCTTCAACTGGTGAGACTTTTCATTGGGAAATCAGGGAAAAATATGGGATGCTTCTCTGTCTCGCCAGGGAAAAAGAACTCTTTGATGAGTCTAATTGGTCTCTGCCTCCTGGCAAAGACCCCTAAATTTTAGCTCTAGATCATAAGGCTCTCCATTTTTTGCTACACGACTTTGCCACAATTGTGGTGCACCTTAAGGGAAAGGTAAAGGTTTCCTCTGACATGAAGTCTAGTCGTGCCTGACCGGAGGTGGTGGTGGGGGGGGGGGTGCTCATTTCCATTTCTAAGCCAAAGAGCCAGCATTGTCCTTGGACACCTCCAAACTCATGTGGCCAGCACAACTGCATGGAGTGCCATTACCTTCCTGCGGAAGCGGTACATATTGATCTACTCCCATTTGCATGTTTTTGCACTGCTAGGTTAGCAGAAGCTGGGGCCAACAGCGGGAGCTCACCCCACTACCCGGATTCAAACTGCCAACAGTGATGGTGCATTAGATTCCCAAAAATAGTGATTTTACTGCTGAGCCGAAGCAAATGGGGAAACAAGTTCCTTTTGGTCAGCAAGTTCAGCAGCTCAGCGGTTTTACCTGCTGTGCCATCGGGGGCAATTATGCTTGATATTACCATATTTACTTGTATCTAATGCTCACCTTTTTTGCTAAATGACTTTGCCACAATTATGATGCGCATTCGATTCGCAAAATACAGTGATGTTATTGCTGAGCCGAAGCAAATAGAGAGGGCGCTTCAGGGTCCCTGGGACTCCTCTTGGAAGGACCCCACCTCTAATTTAATGGCCTCAGCCGAACACCATCTCATCCCGGGATTCATCGTTTGGTGAGGCATCAGCATCCGTTGGCAGAGAAGGCTCAGGCCTTGTAACTCTACAGACTCCGTGACTCCATAGCAGCGCACCAAGGACATTAAAGCGCATCCGTCCCACAGCAGAGATGCCCACCAAGGTTCCCGTTTCCGAGGCTGCGAGGAGTTGTGGGAGTTGGAGTCCAAAACACCTGGAGGGAGGGCCCAAGTTGGCCCATGCCTGGGCTAGGGTGACATCTCAAAATGGAACATCCCCAAGTTTTGTGGTCTTTTGAGGTCTTGTCATCCAAACATCCCTTATAGTTTTGGAAACTCTAACTCAATGATTCTGCTCTTGGAAAAAAGTAACTTTTCCATGAGCTCAACTCTTAATTACAGATAATCTAAGACAGGGCCCCCTGGTGGCGCAGCGGGTTAAACCGCTCAGCTGCTGCACTTGCGGATTGAAAGATCCGTGGTTTGAATCGGGGGAGCTCCTGCTGTTAGCCCCAGCTTCTGCCAAACTAGCAGTTCAAAAATATGCAAATGTGAGTAGATCAATATGTACCGCTACCGCAAGAAGGTAACGGCACTCCATGTAGTCATGCTGGCCACATGAGTTTGGAGGTGTCCAAGGACAACGCTGGCTCTTTGGCTTCAAAATGGAAATGGGCACTGCCACCCCCGAGTCAGGCCCGACTAGACTCCATGTCAGGGGAAACCAATAGGTATGGCTTCAGCAGGAAGGTAACGGTATTCTATGCAGTCAGGCTGGCCACATGACCTTGGAAGTGTCTAAGGACAATGCCGGCTCTTTGGCTTAGAAATGGAGACGAGCAGCAGAGTCCCAGAGCCAGACACGACTGGACTTAACACTAAGGGAAAACCTTTATCTTTACCTTTGCTAGGATGAGGCCCACGTGCTGGATGCCGCCCTCCGTGGTCATTTACGTGCCCCCGGCCCTCAACTTTAGATGTAGGGTTGCCTTAACTCTGAAAGGACTTGGAAGCACACAACAACAACAGCAACAACAACAACAACAACAATCCTGGTTAACTGGACTCTCTCATCAGGCAAAAGCAGGCCCACACTCCCCATTGAAAGCGTTCCTCTTGTACCTTGTTCATGCCTAGCATTATTTTTTACACCTTAATTACATTTGGCCCAGCCATGGATTTTAATTGTGCTCTGTATTTTGTTTAATGTTTGTGCTTTTTGTGTTATGAGATTTATTTTAATTGCTTTGTATTGTATTGCTATTGTGTTTTGCTTGTATTGTTGTATTGTGGGCTCGGCCTCGTGTAAGCCGCACCGAGTCCCTTGGGGAGATGGTAAGGTAAAGGTAAAGGTAAAGGTAGTCCCCTGGCATGAAGCCCAGTCGTGTCTGACTCTGGGACTCTCGTGCTCGTCTCCATTTCTAAGCCGAAGAGCCAGCGTTGTCCGTAGACACCTCCAAGGTCATGTGGCCACTGGCATGACTGCATGGAGCGCCGTTACCTTCCCGCCAGAGCGGTACCTATTGATCTACTCACATTTGCATGTTTTCGAACTGCTAGGTTGGCAGAAGCTAGGGCTGACAGCGGAAGCTCACGCCGCTCCCCGGAATCGAACCTGCGACCTTTCGATCAACAAGCTCAGCAGCTCAGCGCTTTAACCCACTGCGCCACCGGAGGCTCTTGGGGAGATGGTAGCGGGGTATAAATAAAGTGTTGTTGTTGTTGTTGTTGTTGTTGTTGCTCTTTGTTTTAAATACTGTATTGTATTGCACTACAAATGAGACACGTGCGGTGTGGATAGGAATTTGTCCATGGTTCTATCAGACGATCGATGGTAGCCTGTGTGAGAGGCCGGAGGAGAAAGCCCTGGCCGGGGAGAAAGGGCCGCCGCGCACTCACTTGCAGATGGTGTCCAGCTCCTGCTGCTCCTGGTCGCTGCCCGGTCCCTGCGGCGGTTGCGGCTGCTGGACGCTCTGCGCCATGCTGTCCCCGAGCCGGATCAGGCATTCGGCAAACCCCTTGTAGATGGTGTTGCACTTCTGGCCGGCCGGCGTCACGGGCTCCTCGGAGAACACTGCAAGCGGACGCAAAGCACATCACGGGGCTTGGTCTCGTCCCCAGGACCAGAAGGGAGAGGTGGGCTGGCCCCAGGGAGCCCCCAAACCCAAGGCATCGTTCCGTCAGGAGGGAGCTGTGGTTCGTGGCCCCTTCTCCCTCTGCCTCATCTACCTCACGGGGCGATTCATAGGCCATCTCTTCAGGCAGGATATAGAGGTCTATGTCTATATCTACGTGGCGAATATAAGCTGAGGCACCTCATTTGGCCACAAAAAACTGGGACTCGAGTATAAGCTGAGGACGTTACCCAGATATTTTACCATCCTGTGGGAGGCTTCTCTCATGTTCCCACATGGGAAGCTGGAGCTAACAGATGGGAGCTCACCCTGCTCCCCGGATTCAAACCACCGACCTTTCAGTCAGCAGTCCTGCCGGCACAATAACCCATTACGCTACTGGGGGCTCTTTTTACTAAGTGACAGAACGGGGGAAAGCATGAACATGAACTACATGCAAGTAATTCTGTGTAAATTAGCATAACTAGCCCAACAAAAATGTCCTTGCACGACTTGGCTCCACCAACATGCTATCATTTGTGACCCATTGCCTTTCAGGCTTTTCCTATTTCTCACTCAAGCGACACCCATACAGGCCATTCCTCCAGCATCCTGCACCAACCTGGACCCCTTCGTTATTCGTTATGGGAGTTCTGCAAGCTCAAAATACCTTACGTTAAGGTTCTCTCAAGGCTTTCCACCCGGACACTGATCAAAAAGAGAGAGCGCATCATCTACCCCAATTCTATTGTTGGTGGGGTTCAAGGGGCTCTTTGATTGTAGGTGAACTATAAATCCCAGCAACTACAATTCCCAAATGTCAAGCTCTATTTTCCCCAAAACCCACCAGTACTCACATTTGGACATATTGAGTATTCGTGCCAAGTTTGGTCCAGATCCATCATTGTTTGAGCCCACAGTGCTCTCTGGATGTAGAACTACAACTCCAAAACTCAAGGTCAATGCCCACCAAACCCTTCCAGTATTTTCTGTTGATCGTGGGAGTTTTTTGTGCCAAGTTTGGTTCAATTCCATCAATGGAGGAGCTGAGAATGCTCTTTGACTGTAGGTTATCTACAAATCCCAGCAACTACAACTCCCAAATGACAAAACCAATCTCCTCCAAACCCACCAGTATTCAAATTTGGTCATATGGGGTATCTGTGCCAAATTTGGTCCAGTGACTGAAAATACATCCTGTATATCAGATATTGACATTAGGATTCACAAGAGGAGCAAAATGACAGTTATGAAGTAACAACAAAAATAATGTTATGGTTGAGGGTCAGCACCACAGGAGGAACTGGATCCAGGGGTCGCGGCATTACGACCTCGGTTGTGGAGTTTATCAAAAGTGAAGGTTTAAGACATCCTGTGATTATTCCGCATGTTTCAAAAGTCACCATGAATTGCCCCTTGTGTCTACTCTTTCTGCCTGCTCCACGGAGAGGTCCAAATTCTGCCTCCCCAGAGAGAGGGTTTAACGCTTGGAGGGATGGTGCCGACCTCTTCTGAGTATAAAAAGGCTGCATATGCCACCTCTTGAGGCAGGATATATAGGTGTATGTCCGCTGTCAGCCCTAGCTTCTACCAACCTAGCAGTTCGAAAACATGCAAATGTGAGTAGATCAATAGGTACTGCTCCGGCGGGAAGGTAACGGCGCTCCATGCAGTCATGCCAGTGGCCACATGACCTTGGAGGTGTCTACGGACAACGCTGGCTCTTCGGCTTAGAAATGGAGATGAGCACCACACCCCAGAGTCAGACATGACTGGACTTAATGTCAGGGGACTACCTTTACCTATATATATATATATATATATATATATATATATATATACTCAAGTATAAGCTGACCCAATTATAAACTAAGGCACCTAATTTTACCACAAAAAACTGGGAAAATGAACTGGCTCGAGTATAAGCTGAGAACGTTACCCAGATATTTTACCATCCTGTGGGGGGCTTCTCTCATGTCCTTGCATGGGAAGCTGGAGCTGACAGATCCAGGGAGCTCACCCTGCTCAGTCAGCAGTCCTGCTGGCACAAGGGTTTAGAGTTTATCAGCAGGTGTAGGTTTAAGACATCCGGTGATTATTCCGCATGTTTCGAAAGTCACCATGAATTGCCCCTTGTGTCTACTCTTTCTGCCTGCTCCACGGAGAGGTCCAAATTCTGCCTCCCCAGAGAGAGGGTTTAACGCTTGGAGGGAGGGTGCCGAGGGTGCATATGCCACCTCTTAAGGCAGGACATATAGGTGTATGTGTGTGTGTATATATATATGTACCATATATACTCAAGTATAAGCTGACCCAATTATAAGCTGAGGCACCTAATTTTACTACAAAAAAACTGGGAAAATGAACTGGCTCGAGTATAAGCTGAGAACGTTACCCAGATATTTTACCATCCTGTGGGGGGCTTCTCTCATGTCCTTGCATGGGAAGCTGGAGCTGACAGATCCAGGGAGCTCACCCTGCTCAGTCAGCAGTCCTGCTGGCACAAGGGTTTAGAGCAGTGGTTCCCAACCTTCCTAGTGCCGCAACCCCTTGATACAGTTCCTCATGTTGTGGTGACCCCCAACCATAACATTATTTTCATTGTTACTTCATAAATGTAATTTTGCTACTGTTATGAATCGTAATGTAAATATCCGATATGCAGGATGTATTTTCATTCACTGGACCAAATTTGGCACAAATACCCAATATGCCCAAATTTGATTACTAGTGGGGTGGGGAGGGACTGGTTTTATCATTTGAGAGTTGTACTTGCTGAGATTTATAGTTCATCTACAATCAAAGAACATTCTGATCTCCACCAATGATGGAACTGAAGTAATCTTGGCACACAGGACTCCCATGACCAACATGGTGGGCATGGATCTTGATTTTGGGAGTTGTAGTTCACCTACATCTGTGGACTCAAACAATGATGGATCATGAGCAAATTTGGCACAAATACTCAATATGCCCAAATGTGAACACTAGTGGAGTTTGGGGGAAATAGACCTTGGCATTTGGGAGTTGTAGTTGCTGGGATTTATAGTTCACCTACAATCAAAGAACATTCTGAACCCCGCCAACAATGGAATTGGACCTAACTTTTTACATGTAACCCAGATGACCAAGAGAAAATACTGTGTTTTCTGATGGTCTTTGGCGACCCCTCGGACACCCTCTCGCGACCCCCCCCAGGGGTCCTGACCCCCAGGTTGAGAAACACTGGTTTAGAGTTTATCAATAGGTGTAGGTTTAAGACATCCTGTGATTATTCCGCATGTTTCAAAAGTCACAATGAATTGCCCCTTGTGTCTACTCTTTCTGCCTGCTCCACGGAGAGGTCCCAATTCTGCCTCCCCAGAGAGAGGTTGTACCACTTGGAGGGAGGGTGCCGACCTCTTCTCCTTTCTGGACCAAACTGCAGAAGGAGAAGCTAAGTCAGGTGGACGCGTTTGTGAAAGGCACAGTCCTGAGAAACCGGCTCCGCAGGGACGTTTCCGAGCCTGACTCAACGCTGGTAGGAACTCTGTTGCAGCCTGGTGGGCACTGCAATAGGGATGCGTTGGAGCCAGGAGTCCTTGAGTGTGACTTTCGCTTAATTCTAATCTCGTGGTGAGCCTGTGGGCTTGCGCTGGCATATGGCTTGACACCCGCGGGTGCCACGGGCTCCTCATCCTCGATTGGCAAATTGCCAATCTGGCTGGCCAGGATGTGACCCCGCAGAGGTCGTTCTGGAAGGCTATTTGGGCCTCGGTCCCACTCTGTTCCTTCGAAGTCTCCTCGGGAAAAAGACGGCCACAAACTGTTCCGATTATAAATGGTCAGAAACGGTGGAAAGAAGAACTCTGATGAGGCAAATTACATTGAATGGAATTAATAGATTGAAATGGGTTGCGGTTGTTGTTGTCGTCATCACCATCACCATCGTTTATGAGACTGAGAAAATTTTGGGTGAACCTGGGGGAGAGCCTGGAGGCAGTCAGGTAAATGTGGCCATACATAAGGAGACAATACCTCAGAATATATGTTTGAGGCCAGTGCTTCTCCACCTTCCTTAAGGCAGTTCCTCGTGTGGTGGTGACCCCCAACCAGAACATTGCTTTCATTGCTGCTTCATAACTGTCATTTTGCTCCTGTTATGAATCCTCATGTCAATATCAGAGATGGAAGGGGTGAGATAAGAAAAAACGGAATGCAAAGAGACAGAACGGGGGACGAGGAGGCCTGGCTCGAGAGCAGGACGTGGGCAAAAGATGATCTGGGAGTCCTCCTCGTGGGGAGGAAGAAGGGGAACACGAGCCAGGAATGGGATGTGGTGGCAAAAGAAGGCAATGGGATTTGGGCCTCAGGCATCAAGAGGAGCCTAGTGTCTAGGTCCAGGGAAGAAGTCCTGCTCCCCAGGCTCGATTCTGCCTTGGTCAGACCACTTTACCTGGTGTTACACTGTGTCCCATTCTGGGCACCACAAATGAAGGGAAATGTTGACTCTAAGCTGGCATGTGTCCAGAGGAAGAGGGAGACTCAAAGGATCCAGGGTCTGGAGAACAAGCCCTATGAGGAGCGGCTTAAAGAGCTGGGCATGTTTAACCTGAAGAAGAGAAGGCTGAGAGGAGACATGAGGAGGGCCATGTATAAATATGTGAGAGGAAGCCACAGGGAGGAGGGAGCAGATCAAGGGTCTGGAGAACAAGCCCTATGAGGAGCGGCTTAAGGAGCTGGGCATGTTTAGCCTGAAGAAGAGAAGGCTGAGAGGAGGCATAATGAGGGCCATGTATAAATATGTGAGAGGAAGCCACAGGGAGGAGGGAGCAGATCAAGGGTCTGGAGAACAAGCCCTATGAGGAGCGGCTTAAGGAGCTGGGCATGTTTAGCCTGAAGAAGAGAAGGCTGAGAGGAGATATGATGAGGGCCATGTATAAATATGTGAGAGGAAGCCACAGGGAGGAGGAGGGAGCAGGCTTCCTTTCTGCTTCCCTGGAGACTAGGACGCAAGGGAACAATGGCTTCAAACTACAAGAGAGGAGATTCCACCTGAACATGAGGAAGAACTTCCTGACTGTGAGAGCCGTTCAGCAGTGGAACTCTCTGCCCCGAGGGAGTGTGGTGGAGGCTCCTTCTTTGGAAGCTTTTAAACAGAGGCTGGATGGCCATCTGTCAGGGGGGTGATTTGAATGCAATATTCCTGCTTCTTGGCAGAATGGGGTTGGACTGGAGGATGGCCCAGGAGGTCCCTTCCAACTCTAGGACTCTATGAAGGAGGGGAGCAAAGAGGGAAAACGGAGAACTCTACCGATCCTCTTAATATGCGGTTCCATTTCCCAAGAAGGCGCAAGATCACCCTGAAGGAAGGAAGCCAACCTTGGAAGAGCTGCAGGTCCTGCTGGGGTGGCCTTCGTGCCCAATTCTTCTCCCCCCCCCCCCCGCCCTCCTCCTCCTCCTCCTCCTTTTGTGTCATGATTTATGAATTCCCGCCTCACTTGGGATGGAGAACGTTATTAAAGGTCTGGAGGCTTGCCCTCTCCCTCAAAGGCGGAGTGTCCCCATTATTGTGTGGCATAATGAAAGGAGAGGCAGCGGCTGCTCCGGCCCGAAGGAGAAGAATAGGCCTCTTCCGTGCGCAATATTAAACTTCTTTTCAAAAGGAAGCTGGAACCAAAGAACCCAGAATAGCACTGGCAGCGAGAGCGCATATTTTAGCCCTCAGCCCTCCGGTCTTCGCTTTCCGACACAGAAAAGGACGAGGCAGCCTTCCACAACTGAAGGGAGATATTGACTCTAAGCTGGAATACTGTGTCCAGAGGAAGAGGGAGACTAAAATGATCAAGGGTCTGGAGAACAAGCCCTATGAGGAGCGGCTTAAGGAGCTGCTGGGCATGTTTAGCCTGAAGAAGAGAGGAGATATGATGAGGGCCATGAATAAGTATGTGAGAGGAAGCCACAGGGAGGGAGAGGGAGCAAGCTTCCTTTCTGCTTCCCTGGAGACTCGGACGCAGTCATAGACTCATAGAATCCTAGAGTTGGAAGAGACCTCATGGGCCATCATCCAGTCCAACCCCATTCTGCCAAGAAGCAGGAATATTGCATTCAAAGCACCCCTGACAGATGTCCATCCAGCCTCCTTAAAAGCTTCCAAAGAAGGAGCCTCCACCACACTCTGGGGCAGAGAGTTCCACTGCTGAACGGCTCTCACAGTCAGGAAGTTCTTCCTCATGTTCAGATGGAATCTCCTCTCTTGTAGTTTGAAGCCATTGTTCCTTGCGTCCTAGTCTCCAGGGAAGCAGAAAACAAGCTTGCTCCCTCCTCCCTGTGGCTTCCTCTCACATATTTATACATGGCTATCATATCTCCTCTCATCCTTCTCTTCTTCAGGCTAAACATGCCCAGTTCCCCAAGCCACTCCTCATAGGGCTTGTTCTCCAGACCCTTGATAATTTTAGTCGCCCTCCTCTGGACACATTCCAGCCTGTCAATATCTCTCTTGAATTGTGGTGCCCAGAATTGGACACAATATTCCAATGGAACAATGGCTTCAAACTACAAGAAAGGAGGTTCCATCTGAACATGAGGAAGAACTTCCTGACTGTGAGAGCCGTTCAGCAGTGGAACTCTCTGCCCCGGAAGCTTTTAAACAGAGGCTGGATGGCCATCTGTCAGGGGTGATTTGAGTGCAATACTGCTTCTTGGCAGGATGGGGTTGGGCTGGATGATGGCCCAGGAGGTCTCTTCCAACTCTTGGATTCTAGGATTCTCTCCTCAGCCTTCTTCCCCTGAAGGAACCACTGGACTCGTTTCCTGGTCTCAGGGAATCGGAATTGCAATCTCTAATTGGAACCATTTGTGACCTTTACAGAATGCCAGGGTTACCGAGAACACACTGGTTGAGAAGCTTTAGTCTGAGCCAACCACCTTCGGCTATGCAGAAAAGCACAATCAAAGCACCCTGGCAGATGGCCACGAAGCCTCTGCTTAAAAGCCTCCACCAGGCTCCAAGGCAGAGAGTTCCACTGCTGAACAGCTCTTCATAAAGTCAGGAAACTCTTCCTAATATACAGGTGGAATCTCTTTTCCTGTCATTTGAACCCATGGCTCCACTGGATTAAATGGTTGCAATGACTCAGCAAAAGCTGCAGTTCGGTATACGCAGGTGTGCCTGTACCTTAGTAGGCCTCTGTGTTAGTTTACCTCAGTGGGAGAATGTCTCAGTCTGAGAGAGGAGGCTTCTGTGTGAGGTAAGCCTTAGTCTGTGAGAGAAGCCTCTGTGTGAGGTAGGCCTCTTAGTGTGAGGTAGGCCTTAGACTGTGAGAGAAGCCTCTGTGTGAGGTAGGCCTCTCAGTGTGAGGTAGGCCTTAGTCTGTGAGAGAAGCCTCTGTGTGAGGTAGGCCTCTCAGTGTGAGGTAGGCCTTAGTCTGAGAGAAGCCTCTGTGTGAGGTAGGCCTCTTAGTGTGAGGTAGGCCTTAGACTGTGAGAGAAGCCTCTGTGTGAGGTAGGCCTCTCAGTGTGAAGTAGGCCTTAGTCTGTGGGAGAAGCCTCTGTGTAAGGTAGGCCTCTTAGTGTGAGATAGGCCTTAGACTGTGAGAGAAGCCTCTGTGTGAGGTAGGCCTCTTAGTGTGAGGTAGCCTTAGTCTGTGAGAGAAGCCTCTGTGTGAGGTAGGCCTCTTAGTGTGAGGTAAGCCTTAGTCTGTGAGAGAAGCCTCTGTGTGAGGTAGGCCTCTTAGTGTGAGGTAGGCCTTAGACTGTGAGAGAAGCCTCTGTGTGAGGTAGGCCTCTTAGTGTGAGGTAGGCCTTAGTCTGTGAGAGAAGCCTCTGTGTGAGGTAGGCCTCTCAGTGTGAGGTAGGCCTTAGTCTGTGAGAGAAGCCTCTGTGTGAGGTAGGCCTCTCAGTGTGAGGTAGGCCTTAGTCTGTGAGAGAAGCCTCTGTGTGAGGTAGGCCTCTCAGTGTGAGGTAGGCCTTAGTCTGTGAGAGAAGCCTCTGTGTGAGGTAGGCCTCTCAGTGTGAGGTAGGCCTTAGTCTGTGAGAGAAGCCTCTGTGTGAGGTAGGCCTCTCAGTGTGAGGTAGGCCTTAGTCTGTGAGAGAAGCTTATGTGTGAGGTAAGCCTGTCAGTGTGAGGAAGGCCTTAGTCTGTGAGAAGGCCTCAGAGTGTGAGAAGCTTTGGTGAGAGAAGTGCCAAGTTGAAGGCCTTGTGCGTAAAGCTACTGTGTGAAGCTCCTGAGTAAGTTTGGAGTGAGAGGAGGCTCTGTGAGAGCAAAGCTGTTTATCTGCATGAAAAAGAAGCCAAGCATGGAAGCAAAGAAGGAAGTATTAAGAATTGTTTGTGGAAACCTTGTTCTTGTAAATAGTGCAACTATACGATTTTACTACAAAGAAAAGCCTCCCACGGAAGAGATCACATTGGGCTGTGTGTTTTTGTATCCCTTTTGTATCACTTTGGGCGACTGGCGTGCTGGGTCACGCTGCTCATAAGTTACTCTGCGGGACATTCATGGGGAGGGTCTTTTCTTCATAAGCCCACTCGCCCAACATTCCTGACTTCTAGGTGTACCTGCCGTCACTGGAGTTTTCGAACTTGGTCCAGAGACAGTCCAAAGTACAGCGCATGTTGCAGAAGTCCAGCCTAGAGGTTCCCAGCATTTGGAGGGACTGGTCCAAGATCGGTCGTCTCAAGCTGCAAACACAGTCTTTCAGGGGGAGCGGGACCCCATCTCAAACCGCTGGACACACTTCCAGCTTCACCTTGGACCCTTACTATCACGCCTGGGTTCAGAGTCAATTTGCTATCCTTCATCCAGCCCATGACCTCCTTCGAGGGTTGCTCTTGGACGAGCCCAGCCTGCAGTTCAGGCTTGAATGCAGAGAACGTCACACACTTTGCTGGAGGAAGGGCCAAACGAGGATGAGGGCCCAGGGGACGGGGACAGCCTGAGGGATCCACCATGGGGAGAAACCAGGCCGCGGGAATGAATCGGCTCCAAATTAAGACCAAGAGGAATTGGGATGACATCGCTATTCACATGCTTCTCTCTTTCTCTCTCTCTCTCTCTCTACCACACATGCGTCAAACTCAAGGCCCGCAGACCAATTCCGTCCCGCGATGCCATTTTGTGGCCCTCCAGACGCTGGACTACCAGTCCTGGATTCCTCCTCATTAAACATCATGGCTACAACCGATGGGAGTTGGGATACAGGGATATCTACGCAGCTGCTGCTTGTTCTCTTCAGTCAAGAGAGCGGAGCTTGGATTTAGACACAAGGCCTGTGGGTATGGGGGTAAAAGTTTCCCTTCACATTCAGTCTAGCCGTGTCCAACTCTGGGACTCTGGTGCGCATCTCCATTCCTACACTGTCCGTAGACACCTCCAAGGTCATGTGGCCATTGGCATGACTGCGTGGAGTGCCGTTACCTTCCTGCAGAATGCGTTACCTATTGATCTACTCACATTTGCATGTTTTCGAACTGCTAGGTTGACAGAAGCTGGGGCTACCAGCAGGAGCTCACCCCACCCCCAGATTCAAATCACCAACCTTTTGGTCAGCAAGTTCAGCAGCTCAGCGGTCTAACTCGCTGTGCCACGGGGGCTCCAAGATGCTGGAGCACAACACCTATATTCCTCCTCATTAAACATCATGACTAGAATTGATGGGAATTGGGATACAGGAACATCTAGAAGGCGGATGTTTGTTCTGTTTAGTCAGGAGCGTGGAGCTTGAATTTAGAGACAATGAACCTGAGTTTGCCCCCTTTGCTCTACCTCAGCGTTTCTCAACCTGGGGGGTCGGGACCCCTGGGGGAGTGTCGCGAGGGGGTGTCAGAGGGGTTGCCAAAGACCATCACAAAACACAGTATTTTCTGTTGGTCATGGGGGTTCTGGGTGGGAACTTTGGCCCAATTCTATCATTGGTGGGGTTCAGAACGCTCCTTGATTGTAGGTGAACTATAAATCCCAGCAAGTACAACTCCCAAATGTCAAGGTCTATTTTCCCCAAACTCCACCAGTGTTCACATTTGGGCATATTGAGTATTTGTGCCAAGTTTGGTCCAGATCCATCATTGTTTGAGTCCACAGTGCTCTCTGGATGTAGGTGAACTACAACTCCCAAACTCAAGCTCAATGCCCACCAAACCCTTCTAGCATTTTCTGTTGGCCATGGGAGTTCTGTGTGCCATGTTTGGTTCAATTCCATCATTGGTGGAGTTCAGAATGCTCTTTGATTGTAGGTTAACTATAAATCCCAGCAACTACAACTCCCAAATGACAAAATCAATCCCCTCGCCAACTCCAGCAGTATTCAAATTTGGGCATACAGGGTATTTGTGCCAAATTTGCTCTAGTGAATGAAAATACATCCTGCAGATCATTATTTACATGGCAACTCATAATGTTAGGGTTATGGTTGGGGGTCACCACAACATGAGGAACCGTATTAAGGGGTCGCGGTATTAGGAAGGTTGAGAACCACTGCTCGGCCTGGCTGTCTTTCCCAACTATCTGTACACGAGAGTGATTTTTTAAACATGTGAGGGTTCTGGTTGGGGGTCACCACAACGTGAGGAACTGTATTAAGGGGTCGTGGCATTCGGGAAGTTGAGAACCACTGCTCTCCCTGAAGAGCAGAGCTTGGAAGAGCCGCTTTCTGTGGACGGTCATGCCCAGAATCCAGGACTGACTGCGAACGTGAATGGGAGTTGCAGCCCCAAAGGCCGTCCCAAGGTCAGCCCTGGTCAGGACTTGGACAGGACACCAACGGGGTCTTCTTCGGGTGCGTTTCAGAGGAAGGAAGGAACTTGCCAAAGCACTTCTGAAGATTCCCTCCTTGAAATTCATGGGGTCGCCGTAAGTTGAAAGGAGACTTCAGAGCAGCTACGGGCAAGCAGAGGGTCCGGGCGCAGCCCCTCGGGCTCCTTTCTCAGCCCCCCCTCTCTCTCCCCCCCCCATCCTATTAATTAACCAGATATCTGAAAATAAGGTGTAATTAATTCAATACTTAAAGAGAATTACAACTCTCAGACTATCTCTATCCTTCCAAATTTCAAAAATGTTCGGGTCTTTAGCCCTAGTACCTTTCAACCTACCCTTTTCATACCTGCAATAGCTAGGTCACACAATGTTGAATATACACTATTTTTCCCCCGCGCCTTCCGCTCCTTCCTCCCGTCCCATCTGCCTGATCTCCTTCTTTGGAGGCTTTTCCTCAGAGGTTGTCTATTGGGAGTGCTTTGGTTGTGCCTTCTTGCATGGCAGGGGGTTGGACTGGGTGGCCCTTGGGGGTCTCCTCCAGCTCTCTGGCCCTGTCTCAGGAGGAGGCCATACGGGGAGGGTCTCAGGGGTGGACTTCTCTCCTGCCCACCATCTCCACCAAACTTTCCCCGTCTTTCCTTCACTTTCTGCCTCTGAAAGAGGGGAAAGGGCCTTGGGGAGAACCCCCTCCCTCCCTCCGGGCCCCCCTACCCCACTCTGGCCCACCATGCGGGGCCCAAGTTAGAAAGTCTGCCCTTGCCTGCTTTAGAGGATGCAGCATATATACACACATTAAAAACCCAGAGAGAAAGAACGGGCCGAGAAAATCAAGACGATGTGGTGGGTCAGGCTAGCCCCACGGCATCACCGAGCAGCTCTTCTTCCTGACTTCAGGACAGCGCTTCTCAACCTGGGGGTCGGGACCATGGGGGGGGGGGGTGAGGGGTGTCAGAGGGATCACCAAGGACCATCACAAAACACTGCTGGTCATGGGGGTCTCTGTGTGGGAAATTTGGTTCAATTCCATCGTTGATGGGGTTCAGAATGCTCTTTGATTGTAGGTGAACTATAAATCCCAGCAACTACAACTCCCAAATGTTAAAATTCTATTTCCCCCAAACTCCACCAGTGTTCAAATTTGGGCATATTGAGTATTTGTGCCAAGTTTGATCCCGATCCATCATTGTTTGAGTCCACAATGATCTCTGAATGTAGGTGAACTACAACTCCAAAACTCAAGGTCAATGCCCACCAAACCTTTCTGTATTTTCTGTTGGTTATGGAGTCTTGTGTATCACCTTTGGTTCAATTCCATCATTGGTAGAGTTCAGAATGCTCTTTGATTGGAGGTGAACTATAAATCCCAGCAACGACAACTCCCAAATGACAAAATCGAGAAAGGAATTTTTAAAAAAGTTTCTGTGCACAGATATTCCTCTATAATTTCCTATGGAGAGCTTCCGCTTCCTTGTAGAAATAGGTTTGACATAAGTGAATATACTTGCTATTCAGAATCCATTCCTTCGCCAGTTTATTTTGCAAAAATTAGTAATTTCCCACCTGAAGAAGACTTTGTTAAGGTCGAAACTGGCTGAGGAAGTCTTCTACAAGGAAGCGGAAGCTCTCTATAGGAAATTAGAGAGGAATATCTGTGTACACTTTGGTCCAGATCCATCATTGTTTGAGTCCACAGTGATCTCTGGATCTAGGTGAACTAGCATATTGAGTATTCGTGCCAAGTTTGGTCCAGATCCACCATTGTTTGTGTCCACAGTGCTCTCTGGATGTAGGTGAACTACAACTCCCAAACACAAGGTCAATGCCCACCAAACCCTTCCAGTATTTTCTGTTCATTGTGGGAGTTCTGTGTGCCAAGTTTGGCTCAATTCCATCGTTGGTGGAGCTCAGAATGCTCTTGGATTGTAGGTGAAATATAAATCCCAGCAACTACAACTCCCAAATGACAAAATCAACCCCCCCCCCCCCAAGTATTCAAATTTGAGCATATCGGGTCTTTCCTTCACTTTCTGCCTCGGAAAGAGAAGAGGACATTTGGTCCAGTTAAAGAAAATACATCCTGCAGATCAAATACTGACGTGACGATTCATGACAGGAGCGAGATGGCCGTTCTGAAGTAGCCACAAAAATATGATGGCACGAGGAGAGTCAGGGGTAGCCTGGCCCAGCCGCACAAAAATAATAGTTAGGTATATGGGGGTCAGCACTGTAAAAACGTCAACGAGGGGGGGAAACTGGAGTGTTTCAGGACGGTGTGTTTTGGTTCTTGAGAAGTCTGAGAAGTCCTCGTGACCATGTCGGTTCACTTTTTTGGCCACTGTGGAACTATCTGCCTTTAGAGTCCAGTTCAAAGCTGACCGCTTCTTTGAAGTTGTTTCTTTCTTTTTAAACCAGATAGGACTGGATGGCCATCTTGTCGGGGTCTTGCTCTCCGGGAAGTGTTGACCTCCCCCAGCCCGTTTGACAGAAGGGGGGGGGGAACCCTGGACGGTATGGCGACCTAGAGACGGGCTTTTCGGAGTTCTTACCCCTCTTTACCTGTGTTGGGTGATTTTCACCACACAGCGTTGAGCGTGCCCGACTTGTGCCCTCCGCGCGCTGCCCTCCCTCCCTCCTGGTAGTTCCCTGTTTTTGTTTTTGGCAACTACCAATCTTACCAGGAAGGGGCGCCTAGTTGGGACTGACTAATGGTGACGCGTGGGAAAAGATGGGGGCCGTGACGTGAGGGGGGCGCGGTGGGTCGGGAGGTGTGAGTTGGCGAGGGGGCTTCCTGAGTAAATAGCTCTCCAAGATACGACCTGGAGTCGGAGGGAGCGGGAGGGGAGGGGAAGGAGGTGGCAAGAAATGAGGACCAGAGACTGATTGTGGAGCGGAGGTGGGCGGCGAGAGGGCGGGCATGAGGCGTAGGTGGTGACGTGGAGAGGAGGGGGGGGGGAAGAGGAGGGGACGGAAAGACGTGAAGAGAGGGCGAGGGGTTTTTTGAGATGGAAGTGAAAGGGCATGGGTCAGGGAGGGAGGGAGGGAGGGAGGGAGGGAGGGCCGAAGTTGGCCTAGAGAATAAACTAGCCACTCCCTGCCATGCATTGCTGTGGCCCAGTCTGTGTGTATGTGCTTTGTGTGTGTATGTGTATGCATATATATGTGTATGTGTGGTTTTGCACATACGTTGTAATGTAATTTTAGTTTTTAGTTTCTTAAGTCCTTTCCGCTGTGTTTCCCAGTGATTTTCTGAGTGGTGGTCACTCCCTGGCCTGAGGGGTGCCTTGTGTCCACACTTGGTGTCCATTTGCCCACTGGGTTTTGAGTTGTGTCCACCCCACAAACAAACATGACGTGTTTATTGATACAGACAGGTTTGTGCCTATGTTTCTGCCTCTGTTTGGAGGCCTTTCCCAAGACGGCTCGCCTGTCCAGAGAGCCCAGGGACGCCCAGGTTTCTATATATGTTTCTGTCTATGTTTGCCTGATGTATTGCTGAAGGCTTCCATGGCTGGAATCACTGGGTTGTGGTAGGTTGTTCTAGAAGCATTCTCTCCTGACGCTTCGCCTGCACCTGTGGCATGCCTCCTCAGAGGTTGTGAGGTTGGTCTGCCTTTTGCAAGAAGCATTCTCTCCTGACGTTCCGCCTGCACCCGTGGCATGCCTCCTCAGAGGTTGTGAGGTTGGTCTGCCTTTTGCAAGAAGCATTCTCTCCTGACGTTCCGCCTGCACCCGTGGCATGCCTCCTCAGAGGTTGTGAGGTTGGTCTGCCTTTTGCAAGAAGCATTCTCTCCTGACGTTCCGCCTGCACCTGTGGCATGCCTCCTCAGAGGTTGTGAGGTTGGTCTGCCTTTTGCAAGAAGCATTCTCTCCTGACGTTCCGCCTGCACCCGTGGCATGCCTCCTCAGAGGTTGTGAGGTTGGTCTGCCTTTTGCAAGAAGCATTCTCTCCTGACGTTCCGCCTGCACCTGTGGCATGCCTCCTCAGAGGTTGTGAGGTTGGTCTGCCTTTTGCAAGAAGCATTCTCTCCTGACGTTCCGCCTGCACCCGTGGCATGCCTCCTCAGAGGTTGTGAGGTTGGTCTGCCTTTTGCAAGAAGCATTCTCTCCTGACGTTCCGCCTGCACCCGTGGCATGCCTCCTCAGAGGTTGTGAGGTTGGTCTGCCTTTTGCAAGAAGCATTCTCTCCTGACGTTCCGCCTGCACCCGTGGCATGCCTCCTCAGAGGTTGTGAGGTTGGTCTGCCTTTTGCAAGACCGCTCCCGCTTCCAGAGAGCCCAGTGACTCCCAGTGCGACTGGCCCAAGCCTGGCACGCAGGCAGGACGAGACTGGAGGAGTTTGGAGGGACCTGGCCTTGGAGTTAGGGAGTTGTAGTCCACCCTAGACCCCTCCGAGCCCACCCGGCGGTGGATGTGGACCCAGCAAGGCACAGAGACCCATCTTGGGTGAATG
>NW_026847993.1:41512720-41661488 GCF_025583915.1 Anolis sagrei ordinatus
CATACAGCCTGAAACAAACTACAACCCTATTATTATTATTATTATTATTATTATTATTATTATTATTGTATTGTCGAAGGCTTTCATGGCCGGAATCCATGGGTTGTTGTAGGTTTTTCCGGGCTATATGGCCATGTTCTGGAGGCAATTTTTCTCCTGACGTTTCGCCTGCATCAGGCACATGAAATCACTCTCAACAAAAGATTCCCCCCAGGTGCTGCCAAGCCATTGAATGCAAATCAAGGTGATCAGCTGAAACATTCACAGCTAGCCCCAGCAAACAAAAGTCCTTTGTCTCACCCTGGTCATTCCACAGATATATAAACCCATTTTTCCTACTTCCAACAGACCTCACTACCTCTGAGGATGCTTGCCATAGATGCAGGCGAAACGTCAGGAGAAATGCCTCTAGAACATGGCTCTATAGCCCGAAAAACCCACAAGAACCTAGTATAACATTATCATCATTATTATCATCATCATCATCATCATCCTTATTTCTCCCCTGCCTTTTCTCTCCCCGAGGGAGGGGGCTCAAGGGGGTCTTCTATAAAAGCCGTGCCAGGAAGGCCCCCTCAGCCCCCCCCTCGCTCCAAGCGCCAGCAAGGGAGGAAATATTTAAATTCCCAAGGCTTTAATCCCTAAAGCCCTTTTGGGGATGGAGTCACCACTGGAGCGAGCGAGGGAGGGAGGGAGGGAGGGATGGAGGAGGGGGCGGGAGAAGGCGCCCATTGCCGCCCATTGGTGCCCAGGCCGGGGGGCAACAGCTGGCTGCCTTGACCTCTCCCTGGAATCCAAAGGAAGAGCTAAGCCCTTCCAGAGGGCAGGGACCCCCCCCCACTCCCACTCCCACTCCCACTCCCTGGCATTGAATGGCCTCGACTCCTTCCAGGATGCGCAGAATGGGGCCGCCGCATCCTTTGCAGATCATGGTCCCCAAAGCGGACCCTCTGCTCTCTGACGGAACGTCAGCCGACAGCCAAAGAGATCGCAGCTGACCTTAAGAAATGGGCCATACACACGGAGAACTGGGCATTCTTGGCACTCGGGCATTGTCATTGGAGATCAGCTGTTACCAGCAGTGCTGTGGGTTTTGGAAAGGCACAAAGAGAGGGCCAAAAGGAGAAGCGGGCCAAGAGGAAGAAGGCGCGCCAAGCAAGCCCACCCTTGCGAGGAGGACGGCCTTGTTGGAGAATGGGCTTCTTCACAAAAGACCCTTCCTCATAAATGTACAGCAGACTCACTTATGCGCAGCAGCGTGACACACCAGCGGCAGCCAAAAGTGATCAAAAGAACAACACACACAGACCAGTGTGTTATCTCTTCCCTGGGAGACTTTCCTTTGTAGTAAGATAATATGATTGCACTATTTACAAGAACAAGGTTTCCATAACACAAATAAAGTTCTTTATACAGGACTTCCTTCTTTGCTTCCACGCTGGGCTTCTTTCTCATGCAGATAAACAGCTTCACTCTCACAGAGCTTCCTCTCACACCAAACTTACAAGCTTTACACACAGCTTTACACACGAGGCCTTCAACTTGGGGCTTCTCTCACCGAAGCTTCTCACAGACTGAGGCCTCCCCAAACTTAAGGTCTACCTCACACAGAGGCCTTCTCTCACAGACTAAGGCCTACCTCACACTGTGAGGCCTTTTCGCAGGTAGAGACCTTTCTCCCACTGAGGTTTACCTCAGAGTGACGGCTAAGCTTCAGGCACACCTGCTTATATAGAACTACAGCTTTTGCTGTCATTGTGCCCATTTAACCCTTTCAGTACTTGACTCACATTTCTGTAATTAAAAATACCTGGTTAATTTTTAATATTTCTGACATGCTTTCCATATGGAAATGGATGTACTTGTTGTGAAGGACCGTGTGGATGAAGAATAGGTCTCTGCAGTCACCTGTGGGCCCACCACCAAGACTCTACACTTGGAAGGCAATGAAACTCAGCCTGTGGTGTTGAGGAGCTTTTGTAGCAGTTGTTTCAGGATACAGCAGGCATGGGCAAACTTTGGCCCTCCGGGTGTTTTGGATTCAACTCCCACAATTCCCAACAGTCGGTAGGCCAAAATTTGCAAGGCCTGGGATACAGGGATGACTGGGAGAGGGGGTGTTTCCCTTGGTCATCCTTTTGGGAAATTACACCCCATTTCAATAGATCTCACTGCCAGGATCACCGCATCAGTCCGGGACTGGCTGCTTTGGTTCTCTATGCCCAATACTCAGGGATCCATAGTGATTTTCTGCCATACTGGAAGAAACTCCATTAGACATGCTCCAAAAGTGTGTGTGAAGGAAGGGAACCAGAAGGGAGGCGGGGGAAAGGAGGCTGGGGACAGTCGGGGAAGGTAGTGTAGATAAGACATCTGCTTTGAGAGGGAAATTGAGATTGTAGTTTATTGTCCAAGGCTTTCGACCTCACTACCTCTGAGGATGCTTGCCATAGATGCAGGAGAAACATCAGGAGAGAATGCCTCTAGAACATGGCCATATAGCCCGGAAAAACCTACAACAGCCCAGAGATGGCAATTACCAGACAGTGGGCATTTGTCCACTAAGGGCCGGATGGGAGTTGGGACTGATACATACAGGTTTGAGGAGGAAAACTTTAGAACCGTCTTTTTAGGATTGTGGAAAGAAGGGCTAGCTACATCTCGCGCCTCCCGTGTGTTATTGTTGTGAGCTTGATTTTAACTCCAAGATCTTCCAGAGTCTTGACACACATAATCCAACACAAGGCCAGCAATGATACCTCCTCCCTTTCACTCACTCGTGGCATCAATGGGTCTATCATGGTCTCGGGCGAGAGAGAGCGCCCGCCTGGCTGCTGTCAACCTTGGCTCCAAAACAATCGCCCTCAACTTGGGTGGTGGTGGCAGTGGGACTACCTTTTCCATGTTTTTCTTGTTGGTCTGTGTTATCATTCAGCTCTCCTTAATTGTGAAGACTCTTACAAGCAAAGCGTCTAGTCAGAATGTTCTGTTTTGACGCTTTGGGGAGTTGCAACTCATGGACGATTATTTTGGGGACTTGTAATACATGAATTCAACATGCCCAGGTACTGGATTCAGCAAAATTCAGGGAGCTTCATCTCCTGATTGGGGCAATTTTGTGAAGTGGGGAAAAGGTCAGAATCCCTTAGTATTTATTTATTTATTTATTTATTTATTTATATTTCTGTTCTATTTCTAATTATTTATTTACAGCATTTATATTCCGCCCTTGTCACCCCAAAGGGGACGCGGGGTGGATCACTGGACACATACACGGCAAACATTCAGTGCCGTTAAACAGACAGGACAGGCAAGAGATGGAGGGATATGTCAGCATTTTCCCCAACGTCGCCATTCTGGAGGTTGTGCTTGATTCTGGCCACAGGAGGGTGCTGTCGCTCCATCCTCCATGACAGTGTTTCTCAACCTTCCCAATGCTGTGACCTTTTATCTTTTCTTTTAATAAAACTATAAAGACTCCTGCTGGTGTGTTCATTGGTGTCGTAAGAAAGGTGGCGTGACAGTACTCTGAGGTGCGAGCAGAAGCAGCCCCCTCCTCTCCCTCCCCTCAAATGACCGGGACAGTGACCACAACACATTCAGGAACAGAAGCAGCAGCAGAAGCAGCCCCCTCCTCTCCCTCCCCTCAAATGACCGGGACAGTGACCACAACACATTCAGGAACAGAAGCAGCAGCAGAAGCAGCCCCCTCCTCTCCCTCCCCTCAAATGACCGGGACAGTGACCACAACACATTCAGGAACAGAAGCAGCAGCAGAAGCAGCCCCCTCCTCTCCCTCCCCTCAAATGACCGGGACAGTGACCACAACACATTCAGGAACAGAAGCAGCAGCAGAAGCAGCCCCCTCCTCTCCCTCCCCTCAAATGACCGGGACAGTGACCACAACACATTCAGGAACAGAAGCAGCAGCAACAGCAGCATTTTTTTTTCATTCAAAAAGTCATTTATTGAACTTTTTTTAAACATTATTCAAAAATGAAAGGTTAAGATTGTAGATAAAAAGGAGAAGGGGGGAAATAATATCATGGTGTAAAAGGCAAAAACGAAACCAAACCTAAAGGACTTATTCTGACCCATGAACGCGCTCCCCCCCCCACGGCCCCCACAATGGACGCTGCTGCTGCTTCCTGAACGGCTCCCACGGCTTCCCAACTCCAAGGGCCAGCCTGGCCGGGGCGGCTCTCGTTCCACCCCCGGTTCTTCCTTTGGACGGGTATTGC
This sequence comes from Anolis sagrei ordinatus, assembly GCF_025583915.1. NCBI lineage: Eukaryota > Metazoa > Chordata > Lepidosauria > Squamata > Anolidae > Anolis > Anolis sagrei. Next base: position 41,516,962 of record NW_026847993.1, read on the forward strand.
TGACCTTTTCCTTCAAGGAGGCACCTACACCCCTCCCCCAAGGTACGAGAGGGCAAACCTGCAGAACCCCCCCCCTCTCCTCTCTGTCCCCTCAGACCCTTAAGAGATCCCATGCCACAAAATGGGAGGAGGAGCAGGCTGGATCCAGCCTCTCCCTTTCTCTCCCCACATTACATGGCACCCACGAGAGAGGCCCATGCAGGGTGGGTTTGGGGGTGGGGGGGTGGGGGTGGGGGAGGGGTGGGCCTGCTTGCAGAGAAATAAAATGAACGTCGGGTTATACAAGTGGCACAGCTGGACTTGGGCAGCCCCTTGTTCTCCTTGCTTGAACTTTCACAAAACGAAAAGGGGGGGGGGGGGAGCCGCGGCGTTGGCTGAGCGATGGCAAGGGCATGGGGTGCCGCGGCGGCGCAAGGCGGGTCACCCGGCCTTGTTAGGAGATGTTGGGCGTGGCCAGGCCTTGGAGCATGATCATGAGCCGGCGGGCGGGCTTGCTCAGGCTGTTGTGAGGCTCGGCCTGCAGGAACTGGAAGAGCTTCTGCCGCACCTGGCTCATCACGGAGCCCATGTGGTCACGCGTGATGGGGTCGCTGTGGTCCAGGTGCATCACCGCCTCCTCCAGGTAACTGCGGACAGAAGAACACAAGGCGTGTCTGGGGAGGGCGTGGACTCCAAAACCACACACGAGATCAGGGACACAGATCACAGTATTGGGAGAGGGAGCCCATGAGTCATCCAGTCCAACCCCTTCCGCCATGCAGGGAAAGCACAATCAAAGCACCCCCGGGAGATAGCCATCCAGCCTAGGCTTGAAAGCCTCCAAAGCCACAGCTCTGTCTCCTGCAACATCACTTGGGAGCGCCTCAATAGATACAATATGGTAATATATAGAAATAATAATAATAGCAACACTTTATTTGTACCCCGCTACCACCATCTCCCCAAGGGACTCGGTGCAGCTTACATGAGGCCGAGCCAATAATCACAACAATACAAGCAATTAAAATAAAACATAAACATATAACATTATCAATAAGACAACATACAATTAAAACTATGGGAAGGCCAAATGTAAAATTAAAATTGGAAATAGTGCTGAGGCATGGGCGAAAAGGTGAAAGTGGTGTTTGTGGAAGACATACGAGCAGACCTAAAAATATAAAGTGCTTTGGAGGACAAGGTGCTATGGGATCATTATTCTGGGAAGGCACACTGGAACAACCACGTCTTCAAGCTCCTCCTAAAGACTGCCAGAGTTGGGGCCTGCCTGATGTCTTTAGGAGTGAGTTCCAGAGTTGAGGGGCCACCACCGAAAAGGCCCTCTCTCTCGTCCCCACCAGTCGCGCTTGCGATGCAGGTGGGAGCGTGAGCAGGACCTTTCCAGATGATCGAAGAGATTGTGTGGGTTCGTATACAGAGATGTGATCACGCAGGTAGGCGGGTCCCAAACCGTTTAGGGCTTTGTAGGTAAGAACCTGCACCTTGAATTGGGTCTGGTAAATGAATGGCAGCCAGTGGAGCTCCTTGAACAGGAGGGTTGACCGCTCCCTGTAAGGAGCCCCAGTTAACAACCTGGCTGCTGCCCGTTGGATCATCTGAAATTTCCGGGCTGTTTTCAAGGGCAGCCCCATATAGAGTGCATTGCAGTAATCCAGTCTAGAGGTGACTAAGGCATGGACCACCTTGGCCAGATCCGCCCTTCCCGAGGTACGGTCGCAGTTGGCACACGACTCATATCGAATTTGGTTGGCACACTAAGGGTTCCTCTCGCTGCCTCATTGCACAGTCCCAAAGGCTCGGTCCCACAGCCACATAACATATAACATATAACATAACATATAACATATAACATAACATAATATAATATATTGTATATTGTATATACTATAACATGATATGGTGCAACATATTATATACCACTAACAGTGTTACATATGTTGTGGTATAATAATATAGAACAATAGAATAATACATAATAACTGGATATTGTACATTACATATAATAATACAAGTATAAGGTGTTATTATTTTTGACATAGATGTGGATTTGTTTTTGGGATTTGGGGGATCGGTTGTTTTTGTCTTGGTCCACTTTCTCACAGCATTGAATGTTTACCGATAAACCGCCCTGAGTCCCCTCGGGGAAATAAAGCGGGATATAAATAAAGTTTTGTTGTCATTGTTTTATTAAAGAACGACACAATGCACGTGCGGAGAGGGCGTGAGCGTGGATTCCAAAACCACCCACGAGATTAGGGGCACAGATCATAGCATTGGACGAGAGAGAGAGAGAGAGAGCCCAAGAGCCCCCCGGTCCAGAGAGGCCATTTCCAGCCGGTCCACCCATCCGAATACTCACTTGATCTTAAGTTCTGTCCGGGCTCCTAAGTCGGAAGAGAGTTGCTGGATGAGGGAGAGGAGGACGGGCTGGGAGAGCGGGCAGGGGTGCTGCCCAAACACTTGCTGAGGGTCAACCATCTCACAGACATAGAGGACCAGGTTCAAATCTGCCGCAGTGAGAGCCTGCAAGGCGGAAGCGGGACACACCCGTTGATTATGGATTCAGAACATGGACATCCCGCCCTTCTCCTCACCCCGACTCAGGGGACTCAGGGTGGGGCTACCTAACGGTCAGTGAGTTAGCTCGTGAGTGTCCGTTGCTGGCCTGCGCGAGCGCAGGGAATACCATTAGTGTGAATCACAGGCATACCACGCGGGGAAGACATTTATCTCAGTATTAAAATACACCATTGAAAACCGTCCTAGTCATCCACGTCAAATCCAATTGGCCCTGTCATCTTTCCTATTGCTGCTTTATCGCCCTGTCCTGAAAGCTGGGTCCCACGGCCTAGTTTTGACCATCCTTCTGAAGGACAGGAGGGAGGGGGCCGATCTGATCTCTCCAGGAAGGGAGTTTCCATAGCCGGGGAGCAATCACCGAGAAGGCCCTGTTTCTCATCCCCACCAATGGCCGGGTGGAAAGCAGGGCCTCCCCGGAGGATCTTAATCTCCGCGATGGTTCACAGGGGGAGATGCATTTGGACAGGTAATTTAGGCCAGGGCCATTTAGGGCTTGATAGGCCAAAGCCAGCACTTTGAATGGTGCCCAGTAGCAAGCTGGCAGCCAGTGGAGCTGGCGTAACATGGGAGTTGTATGCTCCCTGTGTGCTGCCCCAGTTCTTAACCTGGCTGCCTCTCGTTGGACTATTTGACGCTTCCGAGCAGTCTTTAAAGGCAGCCCCACGTAGAGCGCATTGCAGTAGTCCATCCTGGAAGTAATGAGAGCGTGGACCACCATGGCCACTGCACGATGGGAAATCTGTATCTCTGTATCGAGTTCAGCTACAGGATCAGGTCATTTTATGTGTAATGTTTTACAGATGAATCCATATTTCTGAATAGCGTTTAACTCCTTGATTTAATGATCCTTAACCCAGCAACGCGGAATTGTTGCTCATCTCCTTTTCATTTGTAAACATTGCAAGTTGCTTTGGGAAGTTCTGGGGGAAATGACAAAGGAAGCCAAAAGTCAGGCTGTTATTAAATATTACGGTAGCAGGTTGCAATAATTAATGAAGCACGATGTAAATAAGGGATCCCTTTCGTCCTCTTTGACACTGCCATCTATCAATGTATTGATCTCAGCAATTCCGGAAGTATAAGTAATACAATATAATATTAATAATAATAATAATATATTATAATTATATATTTTATATTACATGCAATATCACTAATAATATGACAATATAGTAATATATAATACTGATATTGTACTGTGCTAATAACATAATATATTGTATGTATTTATATCTTGCAAGCTGCTCTGAGTCCCTTCGGGGTGAGAAGGGCAGCATAGAAATGTCGTAGATAAGTAAGTAAGTATCCTGGGAGAACCTGTAACTTTCCCTCTGGAGACCTGACCGGCCGCGCCCGTCTTCCGTGGGAGGAAATACCTGCTGGAAGGCTTGATTCAGGTGTCCCTGTTGCAGCAGTTGCAGCACATGCGCTTGCTGGGACTGAAAGTCCAGGTGCGTGGCGGGGATGGGGGTGCCTGCCGCAGAGCGCATGGCCTGCATGATGCTGGAGGTGACCGCCGCCTGCTGCTCCTTCATGGCCGTGCTCACTTCGCCCTTGATCACACGCTGCACCTGAGCCAGGATGGAGTCCTGCATGCTGAAAGGAAAGGGAAACCACAACGCTGGGCAGGATCTCACATTGCCCGATACGTGTCACAAGAAATTCAATGTGCAGATTTGACAAATATGAATTCAGTATGATGTGTGGGAATGAATGGAAGAATGGAAGGTGGATGTACGAATGGCGTTAATAACTTTGGAAACACCAGTATAACATTATGGCCTGCCATGACTAACCACCTGCTTGCTGGAACTGTGATCAAAACCTGGTAATGAGAAACCCTGGCAAGAACTGGGACAGTGATAACAGAAATGTTTGCAACATTCCTTATGTTAAGAAGAAAGTCAACATAAGATCAACACCAATCAAGAAGATCAACACCTGACCAGGAAACTGGGATGGAGCCAGGATGGAAGATGCCTATCATTCATTTACAACTCTGGGACGACATCAGCAGAATATTCCTATAAAAGACTCAGTCAAATAATGCTCAAAGTGTGGCAGACCTGAGGAGTCTGTTCCACCCGCCCTGCTCTGCTCCATGGGAAGGAGATGGAGGGTGTATTCAGAGAGTGGAAGATCTCCACGGGAGCAGCCTGGTCACTTTGGGGCTTCTTTCTCAAGGGAAGAGTCTTGGATTTTGTGCAGCGAGTTGGGTTTTGCTGTATGGAAAACAGAGATCTGGTCCATGGCATTGCGCTTAGGGAAAGAAGTTTTGGCATTTCGGCGATTTGAAGTTCTGGCGTTTTGGAACTATGTGTTGGCAGGCTGCAGGGAGGAAGGATCCGGCCTAACAGGGAGAAGGGGATATGGTCATATTTGGATGCATGTGGATGAATGTACATGTGTATGAATGTTGAGTGAAAATGTAATTCCCCTTTGTAATGTAATTGTGAATCCAATGCAGCTGCACAGAATCTGTATGTCTGTATGTCCAATGTCATTCTTTGTCTAAATGTTTCTGTAATCTGATATACCCTCTCACACTGGAAATTGCAATAATGACATATGCGCATGTGATGCATAAGCAGTAAATCCACTTGTGCTCTCAAAGGCTTTCATGGTCGTAATCACTGGGTTGCTGTGAGTTTTCCGGGCTGCCTGGCCATGTTCCAGAAGCATTCTCTCCTGACATTTCACCCACATCTATGGCAGGCATTCCCAAAGGTTGTGAGGTTTATTAGAATCCGGGCTAGTGAGGTTTGTATTTCTGTGGAATAATGTCCAGGGTGGGAGAAAGAACTCTACTCTGCTTGAGGCAAGTGAGAATGTTGCCTCAAACTCTACAATTGGGACAGTAATTAAAGAGCAACACCCATAAAGCAGGGGAATTCCAGACAAGCATCAATCGGGGCCAGCTAACACCTCCCAACAAAGGATTCCCCCAGGCAGCAACCAACCAGGGTTGGAAGCTGTGATGCCATTAAATGCTAATCAAGGTGGTCATTTGCAGAGTTGGACACGGCTAAACTTAATGCCAAGGGGAAATGTTTACCTTTACTTTTTACTTTATAATGCATGGATTAAATGCATTGCTTTAGACACACTGTGCCATATGTAAGCCGTCCTGAGTCCCTGCGGGGAGATGGAGGCAGGGCACACAAATAAAGTAGTAGTAGTAGTAGTAGTAGTAGTAGTAGTTATTGTATTGTCGAAGGCTTTCATGGCTGGAATCACTAGGTTCTTGTGGGTTTTTCTCGGGCTATAGAGCCATGTTCCAGAGGCATTTCTCCTGACGTTTCGCCTACATCTATGACAAGCATCCTCAGAGGTAGTAACGACCTCTGAGGATGCTTGCCATAGATATAGGCGAAACGTCAGGAGAAATGCCTCTAGAACATGGCTCTATAGCCCGAAAAAAACCGACAAGAATCTAGTAGTAGTTATTATTATTATTATTATAGAGACCAGAAAACTCACAGAAACCCAGTTTCACCCAAAGATTAGGAAGAATCTGATCAGTGAGAATACTATTGTTGTTGTTGTTGTTGTTATTATTATTAGAGAGCCCGGAAAACTCACAGAACTCAGAGTTTCACCCGAAGGTTAGGCAGAATTGGATCAGTGAGAATACTTTTCACTCGGAGATGCGCATGTCGCCCACCCACTCGGAACTCACTTGCCCACGATCACATGGAGCTGATGTTGCACCTCGGTGTGCACACTCGCCGCAATGGTGGAGGCCATTTGGTCCGTGGTGCTCTGAAAGGTGGTGACCAGCTGTCGGAGCTGGCCCAGCTGCGAGTCCCGGGCATCCTGGTCCCGGGCCTTCTTGTTCTTCATATGAGCCTCCAACTGCTGAACATCTAGGAAAGGAGTCACACATACTCCGTCTTAAGGCAGGCACAGAAACAGAACAGGCTTGCAACGTAACCTAATGCACATGTGTCAGAGGTCACACCCGGCTGGCCATGTCACTGTGCATGGCTCTCCAGATGCCGGACTACAACTCCTGCGTTACTCCTCATTAGACATCAGGACTCCAGCTGGGATACAGTAACATCAGTTTAGTCAGGACAAGGGGGCTTGGGTCTAGAGAGAAGGCTTTCCCTAATGTCAGAACCACAAGCGCCGTTGGGTTGTAAGTCCCATTATCCCCAACCCACATGGCAGAGTCAAAAGTATGGCTCCATAACATCTGGGGCGAAACTGAAGAGTCACTGGCCACTATGGAAAATAATTAGTTGGCTCTGTGCCTCAAGGGATTCTCTCGGTCCATGGGTTCAATTGCCCTTTGAAGGCAACCTTAAGGCAGATGTGGCCCTCAGTGGAAAGAAGTTGGACAGCCCTGTGGTCTATTTTATTCCTACTGCATTACGGTCAGAAATATTAAAAACCAGCTCCGTATTTTTAATGACAGAAATGTGAGTCAAGCACTGAAAGCGTTAAATGGAGGCAATGCCTCAGCAAAAGCTGGAGTTCAATACAAGAAGGTGTGCCTGGAGCTTCGTACACCTTGGTGTTAGTTGCCCTGTATGAAGAGGCCTCAGGCTGTGAGGAGGTCTCAGTGGGAGAAAGGCCTCAGTCTGAGAGAGGCCTCAGTGTGAGTAGGTCTCAATGTGTGAGAGGCTTCGGTGAGAGAAGCCCCAGGTTGAAGGCCTGATGTGTAAAGCTCCAGTGTGAAGGCTGCTGTGTGTAAAAGGCTCCTGTGTGAAGGTCCTGTGTAAGTTCGGTGTGAGAGGAAGCTCAGTGAGAGCGAAGCTGTTTATCTGCATGAGAAAGAAGCCCAGAGGGAAGCAAAGAAGGAAGTACAAAGAACGTTATTTGTGTTAGGGAAACCTTGTTGTTCTAAATAATGCAACCATATTATTTTGCTATAAAGAAAAGCCTCCAAAGGAAGGGATCACATTGGTCTGTGTGTTTCTGTTCTTCTTACTACTTTGGGCAACTGGTGCTGGGTCACGCTAATTTAGGGGCCAATTTGTTCAGTGGTTTTTGAGTTATGTTAATCCCACAAATGAACATTACATTTTTATTTACAGAGATGTCTTTTGTAAATAATCCCACTTGCCCAACAGTGACCACACTGATCTGGATGAGGTGGCAGCAGCCATCTAGGAAGCTTTACAACGCTGCCCAAACTATAAACCCAGTAACGTGTCCCATTGTACACTACCTACAAGGTGCTTTATTAGGCATGTATATGACCAGCTCGATTTCCAGAGATTCAGCGCAATGAGAAACAGGAAATATCCCCTTGAACACGACATCAGAACCTCACTTCGGTTTTTAAAAAAGGTATCAGGCCTCCTGAACCTCCCGATTAACTGTGAACCCCACAAGCCTCTCAAAGCTTTCTGAAAACACAAATTCCCAAAGGGGGGAAATCCCAAAGTAGTGGAGGAATGGTTGAGAATGCCACCCCCACCCCCCCCCCCCCCCCCCCGCCAAAAGGCCATCCATGGTGCAATGAGGAAGACCTTCCTTCCTGCTTCATTCTCAGGAGGGACTTCCCGGTGCGCCAGGCCAGGCGGAGAGTGAATGACCTACATTCTTGCGTGCCTTGCTTGAAGGTGTCGTTGATTTGCTGGAACATCGACTGGCAGCTCTTCTCAAAAGCAGGCAGCACCACGCTCTGAAATGCTTCCCGGTACGCAGACTGCATCGGCCCTTGCAAGGAATCCGTCGCGGCCCGGGCAATCGCATCCGTTAGGTTCTGAAATACGTATTCAAGGTGTATCTCTCTCTTCCAGGAGGACGGCAGGGGCAGAAAGAGGGACAGAAGAGGCACTGACGGGCCGGAGGTGGCCCAAAGGCGGCACTTCCCGCACCCCTGAAAATCCCTCCTCCCTGGTCACGCAGGAAGAGGCCACTACGGCACGCCTGAGAGACAGATGCCCACTCAACCTCCACTGAAAGGCCCCCAAGGAAGGAGGACCCACCCCTCTAAGGGGCCCGACACACACTCATGCAACTCAGAGTATCAAGGCCGATTTGCCACAATATCTGCTTTGAACTGGGTTGTCTGGGTCCACGCTGCCATACAATCCAGTTCAATGTGGATTTTATGCAGCTGTGTGTAAGGGGCCCCAAGGCAGGCTATTCCACAGCTGAACAGTTCTGAGAGCCAAAAATGGTCAAGGCTGAACCTCTGTTTTTTACAAATGTTAATCCAATAGTTTATGTTGTGGTCCTTGGAGCAAAACAAGGCAACTCCACTCCGTCTTCTATATTCTTCAAGTATTTATTCATGACGGTCATGTCACCTCCAAGGTTCCTCTGCTTCAAGCTACACAAGTTATTCCCCCCAAAGCTTCCACTCTGGATCTTTGCTTATCTTGATCTCCCATCTCTAGATATGTTCTAGTTTGCCAATATCACGGTGACAGAGGCAATGGGAGAAAGAGGCACATTGCAACGGGACAGGCTGGCAATGTAGAGAGAGGCTGACCACGTTGCCAGAAGACTACAACAAGCCACAAGCCAGCTTCCTCCTGTTCCCAAATTCACAGGCACAGGGAGCTTGCTTGCAACAATCCAACCCCCCAATTTGTTACCTTTGATTTCACGAGTTTGGTGACATTCTCCTTCAGTGTCCCTTCAATGGCCGTCAGCTTGTTTGCAATGGTGTTGCTCAGCTGCCCGGTGACAGGATCCAAGGTCTTGGAAATGCCTGGGTGATCGCAAGAGGGCAAAAATAAAGCGGTCAGCCTGGCACTCCCACTCTTTCCCCGTAAATGGCAAGGCGTGGGGTGATGGGCGCAGAAACCGAGGGAGCCGCCGCGCGCCACTTACAGGGAGGCACCGTCTTCTTCATCTCCTCGCGGATGCACCTTTCCAGCCGATTGCACGCGGCCGTGGAGATGGACTGGGAGAGCTGCTGGAAGAGATGCTCCTGCAGCTGACCGCCACGCTGCTGCCCCTCTGCGATGGCCTGGTCCAGCCGACGCTCTGGAACCAACAGAGTTAAGGACACAAAGACTCTGGCAAGGGCTCAGGTTCACATCCTGGCTAACATCTCCCAAGACTATTCAGTTGCAAAGGCTCCAAGGGGGAAAAAGAAGGAAGAAGAGGGGTTTATAGAATGAAAGGGGAAAGAGGATGGAGGAGCTGATGTGACACGTGAAGGGATTCACAAATACAGGGCGTTGGGAGTGGTAGGAGGACCAAGGCTGACCGTCTAGGGCTGACTGCTCTATGTGGGAACACCGGAAGGTCCTCTACTTCCTGCCTCTTGGAGCGAAAAGGAGGAGCAACCTATCAATGACCTGCTGGGAAATACAACCACCAAGAACCCAGGATGTTCCTCACCTAGAAACACTGAAAGGGAGAGATGCAAGGGCACATGGGCAAAGCGGGCAACCACAGGCCCCACAGACTTGTCAGAAATACTAAACATTAACGAGATATTTTTAATTACAAAAAATGTGAGTCAAGCACTAAAAGGGTCAAACGGATGCAACGACCCAGGAAAAGCTCCGGTTCAATATAAGCAGGTGTGCCTGTTGCGTAGTAACGCCTCAGTCTGAGAGAAGTCTGTGGGAGAGGTTGCCTCAGTGGGAGAATAGCTCTCAGTGCTAGTAGGCCTCACTGTGGGGAGAATAGGCCTTGGTGTTATTAGGCCTCACAGTGTGAGGTAGGCTTTAGTCTGTGAGGAGGCCGAGTGTGAGAAGGCCTGGGGCGAGAAGCTTCAGGCCTTGTGTGTAAAACCCCAGTATAAAGGCTGCTGTGTGTAAAAAGCTACTATGTGAAGCTCCTGTGAGAAGGCCTCAGTATTTCTTTGCCTCAGTGGGAAAAACGGTCGGAGAGAGGCCTCAGTATGAGGTAGGCCTCAGAGTTGGTAGGCCTCAGTGTGTGCGAGACCTGGTGTGAGAGACTTTGGTGAGAGAAGCCCCAGGTTGAAGGCCTCGCGTGCAAAGCTCCAATGTGAAGGGTGTTGTGAGTAAAGGCTCCTGGGTAAGTTTGGTGTGAGAGGAAGCTCTGTGAGAGCAAAGCTGCTTATCTGCATGAGGAAGAAGCCCAGCGTGGAAGTAAAGAAGGAAGTCTAAAGGACTTTCTATGTGTTATGGAAAACTTGTTCTTGTAAACAAGGCAACCATATTATTTTGCTACAAAGAAAAGCCTCCTTCCTGTGGAGAAGACAACACTGGCCTGTGTGTTTCTGTTCTTTTGATCACTTTGGGCGACGGGTGCTGGGTCACGCTGCTGCTCCTAAGTTACTCTGTGGTACATGTATGACGAGGGCCTTTTGTTAATAACTCGCCCAACAAGACTCTCACTACACAGGACAAACGGCAAGCGAAAAGCCTTTTCCCGGAAGGGATACGTTCCTGCTCCTGCTGGGAATCCGCCACGCGCTCGATGTGGCCCATGAGGGAGCTCTGCACGGCATCCAAGTGGTCGCTCAACCTCTGCATCAGCTCCATTTGGTTCTGCCTCAGCTCAGCAATTTCCCTCTGCTGGCTCCTCAGCAGCGAGATCAGCTCCTCCTGGTACTCGGGGGCCACCTGGGGAAAGAGGAGGAGGCAGCGCCCGTGCGTTGGACACAAGGAAAGGAGAGGCAGGCACTTCAAACCCACTAGAGCAAGGAATTGCCGGCTCTCAAGACAAAGAGATTGTTTAAGACCAACATGCTAACCCCAGGCGTGTATGGGTTTATCCCAAAGGAGTTCTACGGCATGCAGATTGCAAGCAAAGGCAAGGGAAGTGGCATCCCAAGGTGCAATTCAGAAGGAACCTCCGTCTCCAAGGACTGGGCCGTGATGCTTGGCAAGTCAAAAACCAGGGCAAAACAGCACAGAACGGTCAAGTATAAGCCAACCTGAAAATATAAGCCAAGGCACTTAATTTTACCACAAAAACTGGGAAAACGTATTGACTCAAGTATAAGACAAGGGTGGGAAAGGCAGCAGCGAATGGTCAATTTCAAAATAAAAACAGATACCCATAACATTACATTAACTGAGGCATCAGTAGGTTCTATGTCTTTGAATCTACATAAATAGTGGGATTAACATAACTCAAAAACCACTGGACGAATTGACACCAAATTTGGACACAAGGCACCTCTCAGGCCAATGAGTGACCATCACTCAAAACCCCTCCCAAAAAATAGCAGAACGGACTTAAAAATCCAAAAAAGCTAAATGACGGTACAGCGCATGTATGAAAATGACAGCTCCCAGCATCCCCTAGAGCAGGCCCTGCTTCCAAGCTGCAAACTTGCTTCTCCTTGGATTTATTTGAGAGCATCCCAATCCCAACATAGTTCCTATTTCCTATTCCTGGACTGCAACTCCCAGCAATCCTCCAGAGAGATAAATTAGATAGAGATAGGTAGGTAGTCCCAGGAGGAGTGCTGGGAGCTGCAGTCCAAGAATAGGTAGAGAAGGAAGAAAGGGGAGAAAGAAAAAGGGAGGGAGGGAAGGAAGGAAGGAAAGAAAGAGGTGGAGAAGGAAGGAAGGAGGGGAGGAAAGAAAAAAAAGGAAGGAAGGAAGGAAGGAAAGAAGGAGAGAAAGAGGGAGGGAAGATTGGCCACAGCAACGCCGGGCGGGTACAGCTAGTATTTGCATAAAACTGTAATTTAAGATAATAAGACTGTCCAACTCTGATGAAACCATTATTCTAACCTCCTTCAATGTCAATGTGCTTGCGTATCCTTCCAATAGGAATAAAGAAAGTAACATAATAAATGTAATAAAAAATAATAGAGTAAAATAATAAATGCACTAATAAAAGTAATAACAGAGTAAAATAATAAATGCAATAACAATAATAATAGAGTAAAATAATAAATGTAATAATAAAAGTAACCATAGAGTAAAATAATAAATGTAATAACAATAATAGAGTAAAATAATAAATGTAATAACAAAAGTAATAATAGAGTAAAATAATAAATGCAATAATAAAAGTAATAATAGAGTAAAATAATAAATGCAATAATAAAAGTAATAATAGAGTAAAATAATAAATGCAATAATAAAAGTAATAATAGAGTAAAATAATAAATGCAATAATAAAAGTAATAATAGAGTAAAATAATAAATGCAATAAAAATAAAGTAAAATAATAAATGCAATAACAACAACAATAATAGAGTAAAATAATAAATGTAATAATAAAAGTAACAATAGAGTAAAATAATAAATGTAATAAAAATAATAACAACAGAGTAAAATAATAAATAACCTTGACTCGAGTATAAGCTGCGGGGACTTTTTAAACTTAAAAAAGGGGGCTGAAAAACTTGGCTTATATTCGAGTATATAAGGTAGTGGACTGATTTCTTCCCCTAATATAGATTTCAATATTTTACGAAGTAGGTTCCCAGCCTGAGACTTTCAGGTTTAGCCTGCGCTGGTCAAGTGAGGACAATAAGGCAAATATTAAAATGCAGATCGTGTGAGCTTCCTCCAGCGTGACACAACTGCCGTTTGTGGAAAGTGAGCTGATGCCGGGCCATTCTTTCCTTTGATGCAGAAAAGGCTTCATGATTGTTTGAGAAGATCTCTCCTTCAGATCACTCCGGCATTTCTGGACTCCCAAAACAAATTAAAGGCCACGATCTAGAATCATCGATCAAAATTTCAATGCATGGTAACACGTCATAGCTAATTAAGACACAAAGGAGAGGCGCCTTTCCCTTTCCTCTCCCTTTTTGTTTCGTCTTTTGAGTCCCGAGAATACGCAATTCGAGAGACGGGAAGGACATCCACGGAGAAGGTGACCATGCCCAGAAACTCCGGAAGAAAGACACTAACCTGCTGATCAAAGGCTCTTGGGGACTGGGTGACATCCCTGGAACTGAAGAGAAGGCATTTCATCATCATCAAGGACACAAGAAACAACCACAAAACACAAAATACGACAACCATTACAAAAATAAAATCCACACAATAATGAAATCAACCACATAGCCCTGAGTAAGAGGTCAAGTTTTCCCCTGGCATTAAGTCCAGCCGTGCCTAACTCTGGGACTCTGGTGCTCATCTCCATTTCTATGCCAAAGAGCCGGCATTGTCCACAGACACCTCCAAGGTCATGTGGCCAGCATGACTGTATGGAGCGCCGTTACCTTCCCGCCAAGCTGGTACCTATTGATCTCCTCACATTTGCATGTTTTTGAATTGCTAGGTTAGCAGAAGCTGGGGTTAACAAAGGGAGTTCACCACGCTCCCTGGATTAGAAATTGGTCAGCAAGTTCAGCAGCTCAGCAGTTCAACCTGCTGCACCCTGGGCCTGAATACTATTGGCAATCTTAACCACGGTAGATGTAGTGAATCACTGGGACTGACGTGAGTGTTAACTCACAATTCAGCAATGACAAGAATCATGGAGTTGGAAGACACCACAAGGGCCCTCCAGTCTGCCACGCAGGAATACACAATCAAAGCACTCCCGATAGATGGCCATCCAGCTCCTGTATAAAATCTTAAGAGAAGGAGGGTCCACCACACTTTGAGGAAGCAGATTGCACGGTTGAACAGCTCTTACAATCAGGATTTTTTTCTTAATGTTTAGGTAGAATATCAATTCTTGTAGTTTGACGTCATTGCTCCGTGTCCTAGTCACGGAACAGCAGAAAACCGGCTTGTTCCTTCTCCCATATGGAATCCTTCCAAATGGTTAAACAGGTTACCTCTTGACCTCCTCCTCCTCCTCTCCAAGCTCAACCTATTCAGTTTCCTCAGCTGCTGCTGCTGCTGCTCTTGGGACATCGTTTCTGATCAGTTGCATTTGGACCGAAAGGCACGACATAAATACATAATATTGACGTAATGACGATATTCAAGAAGAAGATGACTTGACTGTATTTGATTAAATGTAGATTCTTGTGCATGAAAAAACAATCATGCTGTGAAAATAAGTCTTTTGGAGCAAAAATTAAGATGAGACCCTTCTTATTTTGGGAGGAATGTGGCAGTTTTCATTATATTATTTCGAAAGCACAGGATCCAAAGCAATTCTATTTTTTGTGTCCACAACCAAGAGAAGGGATGTATCTGAGGGCAAGAGATAATGGCTTGTTCAGGACGACCTAGTGAGCAAAATGGCCTTGCCAATCCCTCCCTCAGTGCCCTGCGTAAGTAACGTGTCAGGAAGGAGAAAGGGAGCCCAGGCACCAGCTGAGAGGGGCGGCAAAACTGTTAACGTAGGAAGTTGGGTTTCTTCCCAGTCTTTGAGGCCACATGCTTACCCATCATCCTTCTTCCCTTTCCTCTTCGGAGAGGCTCGCGGAGAGACCTTGGCTTTCCAGTCCTTGACCGGCAGCCTCTGGGCAGCTGCTTTGGCCCCGTATCCGCCGGGCGCAGAGGCCAAGCCTGCCACCTCATCATCATGGTCACTGCAGGGAGAAGGGAGAGGGAAACGGTAGGACGGCAGAGCCTCCCGCCCGGATCCACGGCTGTTCCAATACATTACGATGCTTTGGTGCGAAATTCAGAAATACGGTCATTACTACATAATGTTCCCATGGATTCAACTGCCTTTTCCATCGATTTGTTGTAAAAAACAGTTCTGGCCCAGACTACCTGTCCAAGCGTATCTCCTGCCACGAACCATCACGAAGTTTCAGATATTCAGGAGAGGCCCTGCTCCCGATCCCACCACTATCGCAAACACGGTTGATGGGACGAGAGAGATACAGAGCCTTCTCAGCAGTGGCCCCCCGCCTATGGAACGCCCTCCCTAGAGATATCAGATTGGCCCCCTCCCTCTTGTCTTTTAGAAGGAAAATCAAGACCTGGTGATGGGACCAAGCGTTGGATCAGTGAGCAGCAAGTGGAAGAAGAAGAACACACCACTTAGGGCAATGAAATGACCCAGACTGGGTTTTGGTTTTTGATTTAATGGATGTGTCTTAATTAATTGGTTTAATTGTTGTTTCAATATTTTTAATATTTTGATTGTACTGTGGTTGTTTTATGATGCTAACATCGTATGATGCTTTTGTTAGGTCGCCCTGAGTCCCCCTTCGAGGGGAGGGTAGAAATATAGGAAATAAATAAAATAAATAAAACAAAACATGATGTTTTGGTGTTTAATTTGGAAAATCATAACGTAATTTGTGTGTAATAGGCTTTTCCTTAATCTCTCCTGCTCCTACCTTTGCTCGGCGTTGGCATCTTGACTCTCGTGCAGCAGGTGGTAGCTGTGCCTGTGGAAAGGGCCCTTGTGCTTGTCTTCCACGTCATTCCTGGGGCTGAGGAGAAAGAAGGGATCCTTCCGTCAGGCTACATTGATTCAGTCGCATCCATATAAGGTAAGGTAAGGTAAGGTAAGGTAAGGTAAGGTAAGGTAAGGTAGGGTAGGGTAGGGAGGGTAGGGTAGGGAGGGTAGGGAAGGGTAGGGTAGGGAAGGTAAGGTAGGGTGGGGTAAGGAAGGTAGGGTTGAGTAGGGAAGGGTAGGGTAGGGAAGGGTAGGGTAGGGAAGGTAGGGTAGGGAAGGGTAGGGAAGGGTAGGGTAGGGAAGGTAAGGTAGGGTAGAGGAAGGGTAGGGTAGGGAAGGGTAGGGTAGGGAAGGTAAGGTAGGGTAGAGAAGGGTAGGGTAGGGAAGGTAAGGTAGGGTAGAGAAGGGTAGGGTAGGGAAGGGAAGATAAGGTAGGGTGGGGTAAGGAAGGTAGGGTTGAGTAGGGAAGGGTAGGGAAGGGTAGGGAAGGGTAGGGAAGGGTAGGGAAGGGTAGGGTAGGGAAGGGTAGGGAAGGTAGGGTGGGGTAAGGAAGGTAGGGTAAGGAGGGAAGGGTAGGGAAGGGTAGGGAAGGGTAGGGTAGGGTAGGGTAGGGAAGGGTAGGGTAGGGTAGGGTAGGGTAGGGTAGGGTAGGGAAGGTAAGGTAGGGTGGGGTAAGGAAGGTAGGGTTGAGTAGGGAAGGGTAGGGTAGGGAAGGGTAGGGAAGGGAAGGGAAGGGTAGGGAAGGGAAGGAGGAGGAAGGGAAAGGAAAGGAAAAGGGAGGGAGGGGAAGGAAGGAAAGGAAGGAGGAAAGGAATGAAAGATGGAGGGAGGGGAGGAAGGGAGGAGGTAGGAAGGAGGAAAGGAAAGGAAAGGAAAGGAAGGCCGGGCTACCTGTCTGCCATGCTGTTCCTGGTTTCTCTGGTGATGTCGGGAGCGGCAGGCCAGGGCTGGCTGCCCGGAGGGTCCGAAGCGGCCGTTTCCTGAGGCAGGACGGTCTCCAGCAGGGAGGGAGCGGTCAGCACGTCCACTTCACTGGGAGCCATGTCCAAGGAGTGGTGGCTGTGCTCGGAGCTGTGCCGGTTGCGGGGGGAGAGCAAGTGCAAGGCGGAGGCTGCGGAGGCCATGCTGTCGGCGTGGTGGCCGGGGTCCAGGCCCTCCCCGGGGAGCCCGGGAGGGGCTGCGGCGGCGGCAAAGCTGCGCTGCAGAGTCTCTGAGGCGATCTCGGGGATGTCCTGCGACATGGCCGTGGAGGCGGAGGAAATGACGTCCGGGGAGCGCTCGCGGGTGGGAGAGGACTGGGGGACCACCAGAGGCTCCACCTCTTGCCGCTCCAGCGCGTGTGAGGCGTTCTCCGGGGAGATCTTCAAGAGGGAAGCACAAGAGTTTGGGAAGAGTATTTCTGAGCCCCCAGGAACGAGACCCCCCCCCCTCCTCGCCTGCCTTCTTGGCCAAACCCTCCCACACCGCTGTGGGTACAGGCGGTCTCCAAACGGTGAACAAGGCGGGTCCTGTCTTGACGTGGAATTTGTATGTAAGCCGGAAAAGGGGCATTTCTAAAATGTAACTCCGGCCAAAATCAAGCCACATTTTTCAAAAAAACACAGTAACAAAATACAGGGTGAGCTCCTGCTGTTAGGCCCAGCTTCTGCCAACCTAGCAGTTCAGAAATATGTCAGTGTAAGTGGATCAATAGGTACCGCTTCGGCAGGAAGGTAAGGGCGCTCCATGCAGTCATGCCAGTGGCCACATGACCTTGAAGGTGTCTATGGACAACGCTGGCTCTTCGGCTTAGAAATGGAGATGAGCACCAGAGTCCCAGAGTCGGACACGACTGGGCTTAATGTCAAGGGGAAATATCTTCCCTTAAGCACATGTGAAGGTTTTGGAGGTGTTATTCCTGCTCCTATTTTTATCTCATTAGAGTTTTTAAATTATTTGATCCTGCACATGTGGCCCGCCCACTGTTATCGTGATTGTGTTTAATGTTATTTGGTAACTGTGTTTATACTTTTTTTCTATGTCATTTTGATGATGTTGCTTGTTGTTTATGTTCTGGTTTTATTTTGCTGTAACATGTTATCTGGGCTTGGCCCCATGTCAGCCCCTCCGAGTGCCCGTCCGGGAGATGGTGGCGGGGTAGAAATAAAGATGATGATGATGATGATGATGATGATTATTAGTCCTCCAAAGCACTTTATATTGTTTTAGGCCTGCTTGTATGTTTCCACAAACGCCCCATCACTTTTTCACTCATGTCCAGCATTATTTTTTAAATTTTTAACTACATTCGGCCTACCCATAGATTTTAAAGTGTGTTGTCCTACTGTTAATGCTTATGTTATTGTTTTGTTTGATTTTAATTGCTTGTATTGTTGTTGTTATTGCTTGTATTGTTGTATTATGAGCTTGGCCTCATGTAAGCTGCACCGAGTCCCCTGGGGAGATAGTAGCGAGGTACAAATAAAGTTTATTATTATTTATTATTATTATTATTATTCTGCTTTTCTGATCTGGATCTCAGAGCAGTGCACACACCTGCCTGGTTTCCTCTTTAGAACAAGAATGGGGGGGGGGGGGTTAACCCAAGTTGACCCCCTGACCTTTGCAGATAGGCAAAACTTTATTTTTAACCAATAGGTGAGGAAAGCACAGAAGTAAAAATGCAATGAGAGACAGGAAAGGCACAGAGACGCATCTCACTTTTCGAGTTTGATGTTGCTGTGCGCTAAGAGACGGGTTACTAATCTACATGATTTTTAATTTTTTTGTAGGCAGTGACCAAATGCTTTAAAACGCTCCTTGAGGGAGTGGCGAGGATTGGTGGGCTGGAGATCAGGAGGTAAAGTGGAGAGTGGCCCATTCAGCTGCCAAGGGTAGAGGCAGTGAGGGCAGCAGAGAAGGCAAAGAGGAAGGAAGGCGGCCCCTTACCGAGATGGGGGCCTTTGGGGTCAGCCTGTCGGGAAGACCCGGGAGGAGGACCGAATGACTCCGTGGGCTTCCCTGCAGGTTCCCACTGCCGCCGCTCAGTCCCAGGCCGGCATCCAGCTGCATCTTTGGACTTGGAGAGACTTCTTCCGGCAGCCTGCAGGAGAAACCAAGCCAGAAAATCACAACTTCTGAGGATGCCTGCCATAGATGCAGGCAAAACGTCAGGAGGGAATGCTTCTAGAACATGGTCATATAGCCCGAAAAACCTACAACAACCCAGTGATTCCGGCCACAACACCCTTCGACAATCCATTAAAGCCAGAAGAGTGGCAGAGCCAACACCCTGAGATATGGATGGAAGATGATGTATAATCGATTTTAGTATGACGACTGACCATTGTAGTTTTGAATATATTTGTTGTTTTAATGTGTTATTGTAATATGAATTATGTTGTTTTACTGATTGTATGTGACTTTATGGTTGGAAACCGGTCTGAGTCCCTCAAGAGAGGTGAGAAGGTCAGTATATAAAACTTTTAAATAAATAAATAAGAGATCAGGCCGGCATTCCAAGGAGTCCAAGCACAAGCTTGCAGCATATCTGGCAACGTCATCCTTGGTTAAGAGGAACGATCTGCCTTAAAGAAGCGCACTGGAGAATCCCACAGAGTCGCTTCAGTTTGGGCGAGGCTTCATCCCTTGGGGACAGAAAACAGAGGGGCCAGAAAGAAGCCTTCACCTGGGACTCACCTGGGAACCGGAGGCTCACCCACGGAAGAACTGCTCATGGAGGTGACGGCCGTGAGGGAGCTCATGCTGCTTCCCGGTGAGACTGTGATCTGCGGCAAGGGAGGCATTACGGTCAGCGGTCATTCTACTGAGATGAACAGGCTTTCATCCCCCATTCACACTGTCACTGCCTTTCAGGGCGGCACTCGCTTGGGGACCCAGCGCTGCCCAGGTTATCTGAGAAAGTCAGTTCTTAATTGTACAAAATGCATAAGGCTGTGGGTGAACTACAACTCACATCATGCCAATGTCAACCCCCAAAAACTCCACCAGTACTTAAAGTTTGTTATGTTGGACAAGTTTGCTCTGGATGCATCCTCACTGGGGTTCAGTGTGCTCTCTGGCTGTAGGGTAAACTACAACTCCCACTATGGTGAGTCAGTCCCCTCATGGGGCTTCTGTGTGCCAAGTTTAGTCCAGGTCCATCCTCAGTGGAGGCCACAGTATCTCTGGTTGTGGGTGAACTACAACTCCCAGAAAGGAAGGTCGGTTTCCCCCGAACCCCTCCAGTAATCAAATTTCAGCATGTCAGGTCTGTGTGCCAAGTTTGGGTTCACAGGACTCTCTGGATGTAGGTGAACTACAACTCCCCTAAACCAAGGTGAATTTCCCTCAAAGACCTCCAGTATTTTTTGCTGGTCATGGGGGCTCTGTGCACCAAGTTTGGTCCAATTCTCTCTTTGGTGGATTCAGAGTGCTCATTGTTTGCAGGTCAACTATACATCCCAGTACCTACAAGTCCTATAAATGATGGTGCATTCTCCCCAAACCTCTTCCATATGTTCAGTTACTGGTCAATTCCTGTTTGATATGTGGCATAGAAAAGAATAGGAAAGGGTCATGGGAGAGGCAGTGGACGGAGTCATGCAAATTCCACACCAACGGAGGAAGTAAGAAACACTGGGATGTCTGTGGTGGAGGACACACAGAAAATCTAGGGTGAAACGGTCCCCGTGTGAAAGCTTTCACTTGGGTGGTGGGCAGTGTGGTGTTTGCGGAGGACATTGGCCGGGCTGTTGGACATGCTCACAGTGCTCGCTATAACCTGGAGGGAGGGTCACCGGTGCCTCCTGATGACCAGTTGGCGCTGTTTGTGGAGGCAGGAGCTTGTCTGTGTCAGTAGACACTCCAGCCACATACACACATACCTATTGTTATTTTGATTATGTGTATCGATTACATACATGATTACTACCACTATAGGAATAGGAATAAAGATTTGTGTGCTGCCCAAAAATAATCTCCAATGTTGATACTCTCCATTCTTATTTCCATTTCCACTTGGGAATTGTGCAGCCCTGCAAATATCAGCACACCTCAAAGCCCTGAGCCCCTCACCACGGCTTATGCCAGAAGGATGCGCAATTCCCACCCTTGCTTTAGAGTTTTCCGTGATTATATTTCTTTAGTTTTTTCTTTATTTGCACCTGGAAACGACTAGAGGAGATGGATCCATATCCTTCTCCAAACAAGCTGGAATTACTGTATTTTTTCCTGAGAAACTGACAAGTCCCTTAAAGCCTTTGACGAATCAAGGACGAACGCCTGAGGTTGGAACTCTCTCGGTCTGCCCCATTGATTGCAGAAATACAATGTTGAAACCCCCTGCTAAGCAAGTAAAATATGCAGAAGGCCACCATCCCGCAGTAAGAACAAATGCAGGAAGACCTTCCCCTCTGACCGTGCCAGGCCGAGACAGATACCTGTTGCAGAGACGTGCTGGGAGTCATGAAGGCATCTGGAGTCATGAGCTTCGGTTTGGAATCGCTGGACGGGGAGAGGAAGTCCACAGGCACAGACAACTCCGAAATGCGGTGCAGGTCCGGCTGCGAGCCGTGCACGGATCCTCTCTCGGACCCCAGGCCTTCTGCACCCAGGTCCGCCAGGTGGTCGGGGAATGCTGCAAAAGACACCACCACACAGGTCAAACCAAGAGCATGAAGGGAAATCAGAGCCACTTACAAGCACACCGTTCTCCTGGCATGTAACTACCATCACATTACAGACATCCCATGGCTGATTCTGGCCATTAAAGCCTTTGAAATCATTGGGCAACTAAATCCTGAACCACAGAAGCTTGTGTTCTAGAAGCCATCAAAGGCAGGACTTGCTTCAGCCCCAATGTTATTTTAAGGCAGTTCTCTAAGTGGCTGGGAATATTTGTCATGACACTCTCCTAAGCAAGACAGCAATGTGGGAAATGTGTGGGAAGTCGCAAGGAGATTTCCCTCTGACCCTGAAACTAACACCGCCAACAAAAAAAGATAAATTAACACAAAGAACAAGTTTCCTGGATTCCAGAGGCTGTCTCCTTTAAAATGGAACTCCAAAGTCCACCTTCTGACCTGTCCCTTCAAGAGGTAAGCCACAGTGAACCACACGAGGCCTACACACGCGCCTGGCTAAGCGGGCCTTGCGGCCTTGTCCAACCTGCTTTTACATCCAGTCCCACCAGTGCTACCAAATGTAGCCACTGGTCCTGCATCCAATGAGTCATAGGCCGGGACATCCGGAGGACACCAAGCGGGAGGAAGCGGATGTGGAGACACGCAGTGCTGGGGACTCTCGTAGGTCATCTATCCAGAAGGAAGACTTGGAAAGCAGGATGCCCTTAGATGACATCACAACACACAACCTTCCCCCAGACTGAAGCGCCTCTTCAGTTTCCGAGCACGTCTCCACCAGTATAGGGTTAGAAATACAAACTCTCAAACGCAAAGCTTGCAGCCAAACAAACAAAAATGTATAAAACATTGACCAGGTTTTCAGTGGCAGAACTGGCTGTAAGTGTAAGTTCAGACACCAAGTTCGGACCCACGTACAAAGGTCTGCCCAGAAATTGGTGAGTGAAAGAAAACTACTCACCAAAGTCTTCGTGGGAGCCGTGGGCAGGCATGGGCGCAGCTGCGTCTGGGCTGTGAAGAGGCTGGAATCGGATCTGCACATCCTGGAGGGCTCTGCCAAACATCAGGCACATAGCTTCCGTTTACAAACTTCTCCTGAATCTGCTAAATGTGTGATGCGGTTTCATGCAAGAAGAAATATTCCTAGGACATCTGCCTCACAGAATGTTTCTAGTCCACAGCACTGTCTCACACGGCAGTGTGGAAAGCAAGGAGAGCTGCCATCCAGCCCACCGACCACCGTCAGAGGTTCTAGATCTCAAATGGATTTTATTATAAAATATTTTTAGTGTATTTATGAGCCACAATTCTTTTGATGATGGTATGCAAATGTATACAAAATTCTGAGAAGTGCCCGACAGGGTTGTCCATTTTATCCTGTTACTTATTTTGACACGGGGAGTACTGCTGAGAGTGAAAATACTAAAGGCCTGAGGATGAAGAAATTAAGAATATTCATTTAACTGAAAATGGGAAGAATTTGCTTTTATTTTTCTTGAACCAGCTACGAATCCAGATTCTTTCAGGGCTGCAATTTCATTTGTGCAATTTGTATTTTGAAATAATTTTCCAAAACTTAGGGTGCACATTCCACACATACAAAGCCATTCTTACGTCCTATAGTGAGGTGGATATCTATTTTTGGAAGGGAACGTGGAGAAGCTGAAAGGCAGAGGCCCTTCCTGCTGGCCGTCCAACACCAAAGAAGACACACCGGTTGGGTCTCCCTGCCTGAAGGCAACGCCAATGGCCTAACAAAGAAACCAGAAACTGGGGATCAAACACTCACTTGGTGTGGACGCAGAAGAGTTTGATGAGCACTCCTGCTGCGGATTCCACGGCGCCTGCGCCCGGCGTGCCTTCTGGAAAAGAAAAGCAGGAATGCCATTTGCTTCCTCGCGTGGCTTGCTCTCAGTGGCAGAGCGTGGACCAGCCAAGGCTGCAGATGATGACAGAGCCCTGCTTGCAAAACAACTATAATGCCTTAACAATAAATGTGATCTTTGACATACAACCTCACCGTAAGAAGTGCAATTAGGGTCATAGCTAAAGGAATCCATCTTTTTTCCCCTCAAGTGCCAAATCTCCCACAAGTCCATTCGTAATAAAATCCAGCTGTTCTCCCAAGACAGGAAGGACAGAACTGCACATCCTGCAAAACGTGTCCAGAATGTTTGTCCTACAAGCCTATTTCCCTCGTCAAACAATGGAAGGCAGACCACTGCAGTACTGGAAAGAGACCAGGAGTCAAATCCGACATCCGACCGTAGTTCTGCTTAGAGCAGAAACATCAAGATCGATGGCAGGAGAGACTAAATGGACCTCACCGCAGAGCTAGACTGTCAAGAGCTTCGAACAGAGCCTGGGTTGAGAGTATTTCACAACGGCTAAGGCCAACAAATACTATATGTAGGTATTATTTGAAGTGCAAAGGCTCCGACGTGGTTTGATGCATCTTGACCCAACTTGGTACACGGGTAACTTAAAATACTGACACGTTTCAGATGGGAAATAATAGGTGCCTTTTGTTTGTTGCCTTATTTTTCAATGACCTAAACTGGCGGCTGATGACACTCACACCGCAGTCCTCAGAGGGAGAGCGACCAATGGAAGAGGGCCAAAGCATCAGCAGGGAGGCACTCTAGGAATCCCTCTCAGAGAGCCTCTCCTGCCACAGAAACTTTCTCATGGTGGACTTCTCAGAAGACCAGAGAAAGATAACAATAATAATCGCTTTGCTTTTATACCCCGCCTGTAAGACTGTAGGATCTATATAGCAATATTAAATGACCACTCACAAGCCGGTTTTGCTTTGAAATGGATATATTGCTTGTATCTCTGCAGTAAAGACACTACTGACTTTTTCCCCACCACCACTTCCTTTTATACACCTTCCCTGCCCAACTCCCCCTCTTCTCAGTTTCCTTATTAGAACTTGTGGCTTCACAAGTTCCAATGCAAGGTTTCTAGCGCCCTCTGCCGGCTTCAAAATGTCACAGAGAGAGAATTGATTCAGCCACGATGATGTCACGGAGGGAATTTGTGATGTCTTCATGCCGTCAGAAATTGACTCCTGACACCGCCTCCATCTCCCCAGAGGGACTTGTGGCGGCTTACGCAGGGACAAGCCCAATCAACATGGTTAAAACATATATTAAAATATCTAAACAAGAGAAAACAAAAACAGGAAAAACTTGGAAGTGAGTGGGAAGTGGGCGGTGGGCCCTCCACCCTGGCTTCCGTGTCTTGGGCAGGGCAGTGGGAGAGGCGGAGCGACAGCCTCCGAGGGGAAGAACAAAGGCCAGGTATTTACATTAATAACAGAATACGAACAACAACATGTGAAAAGAAGTGGCTCATCAAGCCTGGTATGGCTGATACTGATTGGCAGCAGATCAATAAGGATTCCAGCAGAAGGATTGTAACTCTGCAGAGTATGTCAGAGACATACAAAGTACAGGCCGAGTTTCTCATCCCTTTTCTAAGGCTGAAAAAGACCCCTCGGCTTATATTTGGGGGAAGGGTCTGGTGGGAAGGCGTGGGGCTGAAAGAAGGACTTTCCTGGACTCTTTCTCTCCTCCTTCCTCGCAGCACTTTTTTTTCTTCCTCCCTTGCCCTGCACGGGCCTTTCCCTCCATCTCCCTGCTGCTGCTGCTGCCGCCCAAGATCCGAGGTCGCTCTGGAGAGGATCCCACCCTTGCCTTCCTTCCCTCCTCCTTCGCTCCTTCCCTCCTTCCTTCCTTCCGGTCCTAGCTGGGAGATCTGCTCCATTGCTTCCCTCGCTGCTGTGGCTTTCTCTTTCTCTATTATTATTATTATTATTATTATTATTATTATTATTATTATTATATTACACTTATTGTTTTACGCCATCATTGTTGTTATTATTACATTTACTATTTTATTATTATTGAAATACATAAGCACATTTAAAGAAGATTAGAATAATGATTTAACCAGAGTTGGGCAGTCTTACCGTAAATTACCATTTTATGTAAATATTAAAAAAAAAATTTCCCCTCCTGCGGCATTATACCCTCGGCTTATACTCGAGTTGATACATTTTCCCAGTTTTTTGAGGTGAAATTGGGTGCCTCGGCTTATCTTCAGGTCGGCTGATACTCGAGTCTGTGCGGCACGTGCCTTCCTTTTCCTTCTTGTCCTTCCCCACCTGAGGAGTGGGCCCTCCCTGCCCCTCACCTGAACTCAGGCCCTCGCTCTCCTCTTCGGCTGGCAGGACTTCCGTGTGCCTCAGTCGGCAGCGGCTGACCACCTGGATACCGAAGCTTAAGACTGGATGGGTCAGCAGGAACTCGGAGATGGAGCTGAAGAAGGCTTTCCCCTCCTCTTGGTTCTGGACAAGTTCCATCACATACAAGACCTGGGAGGAGGGCACCGTGTGGAAAGGTAAGCTGCAAGCAGCACGGACACAAACACACACAAGCTTTACACACACAACATATGTCCAAGCAGATCCAGATGAATTCTGGATGACCATCTATTCCTTGAAAAACAGGACTTGACACTGTGAGCAACTGTTGTCTCTGACAATATGAACAGTGTAAAAGAAATGGAAGTATTTGCATGAATCAAGAAGTTGCTCTCAGCCCCAGGCGTGCTCCGAGTAAGTGAACAGGTGCTCATGCCTACCTTTCGCTGCACATCACTCAAAATCAAATACTCAGCAGAAAGATCCAGGCAGGCCTTCAGGCTGGGAAGGACACTCATAGAACTGAATATGTCGGGCGAAAATCTGAAATTGAAACCGCATGAACACGTTATTTCTTGTTGTTTGCAATCACTTTCCATTTAAGCCAGGATTTCTCAACCTGGGGGTAGAGACCCCTGGAGGGGGGGGGAGGTTAAAGGGGTCTCCAAAGACCATGAGAAGACACACATTTCTGATGGTCTTAGGGACCCCTTTGGTCTCCGCCTGTCCTTCTCGGCCTGGAAATTCATTCTGGTCAAAGCCAATACTGAGCATAAACAGGGGGGAAGGTGACCGGAGAAAGAGATGGCTGCCAAGGTTTAGTCTACTAAAGCCCACTCCCAAAGTCATGGCACTCATAGTAGATAGCTTGACGACCATGACAATACTCACCGGACAGTCTGCAGACAAGTCCATGAGACGGTGCACCACATTTTCAGCTCTCGGTTCTGGTCCGCTCCTGTGATGAGGAACCTCCAAAACGGAACTCTGTAGAAATGAATGGGTGAGAGGGAAGGCATGAGGGAGGTTGCAAAAGCCAACGGGGTTCATTGCAAATCTCTGCCTTTTCCTCAGAATTCTAGCATACACTTTGTGACACATCCCGTATATACTCGAGTAGAAGCCTAGTCTTTCAGCCCCCCTTTTTTGGCTGAAAAAGCCCCCTCGGCTTATATTCAAGTCAGTTATTTATTATTTCACTCTGTTATTAATATTATTGTATTACATTTATTAATTTAATTTAATATTGTTACATTTATATTATTTTACTGTATTGTTATTATTACATTTATTATTTTTCTCAATTTATTATTATTTTATTACATTTATTATTTTACTCTATTATTATTATTATTACATTTATTATTTCATTCTAATATTTTATTACATTTATTATTTTACTCTATTATTATTACTATTACATTTATTATTTCATTCTATTATTTTATTACATTTATTATTTTACTGTATTATTGTTATTATTACATTTATTATTTTTCTCTATTATTATTTTATTACATTTATTATTTTACTGTATTATTACTATTACATTTATTATTTTACTCTATTATTATTATTTTATTACATTTATTTCACTCTATTAGTATTTTATTACATTTATTATTTTTCTCTATTTATTATTATTTTATTACATTTATTATTTTACTCTATTATTACTGTTATTACATTTCCATTTTTTACTCTATTATTATTATTTTTATTATATTTATTTTACTCTCTTTACTATTATTGGAAGGATACGTAAACACATTTATATTGAAGAAGGTGAGAACTATGGTTCAATCAGAGTTGGACAATCTTATCTTAAATTACAGTTTTATGTAAATTTTCAAAAGCATTTAACCTCCTGATGCCTCAATTAATGTAATTTTATTGGTATCTATGTTTATTTTGTAATTGACCTATGGCTGCTGCATTTCCCACCCTCGGCTTAGACTCGAGTCCATTCATTTTCCCATTTTTTTGTAGTAAAATTAGGTGCCTCAGTTTATATCCAGGTCGGCTTATACTATGTATGTACTCGTATGTACTTGAAAGCCACCAGATCCCATCGGATCTTGAAATCTAAGCAGGTAATTCCTAGATAGTACTTCGATGGGGAACTACCAAAGAATACCGGGTTCTGTAGGCTTTATTTCAGCGGAAGAAATAAGTAAAACCACTTGGGCAATGGGTTCAAATTACAAGAAAGGAGATTCCGCCTGAACATCAGGAAGAAGTTCCTGACCACAAGAGCTGTTCAACAGTGGAACTCTCTGCCTTTGAGTGTGGTGGAAGCTCCTTCTTTGGAGTCTTTTAAGCAGAGGCCGTATGGCCATCTTTTGGGGGTTCTCCGGTTGTCCTTTCCCTTCAATGGCTGAAGAGGGTTGACTGGGGGGTCTCTTCCAACTCTGTGATCCTATGATTACGGGTTTCATCCTGTCGAAAGACTGATCTTCAGGGAATGTAACCTGCCACATAGAAGTTACCCATTCCTGCTGCAAAATCAGCACTGTTGATGAAGCCCCGGGTGGCGCAATGGGTTAAACCCTTGTTGCAGCAGGACTGCTGACCGAAAGGTTGACAGCTCAAATTGGGGGAGCGGGGGAAACTCCCATCTGTCAGCTCCAGCTTCTCATGCGGGGACATGAGAGAAGCCTCCCACAGGATGGTAAAACATCCAGGCAATGTCCCCTGGGCAAGGTCCCTGCAGACAGCCAATTCTTTCACACTGTCAGGAGTCAATTTCCGACGGCATGAAAACGTCACAAATTCCCTCCGTAACATCCTGACCGAATCATCCTGGCTGAATCAATTCTCTCTCTGTGACATTTTGAAGCCAGCAAGTTCCACTTGCATTGGAACTTGTGAAGCAACAACAGTTTCTAATTAAGGAAACTGAGAAGAGGGGGGAGATGGGCAGGAAAGGTGCATAAAAGGAAGCGGTGGTGGTGGGAAAAAGTCAATAGTGTCTTTCTTTGCTGCAGAGATACAAGCAATGTATCCATTTCAAAGTAAAACCGGCTTGTGAGTGGTTATTTAATATTGCTATATAGATCCTACAGTCTGACACACACCAGAAGCAACTTGCAGTTTCTCAAGTCGCTTCTGACATGGGAAAAAAAGCACAGTTAAATCAGAAATGATGCTAAATTCAGAGCCGGGGACTGGAAATACGGAAAGATTTTATCCAGTGTTGACTGTAAATAGAAGGGCATCTGCCTGAAGGTCCAACAGAGCCACTGTGGATATTTTAGGCTACAGAGTGGACTTCACCACGGGAAAACCCACCTTTCCACATTCTGTTCTTTTGCTACAAACAGTGACACACCCATCCACACACACCCCCCCCCCCCCCCCCCCCAGACAAAAGGCAAGGCGCATGCCGCTACTTTCCCAAACCGGACAGTCTCAATCGTCACTGAAAATGGAACAAAGAGCCAGGATCACGTCTTACTCTGGGTCCTGTTTCTTATGGTTGTCACAGAAGAGCAAGCAAGACAGGGGCTTGCCGTCGTGCGGCTTCCACTCATGGAGACACCTAAGCCAGACACAAAAACAGGACTGACAATACGGATCCCAACACCCCCCCCCCCCCCCCCCCCAAGGAGAACCAGGGCCACCCCCTTCCCAGCCCACCCTGTTGTCTCTGCTGCTTCTGAAATCACCTTGGCTCATCCTGCCCTTCAATGTAGATCTGCCAGAACTTGACAAAGCCATCGTGGCTTGCCGTGGCCAAGACCGTCCCATCGGGGGAAAGGGCCCCTTCACTCAGGCACTGAAAAAGAAACAGTAAACATCTGACAGACTTCTACACTTCTCTGTCATTCCTCGACCGACATTCCCAAACGGTCATCCTGCTTAAACCTGAACGTGCTAAACGGTCACTGAGTCAGTCACGTGACCTGCAGCCCCTCCCACTGCTTTCAGTATATAGAGATAAGGTAACTGCAACATACAAATAAGGCATATACTTCAGATTATAAAACGACACCTTATAAAACAGATAGACATCATATACAGTAGAGCAGGCTTGAGAAGATCGCTTCCTTCAGCACCAATTTCTTGTTTAATTTTCAGCTTAAACATTTGGGTATCCTTTGGGATGCATTAGCAATTAGTATCACTACTACTAGGACACCTCAGCAAGCAAGAGTCCAAAAGTGGCAGGCTCAAACCTGGAACCTCAGTCAGTGGCTCCTGGGCACACAGAAAAGTGGGCGACCTGGAAGGCGCTGAACAGGCTGCGCTCGGGCACCACGAGGAGCAGAGCCAACCTTCGGAAATGGGGTTACAAAGTGGAGTCCGTGGCATGTGAGTGCGGAGAAGAGCAAACCACAGACCACCTACTACCATGTAACCTGAGCCCTGCCGCATGCACAAGGGAGGACCTTCTCACAGCGACACCAGAAGCACTCCAAGTGGCCAGGTTCTGGTCAAAGGACATTTAGCATCATGCCAAGTTTTTAAAAAACGTTGTATTTTTAAATGCCTTTTAACTGTATCCTCAACTTGCTTCTGACACGATAAATAAATAAAGAATTAAAGCACGCACCTGCCAAGACTGAATATATCGGCCCTGACACCAAAAATCAGCTCAGCTCTTACCGTTCTGTGACCTTTCACCACAATGAAGCCTTCTTTGATGTTAGTCACTTCCACCGGCCAGGAATTATGGTTGGCTCGGATTATGTCGAGATCCCAGACTTCTGCCTACAGGACGGAGAGCAAGACAGACTCAAAGCGCATGCTACACTTCTGGCGGGTGTCTTTGTCGTAGGGGTCGGCCTGCATTGCAATCACGGTTCTCTTTCCTTGCGCCTGAGACCCTTCCCCGTCGCCCTCACCAAGTCTGACAAAACACAGCCCTGGGTTTGCTTGAAGCCGCATTGTCCTCACTTTTTAAAGCTATACACGTGTAGTTCGTAAACAAAGAGTAAATCAGAGAGACGCATTTCCTAAGCAAATAAAGTCCTCTCCTGGGCCTGAAACGCCCTGTTAGTCCCCCACTGCCTCCTGTGTCCCTTTGGTAGGAAACAAATCTTTTTAAAAACCCAAGAATGAGGGAATTCAGGCTCTTCTAGTTCTGCCAAGTTCCCATGAAACACAGGTGAGCAAAGAGCAAAATCACTGTTCATATAATCTCACAATTGTGTTTACAGAACACATACGCAGTCTATGTGGGCCAGAGTGAAGGGGGGGGGGGCAGAGGACAGCTCCATCTTGTCTCATGCATAGGTCATCAGTTGGGGACCCCTCCCCCCAAAACCAACTGCCACTCTGGGCCAGAGTGAAGAGAGAAGGGGGACAGTTCCATCTTGTCTCCTGCGCTATGCTAATAATGTAGTGTACTATATTGTATAAAGGTAAAGGTAGTCCCCTGACATTAAGTCCAGTCATGTCTGACTCTGGGGTGTGGTGCTCATCTCCATTTCTAAGCCGAAGAGCCAGCGTTGTCCGTAGACACCTCCAAGGTCATGTGGCCATTGGCATGACTGCATGGAGCGCTGTTACCTTCCCGCCGGAGCGGTACCTATTGATCTACTCACATTTGCATGTTTTCAAACTGCTAGGTTGGCAGAAGCTAGGGCTGACAGCGGAAGCTCATGCCGCTCCCCGGAATCGAACCTGCGACCTTTGATCAAAAAACTCAGCCGCTCAGTGCTTTAACCCACTGCGCCACCGGGGGCTCCACTATATTGTATATACATATAATATCTATAAAATTATAATGCAATACAATATAATACTAATAATAAGATATTATAACTATATATTTTATATTACATGTAATATTACTAATATTACAATATCACAATAATTGTAATTGTAATATTACAATAATTGTAATTGTAATATTACAATATTACAATAATTGTAATTACTAATATTACAATATAATAGTATAGTACAATATAGTAATATATAATACTGATATTGTACTATGCTAATAATATAATATATTGTATGCATATCTATCTCGTAAGCTGCTCCGAGTCCCCTTCGTGGTGAGAAGGGCGGCATAGAAATGTCGTAAATAAATAAATACTTTTCAGCCATGGGGAAACAGGGTAAAGGTGGATTGTTAAACGATTCAAATAAGATTGCTTCGTTGAATATAAATGCATTAGCTTTGGATGTTAAAAGGTGGAGACTATACACAACCGTGGAAAGGTATAAGATCACCCTCCCCCCCTCCTGACTTTCCGAAAAAAAGTAATGACCTGTCTCTTTGAGCAATCTTTTGAGAATGGAGCGGAATAGGTAACACGGAACTATGAATGAGGAACATGGAATGGCCAGGCGATGTGACTGGATAACGGTTTTAACAGGATGACACCGATGATTAACGGTTTGTATATATGTTTGATATTGTAATGTTGATTGTTTTTCATGGCACTTTTATGAATGCCTGACATCGAATTGTGCCAATCTGTAACCCGCCTTGAGTCGCCGTATGGATGAAAAAGGCAGGCTATAAATATCGTAAATAAATAAATAAATATGTGTATGTGCCACTGCATGAATGAGACTTACTCCTCGGACCCCATAAGTTCAACCTGCAACCCACTGAGATCTAACCAGTCTTGAGCTGGCGCTAACGGCAACCACAGCTTTAATTAAAACACACTGGGCACTTATTTGAAAAGTCTGTGTTACGTGAAAGTGTTCTTATTGATATCCCAATGCAAATGAGGCCCTGGAGGTGAGGGGAGATGGGCGCCACTTACCCGGTCCTCGTGCAGGAGAGCCAGAGTTTGGCTGCCCTCTTCGCAGCCGTCCTCGTTCTCGTCAGGGATGAAAGGGCACCAGATGATCCTCCTGAAGCTATTCAGAGGCGTCCCATCCGGTCGCTTGATGTTCTCCAAAATTTCTTCTCTGAGCAACATGTTTAGGAAGAGCTACAGCGTTCTCTTTTTATATAGAAAACTTCCAATAAATGTAACTTTCACATGCTTTCGGATATCACAAGCCAACAAAACCAAACTTTTGTAATACTCAGAAATGGGAGTAGCAGTTTAAATCAATTTTATCATGGGTTGTTGTATGTTTTTCTGGGCTATATGGCCATGTTCTAAAGGCATTTTATCCTGACGTTTTGCCTGCATCTATGGCAAGCATCCTCAGAAATAGTGAGGTCAGTTGGAACTAGGAAAGAGGGTTTGTATATCTGTGGAATGACCAGGGTGGGACAAAGGGCTCTTCTGTTGAGAGTGATTTGATGTGCCTGATTGTTTACTCTCTGTTGTTTTTCTGTTGTAAACAGAAAGGAAGAAACCATGAAAATGAACAAAATCTGGCTACCACTATTTTAAAAAACTCAAAAATTACAACAGCAAAACAACAGAGAGGAAACAATCAGGCACATCAAATCACTCTCAACAAAAGATTCCCCCCAGGCACTTCCAAGCCATTAAATGCTAATCAAGGTGGTCAGTTGAAACATTCACCCCTAGCTCCAGCAGACAAGAGTCCTTTGTCCCACCCTGGTCATTCCACAGATAGATAAACCCCTTTTCCTACCTCCAACAGACCTCTCTACCTCTGAGGATGCTTGCCATAGATGCAGGCAAAGCTTCAGGAGAGAATGCCTCCAGAACATAGCCATATAGCCCGGAAAAACCTACAACAACCCAGTGATTCTGGCCATGAAAGCCTTCAACAATACAATTTTATCATGATTTTAAATACGTCTTCAGTTTTTTCCATCACGTCAACTTTTTAAAATATGACAAATGGTACATTACAGCGGACGACTCTAAAGTCTGCACATTTTACATCACATTCATGTAACACAAGCCAGCAAGTATTTAAAGAGTTCTTGCACTGAGTTCAGATATGTGTTTATTTTTTCTCTATCACAGGGAATTTTTGCAATGAGGCTAATTGAATAATTAATGCCTTTACGCACTGATATCAATAGAATCTAATTAATCACTAGCCAACAAGTATTTTTCATCAGATATGATTTTAGGTCATTCTTATAGAGTTTTATGCACTGAGTTAAGATCTGTTTATTTTTTCTCTACCATGTGTAGTTTTTGCAATGAGACTAATTGAATAATTCATGCATTTACGCACTCATATCAATATTATCTATTGATATCAGTTTGTAAATGCATTAATTATTCAATTAGCCTCGAGTCAGTTATTTATTATTTTACTGTTATTATTATTATTATTACATTTATTATTTTATTTTATTTATTATTATTGCATTTCCATTATTTTACACTATTATTATTTTAGTACATTTATTATTTTTCTCTATTATTGACATTATTACATTTCCATTATTTTTCTCTATTATTATTATTATTATTATTATTATTTTACTGACACAAAAGCACAGTATGTCACTGCAAGCAACATATATTATTACATTTATTACTTTACTGTATTATTATTGGAAGGATACGTAAGCACATTTACACTGAAGGTGGTGAGAATAATGGTTTAATCAGAAATGAACAGCCTTATCTTAAATTACAGTGTTATGTAAATATTCAAAAACATTTAACCTACTGATGCCTCAATTAATGTAATTTTATTGGTATCTATTTTTATTTTTGAAAATTACCAGTCGCTGTTGCATTTTCCACTCTTATACTCGAGTCAATACACTTTCCCAGTTTTTTGTGGTAAATTTAGGTGCCTCGGCTTGTATTCGGGTTGGCTTATACTCAAGAATACATGGTGATTCTGATCTCCGATGCCCCCCTCCACCCAGCTACTCCCACTAGCAAGAATCTGCTGCTCCGAGCTAACTAGACAACTACTTTGACTGATCCACGAATCTACCAGCCCTGGAGCAGTTTCACGCAAAGTGTAATCCAAACTGGGATACTGAATTTTCCCATTTTCCATAGCCATGCGCCAGACAAAAAGGTTTCCAGCTTCATCGAGACAGGCCAGCTGATTGGAGTTGAGGTGAGCAAAAGCCAAGTCCGCAACGCCGCCAGTGAAGCCCTTCAGCAGGGTCCGTTCGGCTGTGCTGACACTCAGGACTCGCACCATGGCAGAGCCATTGCTGGCACCTATGGCGCAACAAGAAAAGGCTCGTCAGCCCAGGAAGGAACACCAATGTCCTCAGCCCAACACAAGGCCGTTACAAGGAAACGCAACGCAAAGGGAGATGGACTCAAATCACAACGTTGCACGGTAAGCAGTGAGGGAGAGTTGGCTCACCTCGAATGGCGTATGCCAGGTAGGCATTTGACACAGCTATCAGATTCCCATAGTAGTATTTCTGCTCCCAATCATATCTGGCCACTGGCTGGATTTTTACCTAAGTGGAGGAGAAGGAACACAAAACCAAACAAAGTGTCAAAACAACTCCAACATTGCCAAAAATATACTATAATATGATATACTGTGTGTGTGTGTGTGTGTGTATATATAATATTTATAATATTATAATGTAATGCAATATAATGCTAATAATAACAGTAAAAGGTAAAGGTAAAGGTAGTCCCCTGACATTAAGTCCAGTCATGTCTGACTCTGGGGTGTGGTGCTCATCTCCATTTCTAAGCCAAAGAGCCAGCGTTGTCCATAGACACCTCCAAGGTCATGTGGCCACTGGCATGACTGCATGGAGCGCCATTACCTTCCCCCCGGAGCGGTACCTATTGATGTAATCACACTTTAACCCACACTTTAACTAACTGCGCCACTGGGGGCTCCAATAATAACAGTACAATATTATAATTATATATTTTATATTACTAATAATATTACAATATAATAGTATAGTACAATATTAGCATAGCATTGTACTATGCTAATAATATAATATATTGTATGTATATATATCTTGTAAGCTGCTCTGAGTCCCCTTCGGGGTGAGAAGGGCGGCATATAAAAGTTGTAAATAAATAAATAAAAATAATAACAGGGCATTTTAAGACAAGCAGTGTGTGTATTAGGGCTGGGCGGTTTCGTTTCGTAATTTCGTAATTCGTTAAAAATTCGTTATTTTTTTTTTGTTACGAAGCAATAACGAACCATTCAGGAGCATCTAAAAAACAAAACGAGATTTTCAATTCGTTTCGTAATTGCTTCGTATTCGTTTCGAAATCATTTCGTTATTATTTCCACATGTCTGGGGCAAGTTTTATAGCTGTTGTTTGTTTAATCAGTGAAAAAAAATTATAAATATCACACCAACAGTCAACAACAGAGGGAGAGGGAACCTTCAGAAGTTCCCCCTGTCCCATATGGAGGTTTTTTTAGCGTATTGCGCGGTCGCGCCCGCCATTAACGAATCAATTCGTATTTGTTTTGTTTTGTTTCGTAATTTTACGAAATTTCGTAAATATCGAACTTTTTTAAAGAAAAATTTCGGAATTCTTTTAAATATCGAAACGCAAAAAACCCCAAAAAAAGAATCGAGTTTAGAAACAATTTTTTCCGTGGCTGCCCAGCCCTAGTGTGTATGTGTGTGCGGGGATGGAGGGTGATGACAACATGTGGCTCTCTAGAACAGGGGTTCTCAACCTTGCTAAGTTCCTTGTGTTGGGGTGACCCCCAACCATAAAGTTATTTTGTTGCTACTTCATGATTGTAATTTTGCTACTATTATCAATCGTAATGTAAATATCTGATATGCAGGATGTATTTTAATTCACTGGACCAAATTTGGCATGGATACTAAACATGCCCACATTTGAATACTGGAGGGGTTGGGGGGATTTATTTTGTCATTTGGGAGTTGCAGTTGCTGGGATTTATAGTTCACCTACAATCAAAGAGCATTCTGAACTCCACCAAAGAAAGAATTGGGCCAAACTTCCCACACAGAACACCCATGACCAACAGAACATACTGTGTTTTCTGATGGTCTTTGGCGACCCGTCTGACAGCCCCTCCCAACCCCCAGGCTGAGAAACGCTGCTCCAGAAGATGCTGAAGCGCATCCCCCACCACTCCTCACTGCTGGCTACCGCTGATGGGAATTACTCCCTAACAACATTATGGAGAATCATATGTTGCCAATCGCGGTCATCAGATCCACAACATGTCCTTCAAGACAAGCATGCAGAATGCCATGGTGTTATGGGAGAAAGGGTGAAGAGGGGGGAAATGTCTAATGCTTACTTCACCCATGATATGAGGGATGTTTCAAACAGTACAATATAAACTTGGTCAAATTTACACTACCTAATTAATATTATCATAACTAAATCTATTGCAGAAGTTCTTCTGGCAACAACAAAGAAATGTGCTCAAGACAATCTGGACGTGGAGAAAACAGATCACTATTCTTCAGCTCCCTATCTGGATGCTCATTAAAATTCCCAGGTGTCAGATTGTTTTCCAAACCCAAATCTTGAGAACTCACAGAGAGAGGGAATGAACCATCATTGCTAGGCCTAGCAGGGATATTCTCATGAGAAACTGCCCTTTGCACTGGGGCCTCTCTGTCATTGTCTGCCTCAAAATCATTGACCAACCCATCTCCATCTTGTCCCTCAGCCTCATCATTTCCCTCATCATTTCCCACATCAGGATCCTGAAACACAAACACAGGCTAATTCCCAACACCTGGATGCAGAGCCTTAAGGATCAAAAGAAGCTTGCTCTTTCGAAATCCCGAGTTCATAAATGACTGGCTGATAGGACCTAAATGTTAACTGCCTGCTCAACAAATCCGGATGGCAGCAGCTGGGGAAAGTCAGTTTGTAGATACTGATGAGACAAAGGCTTCAATGTTTACCTTGTTGCTGCCTCGAGCTTTACTGGTGATGCTGGAATCGCTGCTGGCAACTATCTCCACATCTTTAGCAGTGATGACCATTCCCGTGGAGCTATCGTCTCCAGAGAGGCAGCTAAACGGGGAGAGGCAAACAAAGTCAGACAAAATAACATTAAGCATGATACTGCTGGAAGTGAAATATCTGCAGAAGAGGCGGCTCCAAATTAAGCTGATTGTTGCAGACGCACAAACGGTGCTCTCAGCTTTGCCTGCCTTCCACCAGAGAAGAGACTCACATGACTTGCTTCTCCTGCAGTGCTCCCAGGGGAACCGTCTGGGGAAGAGGCTTGGCCAAGGAAACACCGTCTCCGCTCGCGATGGGATCCGGTACCAACAAACCATTGAGGTCTCCATTGTACGAACTAGAAGCTCTTTGGTTTTCATTCACAGAACCTAAATGGAATGAAACAAAACAAGGGTTCCATGGGCATCAAAGACAGGATTAAAATGCGCATCAACAGGTTTTTCACTGACTTTCTGCAGTTGTGCACAGAGCCAGATCTTCAGGTTTTTTTTTCTAGAACCCAGAAGCGATGGGGCCTGCCTGTCGCCTTCAGGCTGCGAAAGGCGGGATATAAATACGGTAAATAAATAATAAATAAATAATGGTGTTGCTGGAGAGAGTTTCACAGTTGAGGAGCCACCACTGAGAAGGCCCTGTCTCTCATCTCCATCAGCTGCACTCATGAAGAAGGTGGAACCGAGATGAGGGCCTCACCAGAAGACCTTACAAGTTCTAGTAGGTTCCTAATCTTTAAAAGGTCATTGTATTTAGACTCTTTGCCTACAGACTAATATTGAACTGCATGTATTGTCTTTAAAGTCTATTACCCACACAACAATAATGAATTGTATTTTAACTCTATAGCCACGCAGTACTATTTATTTTTTAACATGTGAATTGTTTTCAATGGGGTTGGTATTAGATTGTGGGGTTGAGTTGTTGAAGGTTTTTTTCCAGCTATATGGCCATGTTCTAGAGCAGGGGTCCTCAGACCCCTGCTCTAGAACAGGTCGCAGTCCCTCTAACTGTTGGAGAGACGGATTATAATTTGGAAAAAAACATGAATTCTGCACCTGTCTTATTTGTAGTGAAAAAGACACTTAAAAACAATACAATAATTAAAATGAAGAACAATTTTAACAAATATAAACTTATCAGTATTTCAATGAGAAGTGTGGGCCTGCTTTTGGCTCATGAGATAGGATTGTTGTTGTTGTTGTGTGCTATCAAGTCATTTCAGACTTAGGTTGACCCTGAGTGAGGGCTGGGTAAATGACCTTGGAGAGCCATTCTCTCCTGACGTTTCGCCTGCATCTCTGGCAGGCATCCTCAGCGGTTGTGAGGTCTGTTGGAACTAGGAAAATTTGGTTATATATCTGTGGAATGATGTCCAGGGTGGGAGAAAGAACTCTTGTCTGTTGGAGGCAAGGGTGAATGTTGAGAGGTGATTAGCTGTCCCTGATTGTTTCCTCTCTGGAGTTACCGTGTGTGTCGGTGTTGTTTTGCTATAATAATTTTAGAGGTTTTTTTAAATACTGGTAGCCAAAAAACTGCCAGGCCATCAAATGCTAATCAAGGCGATTAATTGCAACACTGTATTGTTAAAGGCTTTCATGGCCGGAATCACTGGGTTGTTGCAGGTTTTTTCGGGCTATATGGCCATGTTCTAGAAGCATTTTCTCCTGACATTTCGCCTGCATCTATGGCAAGCATCCTCAGAGGTAGTGAGGTCCTCTGCCATAGATGCAGGCAAAACGTCAGGAGAAAATGCCTCTGGAACATGGCCATATAGCCCGAAAAAACCTACAACAACCCAATTGCAGCAACATTCACCCTTGCCTCCAACAGACAAGAGTTCTTTCTCCCACCTGGGACTTTCCACAAATATATAAACCCAATTTTTCTAGTTCCAACAAACCTCCCAACCTCTGAGGATGCCTGTCATAGATGCAGGCGGAATGTCAGGAGAGAATGCTTCTGGAGCATGGCCAGACAGCAAGGAAACCTCACAGCAACCCAGTGATTCCAGCCAGGAAAGCCTTCGACAACAGATTGTGGGGTTGTTGGCCAGCTTGAGTCCCTATGGGGAGAAAGGCAGGAGAGAAGAAAAAAGTCAATAATAATAATGTATTGTCGAAGGCTTTCATGACCGGAATCACTGGGTTGTTGTAGGTTTTTTCGGGCTATAATGCCTCTAGACCAGGGTCCTCAAACTAAGGCCCGTGGGCCGGATGCGGCCCTCCAAGGTCATTTACCCGGCCCTCGCTCAGGGTCAACCTGAGTCTGAAACAACTTGAAAGCACACAACAACAACAACCCAATCTCATGAGTCAAATGCAGGCCCACACTTCCCATTGAAATACTAATAAGTTTATATTTGTTAAAATTGTTCTTCATTTTAATTATTGTATTGTTTTTAAGTGTCTTTTTCACTACAAATAAGATAGGTGCAGAATTCATGTTTTTTTCCAATTATAATCTGGCCCTCCAACAGTTTGAGGGACTGTGACCTGGCCCTCTATTTAAAAAGTTTGAGGACCCCTGCTCTAGACCATGGCCATATAGCCCGAAAAGACCTACAACAACCAAATAATAATAATCATAATAATAATGGGTGCTGACTATCTGTGGGCAGAAAAGGGCAGCAGGAGAGGGCTTGACACTGGAGCGCGGCTTCCTCCCAGCCGCTCAGAGCTCGGCCCTTGGCTTCAATGGGCAGCCTAATAGCCCGACGACTCCTCCTCCAGCCCAGGCCCTTCTCAGAGGGGCTTGGGCTCCCTCTCCGGCCCAGGCCCCCTCCTCCATATAATCACCTCTCAACAAAAGATTTCTCCAGGCACTGTCAAGCCATTATATGCTAATCAAGGTGGTCAGTTGAAACATTCCTACCTAGCTCCAGCAGCAAGAGTCCTTTGTCCCACCCTGGTCATTATTCCACAGATATATACACCCCTTTTCCTACTTCCAACAGACCTCACTACCTCTGAGGAGGCTTGCCATGGATGCAGGCGAAACGTCAGGAGAGAATGCCTCTAGAACATGGCCATATAGCCCGGAAAGACCTACAACAACCCAATAATAATAATGGGTGCTGAAAATGGCAGCAGGAGCCCAGCTTCCCAAAGGGCTTGACACTGGAGCGGGGCTTCCTCCCAGCCGCTTGGCTTCAACGAGCAGCCTAATAGCACGA
The DNA here is from genome assembly GCF_025583915.1 of Anolis sagrei ordinatus. NCBI lineage: Eukaryota > Metazoa > Chordata > Lepidosauria > Squamata > Anolidae > Anolis > Anolis sagrei. The sequence goes on from NW_026847993.1 coordinate 41,557,495, forward strand.
CTCGTCCTCCTCCTCCTCCAGCCCAGGCCCTTCTCAGAGGTGCTTGGGCTCCCTCTCCATATAATCACCTCTCAACAAAAGATTGCTCCAGGCACTGTCAAGCCATTAAATGCTAATGAGGGTGGTCAGTTGGAACATTCACACCTAGCTCCAGCAGACAAGAGTCCTTTGTCCCACCCTGGGCATTATTCCACAGATATATAAACCCTTTTTCCTAGTTCCAACAGACCTCACTCCCTCTGAGGAAGCTTGTCAGAGATGCAGGCGAAACGTCAGGAGAGAATGCCTCTAGAACATGGCCATAGAGCCAAAAAACCCTACAACAACCCAATAATAATAATAATGATAATAATAATAATAATGGGTACTGAAAATGGCAGCAGGAGCCCAGCTTCCCAAAGGGCCTGACACTGGAGCGGGGCTTCCTCCTCCTCCTCCTCCTCCCAGCCCAGGCCCTTCTCAGGGGCGCTGGGGCTCCCCTCCGGCCGGGGCGCCCTCCTCCAGGCTAGGCCGCGAAGCCGGGGCCTGGCGTTGGCCCTCCTTCCCGCCGGCCAGGGCCTCCTCACCTGCGGGCCGGTCCAGCTTGAGGATGTCCCGCAGGTGCTGCGTGGCATCCTCGATGTCGATGCTGGCCGAGGCCATGGAGCCCCTCGCCCGGCCGCCTCCGCCGCCCTCGCCCTCTGCAACACACACCGCCGCCGCTCGCGCCGACTCAGGTAGGCCAAACCCCGACGCGCAGCCCACTTCCGCTTCCGGTCCGTGCCTCCCGCTCCTTCCGCCCGTCAACAGCAGCCCCGCGCCTTGAGTTCCGCTTCCAAACAGGCGCTTGGCGCAGGAATCTTCCCCGGATATTTTTTGGGAATACATGGCTCTGCATCCCAGGATCTGATCCCAGATCCCAGATCCCAGATGCCAGACCCAGGGCCGGGTAAATGACCTTGGAGGTCTGCATCCGCCCCCGGGACTTAGTTTAAGGACTCCTGGTCTAGAGGCATTCTCTCCTGACGTTTCGCCTACATCTGTGGCAAGCAACCTCAGAGGTAGTGAGGTCTGTTGGAAGTAGGAAAATGGGTTTATATATCTGTGGAATAATGACCAGGGTGGGACAAAGGACTCTTGTCTGCTGGAGCTAGGTGGGAATGTTTCCACTGACCACCTTGATTAGCATATAATGGCATGACAGTGCCTGGAGCAATCTTTTGTTGAGAGGTGATTAGATGTCCTTGTTGTAGGTTTTTTTTGGGCTATCTGGCCATGTTCTAGAGGCATTCTCTCCTGACGTTTCGCCTGTATCTGTGGCAAGCATCCTCAGAGGTCGTGAGGTCTGGTGGAACTAGGAAAAAAGGGTTTATATATCTGTGGAATAATGACCAGGGTGGGACAAAGGACTCTTGTCTGCTGGAGCTAGGTGGGAATGTTTCCACTGACCACGTTGATTAGCATTGGATGGCCTGGCAGTGCCTGGAGCAATCTTTTGTTGAGAGGTTATTAGATGTCCTGATTGTTTTCCCTCTGCTGTTCTGCTGTTTTAATTTTAGAGTTTTTTAATACTGGTAGCCAGAGTGTGTTCATTTTCATTGTTTCCTCCTTTCATGTCACCCCTAGCTCCAACAGACAAGAGTCCTTTGTCTCACCCTGGTCATTCCACAGATATATAAACCCATTGCCCTAGTTCCAACAGACCTCACTCCCTCTAAGGATGCTTGCCATACATGCAGGCGAAACGTCAGGAGAGAATGCCTCTAGAACATGGCCATATAGCCTGAAAAAAACCACAACAACCCAGTGATTTCGGCCATGAAAGCCTTCGACAATACATTGTCCACCTGCTTCTGGTGGATTTCAATGGCTTCTCTGTGTAGCCTGACACGGTGGTTGTGAGAGTGGTCCAGCATGTCTGTCTTCTCCCATAATAATCTGCTGTGTCCAGGCGGGTTCCTCAGGTGCTCTGCTCTGGCTGACTTCTCTGGTTGAAGGAGTCTGCAGGGCCTTTCCTGTTTCTTGAAACTCCAGATGGTTATCTGCTTTGAATTGGACTATTCCTTCAAGCAACACTATTTGTTAAATATCCTTTGTTTATACATTGCTACTGGTACAATCTGAATAAGGCAACATTATACAGGGATAGGTAGTCTTACTACACATAACTTCAGAATCTAATTACTCACTAGCCATACATAACTTCAGCTTATGTATTGCTGTTCTACAATCAAAGCTCTACGAATAAGATGGCACTCCACTCCAGGTATAAACAACTGCAATTAGGTGATGTATTTACTGTATTTTTACAGTTCACGGCTCTCCCATTCTGAAATAAATACCCATAAGCAAAGTATGCAATGCGATTTTGCATAGTCAAAAAGGGAGCAGGTGGTAGGAGTTGATCCAGTCCTTAGGTAAAGGTTTCTTCTGACAAGTCCAGTCGTGTCTGACTCTGGGGGTCGGTGCTCATCTCCATTTCTAAGCAAAAAAGCCAGCGTTGTCCATAGACACCTCCATAACATGACTGCATGGAACGCTGTTACCTTCCCACAGAAGCTGTACCTATTGATCTACTTGCATTTGCATGTTTTCGAACTGCTAGGTTGGCAGAAGCTGGGACCATCAGTGGGAGCTCACCCCGCTCCCCAGATTCAAACCGCCAACCTTTGAGTCAGCAAGTTCAGCAGCTCAGCAGTTTAACCCACTGCGTCACCATGGGGCAGCCCTTAACAGATACAGTTCTAAAAAGAGCGAAATAGTCCTGTTTTTGCTGCTCTCCAAGAATGAGTGGCAACTAGTAGCAAGTCAATATGTGGCTGGTGGACTATTTCACACAAGCAGAGCCACAAACTGCACAGGTCTCCATGTACATCATTGATAATCTCAGACCAAAAAACCCTTATCCCTTGGGGAGGAAGCTTTTCCCCCTCTCCCACAAAGCGTACAATGTACAAGGCAATGGTTAAGAAGAGCAGGATGGGTCAATTTCTCTCTCCTTCAATATGAATAAACGCAGGGAGTTTGTTGCTCTCTCTTGGTATCCCGAATGGCCTTGTCATCTTTAGTCCTTAGTATTTCCTTTAGTCAGACATGTAGCCCCCCCCGAAATTCTCAGGGTGGTCCGCGAGAAGGCCTTCCTGGTACATTATTTAAACTGTTATGTTTATTCATATCATGATCTGATCACCATGCTCAATATATCCCAGATGCGTGATGGGGGTATTATTGGGGTAACGATACAAAAGGTTTGCTAGGGTAGATCCTCAGCCCCCCCCCTCCCCAAATCAAAATCCTGGCTATGGGTTTGCCTTTAGTAAGAAAATAAATGGAGCCCCCAGGGACGCAATGGGTTAATTCAGTCTGAAGATTAGATTAAAATCATCATCATCATCATCTTTAATTACTTATTAATCGCCCTCCATCCGAGATGCTCCAGGCGATTTACATTGCAGAAATTATACAGGATAAAACACATACATACAAATATTAAAATGAACATGGGTCAAATGCTCATCTAGTAAAAAGCCAGGTGTCTTAAGTGCTGGGAGGATAAAATGCCCCGAGTCCCGCATGGCTCATCCCAAAGAGGGAGGCCATAAGGAATCCCACCATCAGGCAGGAGGGGCAGGGACAGAGAAGGCCCACCTGCGCCTGGTGCTCTCCAAGGGCACTTCCCTCGGACCCGGCATAGAGAGCCAATCGCGTTGGGATGGTCGTGGCGACCTCCGATGATGGGAGAAGGAGAGACGGAGGTCTCTAAGATACAATGGACATCCCTGGCCATATAGAGTTTTAAAGGTCAGGACCAGCATCTGATACAAACCACAATGCTCAATTGGGAGACAGTGTAGATGCCGCAGCACTGGTGTTCTATGGCATTTCATGGGCGTTCTTGTGAGTAACCAGGCTGCCGCATTCTGGACAATACGGAGCTTTCGGGTTGTAGACATCAGAAGGCCCACATACAGGGCGTTGCAATAGTCCAGCCTAGATGTGACCGTGGCATGGAGGACTGTTGCCAGAGTCTCATCCGACAGGTACGGTGCCAGTTGCCTCGCTTGTCGTAGATGGAAAAAGGCCTCTTTGCTGGCAGCACGACCTGAGCCTCCATCGTCAGCTGAAAACCCAAAACGACACCTCGGCTCTTAACGGCAGGCGATGGAGAGAGAGCAGCGCCATCAAAGGGAGGTAACGGATGGGTCGGACCTCTCGGGCGGCCATGCCACAGGATCTCAGTCTTCGCCGGATTCACCTTCAGTCTGCTAGCACGTAGCCAGTTCGACAGAGCCTCCAGGCAGAAGGGGAAATTGTCAGGTATTGACGTTACTCCAGGCTCCAAGCGCAGGAGGAGTTGGGTGTCGTCCGCATATTGGTAGCAGTCCAGGCCAAATCTCCGAGCCAAACTGGCAAGGGGTCTCACGTAGATGTTGAAAAGAAGAGGGCAGAAAATTGCACCTTGGGGGAACCCGCATTGGAGGGGGGAACTTTCGGAGACTTGGTCCATGTATTCCACGCACTGACTCCGGTTTCGGAGGAATGAATTGAACCAATTGAGGGCCTGACCACGAACCTCGGACATGGCGAGACGGTGGATCATTAAATCGTAGTCAACGGTGTCAAACGCTGCGGTAAGATCGAGAAGTACCAGAAGCGCCGATCCGCCGCTATCAGACTGACGAAGAAGTTCATCTGTAATGGCAACCAGGACCGTCTCCGTCCCATGACCCGGGCGAAAGCCTGACTGGAAAGGGTCCAGGCCGGCTGTGTCATCCAAAAATTGCTGCAATTGTCCCAATACAGCCTGCTCTGTCACCTTACCCAAGAATGGAAGATTAGAGATGGGACGGTTCCAATCCGGGGAGCGGGATGAACTCCCATCTGTTAGCTTCTTATGCGGGGACGCGAGAGAAGCTTCCCACAGGATGGTAAAACATCTGAGCGTCCCCAGGGCAACGTCCTTGCAGATGGCTAATTCTCTCACACCAGAAGCAATTTGCAGTTTCTCAAGTCGCTCCCAACACACAAAAAAGTAGGGAAATTATTCTGAAGACCATATAGCGCATGCTGTTATTCGGAGGCTGAAGGTCACGTGAGCAGGACAAGCTCTCCCCTGAGCTGTTCCATCAAAAAGAATGAGCCAGGCCCCCTTTGAAACAAAACGTGTTCCCTGTGAAATTCACCTTTTGTAAGGCATTCTGTGTCTATATGGCTGTTGAACACGCTGCTCTTATTAAGGCCAATACAATAAGTTCAAAACACAGAAGAATGGGATGCCTTCCTTCCTCCAACATTCTTCCATTTGAGGTTTGCACCAAAGACACCTGGGTCCTAATAGTCCTAATAGTGAGTTTGCAGGGAGAAAACCCTCTTCTTCCTGCCACCTGCTTCGAAGACCAAAATGCTGTCAGTCTTAACAAGCCTGAAAATAAATCCCACAAACATTGGGACTATCTCAAAGGAAGTCTACACACATATTAAGCCTCATTGCCAAACAACTTTCCAAAACTGGCCTGCAACACCACTGATAAGCAGGGCCATAAGCTGAATCTATACTGAATCTGAATTATATGGGCAATGTAGACTAGGCATGGGCCAACTTCGGCCTTCCAGGTGTTTTGGACTTCAACTCCCACAATTCCTAACAGCCTACCGGCTGTTAGGAATTGTGGGAGTTGAAGTCCAAAACATCTGGAAGGCCGAAGTTGGCCCATGCCTGGTGTAGACCCATACAATGCAGTTCACCTGCGTTACATAGGTCTACACTGACCATACTGTACAGATTCAAACTGCATTATATGGCAATGTAAATCCAGCCATAGTTGTTCAGAGATGCTTCCCTACTGGGAAAAGTAGCAGTCAGGTGCATCTTCCCTGAGTGAGGAAACACCACCATGAAAATATAAGGATGCGGAAGCATCAGTGCAAAGAATATATATCCTGTTTCCCCAAAAATAAGACAGTGTCTTATATTCATTTTTTCCTCCCAAAGATCTGCTAGGTCTTATTTTCAGGGAATGCCTTATTTTTCCATGAAGAATCTTCACATTTACTGTTGAATCACAGCTGCATGCTCTGGTGTTGTTCAGAGGACATGCTTCCAAACAAAAACTTTGCTAGGTCTTACTTTCGGGGGAGGAATTATATTTAGSAAAATCTCTACTAGATCTTATTTTCAGGGYATGTCTTATTTTTCCATGAAGAATCTTCACATTTACTGTTGAATCACAGCTGCATGCTCTGGTGTTGTTCAGAGGACATGCTTCCAAACAAAAAAATTGCTAGGTCTTACTTTCGGGGGAGGAATTATATTTAGSAAAATCTCTACTAGATCTTATTTTCAGGGGATGTCTTATTTTTCCATGAAGGATATTCACATTTACTGTTGAATCACAGCTGCATYKTCTGGTGTTGTTCAGAGGACATGCTTCCAAACAAAAACTTTGCTAGGTCTTACTTTTGGGGGAGGAATTATATTTAGCAATTTAGCAAAATCTCTACTAGATCTTATTTTCAGGGAAACAGGGTACCTGACACACTGAAGAGTAAATCTGAAAGTGACTTCTTAAAAGCTTGAGTCATTTGGGTACTTTAGAAATAAAAAATTGTATTTGCATACACTTTAAAACGTGGCTTTCCATTGTTTGTAGCTACATTGGAGGTGCAGACCACAGCTGCCCTGATGCAGGCTCATCAAATGGAGATTCCTTTGGCAAAGCCAAGAACACACGTTTGTTTGGGCTCTCACCAGCATTTGGAAGAGAAGGCTGTGCCAGCTCAGGTGCCCAGCATGTACTGGAAAATGCCTTGTTAAATGTAGAGAATATGTGAATGTTACAAGGCCTGTGAATGCAAAACTGCTCAGCTCCCACTAATAAACACTCGAACAAACACATACAGCCCGGAAACCATACAACACCCCAGTGATTCCAGATGTGAAATTCTTCAACAATACTTGAAAAAAATATCCTTCCATGATCTGGCCATTTTGGGGAGCGGGGGGATTATGTACCTCTACGAAGCTTTCTGCAGAGGGAAAACATGTTTTTCTTGAGCTGTTTATATGTACTGAGGCTTTTTAACCAATTAGTAAAGGTAAAGGGTTTGCCCTGACACTAAGTCTAGTCGTGTCCAACTCTGGTGCTCATCTCCAGTTCTAAGTGGAAGAGCCGGCGTTGTCCATAGATGCCCCCAAGGTCATGTGGCCGGCATGACTGCACAGAGCGCCATTGCCTTCCCACAGAAGCGGCACCTATTGATCTACTCACATTTGCACATTTTCAAACTGCTAGGTTAGCAGGAGCTGGACCTAACAGATTCGAACCTCCAACTTTTCAGTCAGCAAGTTCAGCAGCTCAGCAGTTTAACCCGCTGCGCCACCAGGGGGGCTGCGTAACTAATTAAGACACTACTATTAGTGCATGCCCCTGGCACACCAGGAAATCTGAAGGACAGCTCAGGATATCAAATTACCTGTCCGAACGCCTCTCCCCCTATGAACCACTGCGGAGATTCAGATCCTCCGGGGTGGCCCTGCTTTCCGTCCTGCCATTGTCACAAGCACGATTGGTGGGGAAGAGAGACAGGGCCTTCTCGGTGATTTCTCCCCGGCTATGGAACTCCCTTCCTGGTGAGATCAGGTCGGCCTCCTCCCTCCTGTCCTTCAGAAGGATGGTCAAAACTTGGCTGTGGGACCAAGCTTTTGGGACAGGGCAAGAAAGCAGCAATAGGAAAGATTACCAGGCCCATTAGATTTTACATGGACGACTAGGATGGTTTTAAATGGTATGTGAATTTTTATTGTATGTGAATCTGTGTCCCGGCATTGAATGATTGCCGTGTATATGCTGCGCTCCGCCCTGAGTCGGGGTGAGAAGAAGGGCGGGATATCCATGTTTTTAAATAAAATACATAAATAATATCACCCCGAGGAAGACACAGGTGGGCATTAAAATGTGGTTACCAGTGTCTTCCGGGACAAAGTTACACGCTTGAAAGAAGGTCCCTAGCTCTTGAACAAAACGGCAAATATGGTAGTCTGGAAAACAGTCCAGAAAAAGGAAACCTATCCACGGTACAGCCTGCACGGTCACCTTTTACGCATCACTTTTCAATCCATTTGGTACTAAAAACAAAAAACCACTAAAGGTTCAATGGAATGATCTGATCTGCACACAAAGAATATAAATCCATGTTGCGATTTCCATGCGGAGGCCATGTTGTGTTCAGTACATGAACAATCCATCAATCGATATTTCCAAAACTTTATCAACTACCAAAAAAGTCGTTCAAAACAGCTATGGACATTTTTCACAACTTCAAATGTATGTCCAGCCACTTGCTCCCAAACCAGGTACTCAGACATAGTTGGAGATGATGGACTCTGTAGTTACAGACTGAACATCCCACAAATTAAACTGTTAGGAAAATTGCATGGTTTTATTGTATTATGTAGCACTGAAACATCTGAATGACAAAAAAAAATATCTGAGCTGGATTCAGGCTGCTGTTCTTTTCTTTCCTTTTGTTTCTTTGGAGTATTAGAAAACTTGTCAGTACAGAAACACAACCTTTTGTGTTACGGGTTCTTCCCAAGACATGCTGGCAACACAAACATTTCCCTTGTCAAATGCAGCTAAGTCTAACTTCCAAACATCATGCACAAGGAGCTCTTCTAGTGAAACAACAAAAACTCTTCGGAAGGGCACGTCACAGGTCTTGCTGGCTCGCCAGAGTGTTGCACGTTTGTGTATGATATTTGGAATGTCCCATGAGTGTGAGTAATATCTGCAAAGAGGAGAGGAGAAAAGAAAAGGACAGGTGCCTCGGGACGCCGTCTCAACCAAAGTTGTGCAATGCTAGCCTGAACATGTCATTGGTGCAAACCCAAGCATCGTTGATGTTCTTTAATAGGAAGATCTGGTGGAATCCCATAATAGGATCTTCATCAGCCTGGGAGGGAAGACAGAAGGAAAACGCGCTTTAGAAGCGGGACAATTCTGGCACGAGGGACAGGTGTGTCATGCACACTACTCCACTCAGCAAAACAATGCAAAACACAAACAACCCACCCAAAAGGTTTCATATGCCGTAGGATTTGGAAGTGCATTTTTCAGCTGGAATGGTGCAGCATTATTATGCCAAGGACAATAACCAAGCTAGTAACAAACTAAGGAGGGATCCTGTCTCACAGGAGCAAACACTACTGCGCCGTAGAGATTATCTGTGCTTGGTGGAATCTGAATGTGTTGTTCTTGTTGGAGTGTAAATTTTAAACAGAATTTATCAGCCAGATTCCCTGGAGCCTTAAGATTCTGCAACAACAACAACAATTATATATTATATTACTATATTATATTATATTATATATTTAACTATGTCTGACCGGGCTTGTCACCATGTAAGCTGCCCCAAGTCCCTTCAGGGAGATTATTTATTATTGTTATTATTATTATTATCTTTATTTGTACCCCGCTAACATCTCCCGAAGGACTCGATGCGGCTTACAAAGGCCAAGGCCTCAACACACAACATAACGATACAAAAACCTAAAGCAAATTAAAAACAATTAAAGCAATATTAAACAACAAGCAATAAACAATACACCAAGACACAATAAAACTGGGCCGGGCCAGAGTAATGGGTACAGATTAAAAGTGCTGATGTGACAGGTGGTATGTAAGGATTGTGGGGTAAGTGCAGTGTGCAGTGATGGTGGCGGGATACAAAAATACAGTATGTGTGTGTGTGTGTGTGTATATATACACACACACACATACACACTCTCTCTATATAATATAATAATAATAATAATAATAATAATAATAATAATAATAATAATAATGGCACAAGCCAGTAAAGGTGGTCCCAGTGGTGATCAGCACACTGGGTGAGTGCCTAAAACCATGACCTGCACTTGCAAACAATCGGCACTGACTAAATCACCACCTGTCAGCTGCAAAAAGCTGCCCTACTTGGATCTGCACACATTATTCGCCAATACATCACACAGTCCTAGACACTTGGGAAGTATGATCACACAATCATAGAATCATTGAGTTGGAAGAGACCTCGTGGGCCATCTAGTCCAACCCCATTCTGCCAAGAAGCAGGAAAATCGGGTACAAAAGTCAGCATAATGATCTTGTTAGCTGTGTATCTATCTTGTTATGTATCAAATTATTATTATTATTATTATTATTATTATTATTTGATACATAACATAGATATTATTATTATTATTATTATTATTATTATTATTATTATTACCCTGCCACCATCTCCCCGAAGGGACTCGGGGCGGTTCACAGAAGCACTTCAAAGTGCCGCATGCAACACTCTGCTATGAGTTCCGCAAGAGAGTCTCATTAAAAGCAAATAACCATTTTCTGTTCAAGTAAACACTTTATTTTTATCCCCCGCCTCCATCTCCCCAAAGTGACCTGGGGCGACTTACAAGGGGCATGCCCAGCAAATACAGATTAAAAACAGGCACAAAAATACAGTCAACATCTAAAAACAAAAAAACGTTATAATCAGACCAACATCATGAGCCAATATGTGGCTGACAGCAATAGTGGGTTCGGGCTCAGGGTTCCTAGAAGCGATTATTCCTAGGTAGCGCCAAGGGCGAGTGCGGCAAACGGAGGGCCGGGCTAGGAGCTGATGATGTACAAGAGGATCTATGTTATAAACATTCAGGAGGGTGCAGCCACTTTTTATTTTCCACCACCACAGGCCACAAAACGGGACTTCGGCCATGGTCACCAAAAAGAACAAATGGCTACATTGCTTCTGCTTTCAAAAATAAGACAAAAGGACGCATGAAATTAACTTTTGTGTCCCACAGTATTTTTGCATAATTACAAAAGATGGATAACAATTCAATACATCTGCTGTTAGGCCACCACGTAAACTCTGGAAAAGACAAGAGGGAACTTATCAATTTTGTTTCATATGGCTTTTCTTTCGTGTCAGGAGTGGCTTGAGCGGCTGAGGGGGGAAAGGAAGGGGCCTGAGGCTGTTAGGAATTCTGGGAGTTGAAGTCCAAAACACCTGGAGGGAGGGAGGGAGGGAGGGCCCAAGTTTGCCCGTGCCTGGGTTAGACCTTTAATTTCCATCTTTAAGTAAAGCTTGTATATTTGCAGCTCTGATGCTTCGTTCGCTTTCCCATCTCCAAAGTACTGCTGTAATTCAGGTATTTTGGAGCAGAGTCCGGACTTTTTATTATTACTCCTGGGCCATCTGGTGCTTTAGAAAGCAACCTGCCTTTGTCTGTGGATTCTTACCTTGCTCTGCAAATACACCAACAGGCTTGAGCAAAGACAGAGATTTCCAGCCACAGAGAGGCAGGCATTCACTGCATGCCACATGTATGTCCCAGGTCTCCAAGATCTGGGATATGTTAAGCAGGCAACCAACTGGCATAAAACAATCCAGCTATGCTTTATTAATTCTGCAGGATTTGCTTTCTAACGCCTTCCAGGAACCCACACCTTTCCTTATTCAGAAGCCGCCATTCTAGGGCAAGCCAAGTGTTCATTCTGCGTTGATCACACACAAGCAACGGCCATGCGAGTCAGGCTTCAGGGCCAACTGGGAGACGGGAGCAAGCAGGAGGCTTCTTACTCAGTGAGGAGTTCAGAGGGGGGAGGAGGAGGAGGCCAGAGGCTAAAGGTTGTGGAGCGCTAGCCTGAAGACTTCATTGGTGCACACCCAGGCACCTTGCAAGCTTTTCAACAAAAAGGTCTGATGGAAACCTAGAACTTGGTCATCATCTGCCTGAGCAGAAGAGGAGAGAAACCATTAAAGGGACAGGTTCTGGCAACACAGGCGGCCTGTTGCGCTTGGGGTTTATGACTGTGTGTACCCAGAATGTGCCACGCTGACACTCAAACTATTGGTGGACACGTACACAAGAAGCAATGTGACAAGGGGAAAGGGAATTTATTCTGTTACGTACTAGTCTAATAATAATAATAATAATAATAATTCTGCTGGTTTTCTCTCTGAGACCAGAAGCTGCCACGAGCAATAACGACGGTCTGTAATATTAATGTTGGAAACCGGCCCGAGTCCCTCGAATGGAGGTGAGAAGACCGGTATACAAAACTACCAAATAAATAAATAAATAAATAAACAAGAGGCCAAATGAGGAGAAGGCTGCAGTATATCTCAGTGACAGAAGGAGCATTGAGATTGTTTATTAGGGATATTAGATCAGCCCCCTCCCTCCTGACCTTTCGTAAGAGAGTGAAAACCTGGCTCTTCAAGCAGGCATTCGGAACCCCGGAATAGATAGTCAAGCTTGAGATGGAGAATGACCCAGGAACGGCCAAGACGATGAAATGGACGAGGATTGGAATGAGAGGATAGAGCTCTTTTTAAATTGTCATTGCACTGCCTTTTTTGTATAATTGCACTTAACTGTTTTTGCTTTTGTATTGTATTGATGGCATCGGATTGTGCCGATATGTAGACCGCCCTGAGTCGCCTGCGGGCTGATATGGGCGGGATATAAGTGATGTAAATAAATAAATAAATAAATTGTTTAGAGGCAGAGCTGAGTTTTCCCAAAATCAATGGACCTGTACAACAGATGTGCCTTGCTATTTGAAAGTGCCCACTTACAGACCTACAAAGAACTCTGTCTCCTAAGGATGTTTTTGCACAATGCTTCTCATTCCTAATTCCTCCTCATTCTTCCTAGGTGAACTGCAATACTCCTCTCGACTCTACAGAGCTAAAGGTAAAGGCTTCCCCTGACATGAAGTCCAGTCGTGTCTGGTTCTGGGACTCTGGTGCTCATCTCAATTCCTAAGCCAAAGAGCCGACATTGTCCACAGACATCTCCAAGGTCATTTGGCCGGCATGACCGCATGGAGCGCTGTTACCTTCCTGCAGAAGCGGAACCTATTGATCTACTCACATTTGCATGTTTTCAAACTGCTAGGTTAGCAAAAGCTGGGCCGAACAATGGGAGATCATCCCCCCCCCCCCCCCCCCCCCCCGATTCAAATCAACAACCTTTTGGTCTGTAAGTTCAGCAGCTCAGCAGTTTAACCTGCTAAGCAACAGCTTTCCTACAAGCTTTTACCCCCATTTCTCTCAGGGTACTCATACTTTCTCTACCGAGATGGAGTAATTTATCAAATAGTGTAAGCCCAAGTCCTATCTGTGGCAAACAGGCTCCGGTTTATACCTGAAATAGGCCGTAACAGAGCTCTCAAACACCATTTCATAGGGTTCAGGGTTGGAAATAGCACATACCTTAAGCTGCCCTACTACCATACTGAGTATACAGCTGTCAGGTGTGGGTTGATGGTCTTCCGCTGTGATACTGTGTTGTATTTTCTGAAAGGGAAGGCTCTGCAATGGAAACAAGAAACTCTTTAACTCACTCTCATACAATTTCAGTTCTGCACCTGAAAAAATGTGTATCTGATTGACAAAGTTCAAGACAAAGAGACACGGGATTCAATGACCCAAAGGTGTGCTTTTATTAAAACCTCGGGATTAAGGTGTTGTCGTGCAAGCAAGGGCTAGGTATTGCTTAAATGGGATGCTATAGAAGTTAATGACATTTTACAGATAAACAACAGTATTGAAACCAGCACGGAGGAAGTGACAACTGTCCTGCACGGGGAATGTCCAATGAATACTGTCAGAAATATTAAAAAATAACTAGGTATTTTTAAATACAAAAATGTGAGTCAAGCACTGAAAGGGTTAAATGGATACAACGAGTCAGCAACAGCTGCAGTTCAATATAAGCAGGTGTGCCTGTCGCTTGGCAGCCTTCAGTCTGTGAGAGAAGGGCCTCAATGTGTTAGTAGGACTCGGTATGAGAAGGCCTCAGTATTAGTTCGCCTCATTCCGAGAGGCCTCAGTGTGAAAAGGTCTGGTGTGAGAAGCCTCTGTGAGAGAAGCCCCAGGTTAAGGCCATTGTGTGTGGAGCTAAGCTCCTGTGTAAAAAGCTAATGTGTGACGCTCCTGCGTCCCGTCAGTGTGAGAGTGAAGCTGTTTATCTGCATGAGAAAGAAGCCCAAAGTGGAAGCAAAGAAGGAAGTATAAAGAACTTTATTTGTGTTATGGAAACCTTGTTCTTGTAAATAGTGCAACCATATTGTGTTACTACAAAGAAAAGTCTCCTATGGAAGATATAACATGGGTTTTTGTTATTTTTATCACTTTGAGCTTCTGGTGCTGGGTCACACTGCTGCTAATAAGTTACTCTGCTGAGGGTATTTTGTTAATAAGCCCAGTCGCCCAACAAATACGACATCAGATGTAAAGCGAGAGCCTATCTTGCCCAGAGAAGCAAATCTTTCAAATTTCATATTGAATAAAAATCTATCGTACTGCTAGTGGAAATACTTACGGAGAGTTTTTCAACAATAGCTGCTTTGCCCTGAAATTGTTGTCCTTCCCACGTAAGGCATGAGGCATCTATCTGAAATAATATCAGTAGGAAAATCCAGTCACGGTCTGGCTGAAAGATTTTGCTTTGTACAAACCATTCCTGATCTCCCATTCAAAATGTAATGGCTTTATACAAGCCATGATTAAGCAGCAACTGTTACTTAAGAACCAAGTCAGCCAACTCAGGCAGACGCCAGGAAACATGCCTCAAGAGACAGACCCCAACCACTCAGGCTGGCGGCTCCTTACTCCAGAATGCTGTGAGTCCAAAAGTGGCCGGCTCAAACCCAGAACCTCAAGCCATGGTTGATACCGAATGAGAGACTCCCCCTGGGCACACAGAAGACTTGGAAGGCACTAAACAGACTGTGCTCTGGCACCATGAGATGCAGAGCCACAAAGTGGAGTTCACGACATGTGAGTGCGGAGAAGAGCAAACCAGAGATCACCTGCTGCAATGCAGCCTGAGCTCCGCCACATGCACAAGGGAGGACCTCCTTATAGCAACACCACAGGCACTTCAAGTGGCCAGTTACTGGTCACAGGACATTTAGCATAATGCCAAGTTTTTAACTTTGTTTGTGTTTTAAAATACATTACAACTGTACCCTCGTTTCGCTTCTGATACGATAAAGATGTACAGCAATGTGCCTACGTTATTGGTGGCTTTAGGTCAAACACATTCTTCTCCGCCAACCAAATGACAGACCTCTGTACTGACTTCTCAATACAGATAAGACTCAAGAAATCTTTACATCCACTTCACTCTTCTTAAACAATGGTAATTTAAGACTCAGATGTTGCTATAAACTACAGAACTACGTAAATCCTGGGGAGCCTCTGCAAGGTGGCAAAGTACTGGCATTACCCTTGGTAAGCACCCGAGGGGGAAACCACCACCTGCGGAGATCACCAGTTTGTGGTCTCTTGGATCCGGAGGAGATACTCCAATGGGAGTAAATAGCACTAACACAACTGCAAAAGCTTTGGTGACGTAACGGTAAATGTAATTCAACTTCTCAAGCTCACAATAAAATGACAGGTATTTATTTATTTGCGACATTTATATGCCGCCCTTCTCACCCCAAAGGGCACTCAGAGCGGCTTACAAGATATATATATATCTATATCTATATATCTATATCTATATATATATATATATATACATATATATATACACACACACACATATACATATACACACACACACATGCATACAATACATTATACCATTAGCACAGTACAATATCAGCGCTATACATCACTATATTGTACTATATAATTATATTGTAATATTATTAGTAATATTACATGTAATATAAAATATATAATTGTAATATCATATTATTATTCTCAGTATTATACTGTATTACATTATAATACAGGGTGAGGCAGCATAACTTCCTTTTTTCAAAACTTAATAAAATCCATTGTATGAATGGAGAGCGGGCCGGCCACTCCAAATCCACTCGAAAAGTAGGCCTCAACGGCAAAAGCACGCTCCTCACTGTTCCAACGCATGATGGCGACTGAACTGTGTCAGGATAAAACTTTATCAGCTTTCCGCAGGGCATGTAAGACACATCTGTTTCGACGGGACTTTGATCTCTGATATTGTTGTTTTTAAATTGTTTTAAATTGTTTTTAAATGGTGTTAGATTTTAGCCTGTTCTTGTAAGCCGCTCCGAGCCCCAGGGGAGTGGCCACATAGAAGTCCGAATAATAAACAAATAAATAAATAAAGACAGCCCGGAAGCTCCAATTAGTCCAACGTGCGGCAGCCATGATACTAACAGGAGCGGGGCGCAGGGAGCATACAACTCCTCTGCTGTACCAGCTCCACTGGCTGCCGATCTGCTACCGGGCCCAATTCAAGGTGCTGGCATTGGCCTTTAAAGCCCTAAACGGTTCTGGCCCAACTTACCTATCCGAACGCATCTCGGCCTATCAGCCCACCAGGACCCTAAGATCTTCTGGGGGCCCTGCTCTCTATCCCGCCTGCTTCACAAGTGCGGCTGGCGGGAACGAGAGACAGGGCCTTTTCTGTGGTGGCCCCTCGGCTTTGGAACACCCTCCCTATAGAGGTACGATCAGCCTCCTCGCTGATGGTGTTTCGGAAGAGATTGAAAACATGGTTGTTTAAACAAGCATTCGGTTAATCCGTTGCAATCGAATGTTGATGACTAAAGGACTGGTAATCATGGACGACGAATTTTGGATTGGGATTTGAGTTACGAGATGCATGGAATTATTATTGGTGGCCCAATAATTTGTATTGTATATGTGTTCTATGTTTTTAAATTGAATATTGTTTTTTAACTGTTGTAAACCGCAATGAGTCGCCGACTTAGGCTGAGATATTAGCGGTATACAAGTGTAATAATAAATAAATAAAATAAATAAAATAAATAAATAAAACTGTGTTAGGACAAAACTTGATACTCCTGCCTCTCTAATGAGACCATGAGCGCTCCGCTACGTCTTCAACTGACTCAATGGCGCGCATTTTTAAAAAGGAAGTTATGCTGCCACACCCTGTATTATAAATATTATATCTATATACAATATTTTACATTATATTATAGATTAGCATAGCACAGGAGACAAGGTGTGACTGTCCCCTGGCCTCCCCGGTCTTCACTCTGGCCCAGAGCAGCAGTTGTTGCTGCGAGGAAGGGTCCTCCATTCCCAGATATTTTAAGGAAATATACAGAATTGGAGGACGGGGGACAAGTGAGATATAAGCAAGAAATACCTAAAAAGAAGTAAAGAATCCCGTTCGAGTGGCTACTTACGTATATTGCTCCTAATTGAGTTCTGTCTGTATCAAATAACTGGTAGTAATGCTGTACAAAGCTGGAACCGATCTGTTCCCAAATAGGCTTGTCTCCCATCCTGAATCCTCAGCTGGAGCCTGCCAGTGAAAGTACAAGAGAGAGCACTGAAATGAGACAGACCTCATCGATCTTTCCCCAGAAACTTCCCCATTTTTCAACTTTGTCTCCCCTTGGATGTAACCATGGCCTCTGCAGAGAACTTCCTGCTATTTGCACTTCTGCACGGATGCTCATGTGCTGCAACTGGTATACACACTGTGAGAAGGGTCTCTCTTTAGCATTTTGGCCAATATCCAGAAACCAGATTTAAAGTTCAAAATCTGTAGCTGTATTCGACTGAATAGAAAGGAGGAAATCCCAAATGATTCAACTGTATTAAAGAACTAGGCTCACCTGGACCTAGGTTAAGTTCAAGGCACAACAAAATTGGAGCGAACCTCTTCTTCCTACCAGCAAAGGTTGATGATGTCTTTTGTAGACAGCAGCGAGAAATCTCCCGGCCTTCTCTGTATCTATCAATGCATATGGACGCTCAAAGAGCATACGGGCGCTCCAAGAGTGCGGGACATCTCTCCAATTCAGGAAGACACGGGAGTCTTTTCTTTATTTACCTGCTTGTTCACCTACCAGGTCATCACACTAGAGGATGAATCCACTTTAAATCCAGTTTCTGCCTTCTACAGAATTCTGGGGTTTGTAGTTTAGCAAGACTGTTAAAGGCTCCTCCCTAAACTACAAATCCCAGAATTCTGCAAAAGGCAGCAACAGGATTTAAAGTGGATTCATTCTCTAATCTGATATGGTCCCTAGTCAAAGATTGTTTTGTTTCCCAGCATACCCAGCAGAGCTCTTTTGCAACTGCAGTGCTCAAAAATGCCATGGTCTGAATCTGATGCTTCCCTGCATGCAAAGCAAGTCCCCTACAACTATGATATGGTCCCCTTCCCAATACTTTCCATGAGGCACGGTCCCTTGTCTTTTCTATATTATTTATTTATTTAAAACCTTTCTATTCCGCCCTTCTTCTCACCCCGACTCAGGGGACTCAGGGCGGAGCACAGCATATACACGGCAAACATTCAATGCCGGGACACAAATTCTTATATACACACATAAACATAAAAACATTTGTCAAATATATTAAAATACACCATTTAAAATCGTCGTAGTCATCAGCATCAAATCTAATTGGCCTGGTAATCTTTCTTATTGCCGCTTTATTGCCCTGTCCCAAAAGCTTGGTCCCACAGCCAAGTTTTGACCATCCTTCTGAAGGACAGGAGGGAGGAGGCCGACCTGATCTCACCAGGAAGGGAGTTCCATAGCCGGGGAGCAATAACCGAGAAGGCCCTGTCTCTCGTCCCCACCAATCGCGCCTGTGACAATGGCGGGACGAAAAGCAGGGCCTCCCCGGAGGATCTTAATCTCTGCAATGGTTCATAGGGAGAGATGCGTTCGAACAGGTAATTTGGGCCGGGGCCGTTTAGGGCTTGATAGGCCAAAGCCAGCACTTTGAATGGTGCCCGGTAGCAAACTGGCAGCCAGTGGAGCTGGCGTAACATGGGAGTTGTGTTCTCCCTGTATGCCGCCCCAGTWATTTGCCTTTTGTAAGCCGCCCTGAGTCCCCCCRAGGGGGTTGAGAAGGGTGGGGTAGAAGCACTCCAAATAAATAAAAATAAWTATAAACCTGGCTGCCTCTTGTTCYACTATTTGAAGCTTCRGAGCAGTCTTCAAAGGCAACCCCACTTYGAGTACATTGCAGTAGTCTATCCTAGATGTAACATGAACGTGGACCACTGTGGCCAAGTCTGACTTCCCAAGGTACGGAAGTCAGACTTGGCCACGGTGGTCCACGCTCTCGTTACATCTAGGATAGACTACTGCAACGCACTCTACGTGGGGTTGCCTTTGAAGACTGCTTGGAAGCTTTAGAAGAAAAGTGGCAATAACAGAGGGAATGGGAAAGCAAAGCCATAAAGAGGCAGTGTGAATGACAAAGGAGGACTAGTGCGTGCGGCACAGAGATGGGCTACATATCTGTTGCATGTATTCCTCCCCCCCCTCCTTTGCCATCATTCTTCAAGTCAGAGAGTACAATGGAATGATTCCCAAGACAGCAGCATTACTGGGAGATTATGCAATGTCATATTCACCCACCGATCAAATTGGACAAGGGAGAAATCACATGTAAAGGCATAACATGAGAAGGGTGTTGTTCTTGCTGTTGGGATCTCACCCAAATGTTAACCAGCGTTGACCCCATTTAGTAGCCATAGGGATGTACAAGAAAACGCCCCAGGATTGCTACCTGAGAAAAGGATCGGTGGTGAATCGTTCTGGAAGCAACTGGGCAAAAAGGAACAGGATGCTGATGAGGGAAAGCTCAAAGCAGAGAGATCATCAGCCCCATGTTCTGCAAAAGCAACGACACTCAGCTTGACTTGCATGTCCATGTTAATCAGGGATTAATGTGACCATGGAAACACAGCCAGTTCAGAGAAGTTTGTGGATTTTGAATGGGACTGTCATTTGACACGCTACACGCAGCAGAACTCCATTTCAGCTTAGTTTTTAGAACGTTTGTATGAATTTTTTAACAGCTACATAATCAGGCACCTGAATTTTTCCCCTTCCCGTGTATGTGTGCTTGCCTTCAAGTCGCCTACAGCAACCCCATGAATTTCACTGAGTGTTTATGGGCAAGAATTACTCAGTGATCGATTTCCATTTTCTGAAACACAGCCTATGGTACCTGGTACTAACACCCTAGCAGATATTCATTTCTAACTTTAATATCATCTCTGCCTAATAATAAATCCAGGAGCCCCCAGTTTAAACCCTTGTGCCAGCAGGACCGCTGAACAAGAGGTCAGTGGTTCGAATCCAGGGAGAGGGGTGAGCTCCCGTCTGTCAGCTCCAACTTCTAATGTGGGGACATAAGAGAAGCCTCCCACAGGATGGTGAAACATCCAGCCATCCCCAGGGCAACATCCTTACAGACAGCCAATTCTCTCACACCAGAAACGACTTTCGGTTTTTCAAGTCACTCCTGACAAGCTGTTAGGAATTGTGGGAACTGAAGTCCAAAACACCTGGAGGACCAAAAGTCGGAAACCATTGCCCTAAAGATGGCATTTTTAAAGAGTGTATATATACCCACCAATAAATGCCATACAGATATATCATAATACTAACCCAGAACATCTTTCCACATGAATAGAAAGGAGGGCAGAAGTAATTTTATTACAATCCATATATTCAATCAAAATATTAACTCTCATAAACTGCTTTTCAGGGAGCAGAGTGAGCTCCCGCTGTTAGCCCCAGTTTCTGCCAACCTAGCAGTTCGAAAACATGCAAATGTGAGTAGGTACTGCTTTGACGGGAAGGTAACGGAGGTGTCTATGGACAACGCTGGCTCTTCCGCTTAGAAATGGAGATGAGCAACACCCCCCAGTCGGACTCAACTAGATTTCATGACAAGAGGAAACCTTTACCTTAATATGATTGTATTTTGCTATTTTAATGTTTTAGTGTGATTTAGAATATGATGTTTTAATGACTGTCTGTAATATTGATATTGGAAACCAGCCTGAGTCCCTCAAACGGAGGTGAGAAGACTGCTAAATAATTAAATAAATTAATGTAATACAATTTTTAATGTACGGGGGGGGGGGGGGGGGGGGGGGGGGGGGCGGGGCTTCCACACAGCCATATATCCCAGATTATCAAGGCAGAAAATTCCAGAACATCTGCTTTGAACTGGGTTATCTGAGTCCACACAGCCATATATTCCAGTCCAAAGCAGATAATGTGTGTGGAAGGGGCTGAGCAGCTACCATTTCTAGACAGAGTGTTTTTCAATGACGGTTTTTGTTGCTCCCCTCCAAGATAGGGTCAGTCAAGGTAGATTTCCTAACAGGAAGCACACCTTTTCGCTGGAAAGTTTCACATCATCCACATAAACAAGTATAATTGCAACCAATAATTTTTCAACTTTAAAGGTTGTTTTCAAAGTATGTTATTAAAGACTCCGAAGTGCACTTGCACTTTCACCACAGGGCTCAAAATAAAATGAGTAATGTTGGTGTACTTGCATCTAATTAGCCTGAAGTGGCCACCAACGTTATTCTAACTAACAGGGGGTCCTACCTTGGAGGCCGGCCCACTCAAAAATCTGTGAGCCTATACAAATCCACTCCTCATGAAAACAGTGGGTAAAATAGAAAAAGCACCAAGGCGAAGGGAAGAACATTGTGTACAAGATGCTTCACACGGTGAGTATGGCCCTCCTAAAAGGATCGTTTTTCTTTATGTTTTGAGCAGAAAGCCGCCCTCTGATAGTCTTCAATTTGCCAAAAGCATTGTTTTCAAGAACAAGTAGGAAGAGATCCAGTTTTGAAAATGTTTCAAAGTTAAGATCAGGAATGGTACTATTGACAGACATAATCCCTCTTCATCAAGATATAAATAAGGGAAAGCACTTCACAAATTCTAATTCACTGCCCTAGAGGAACAACACTGAGACATGGATGCATCATGCAATCAGATTCCCCCCTCCATTGTTTCCCAATTCACATTCATAGAATCAGAGCTGGAAGGGACCCCAAAGGCCATCCCGTCTAACCCTCCCTGCCTTGCAGGCAAATTAATCAAAGTGTTCCCGACAGATGGCCATCCAGCTTCTGCTTAAAAACCTCCAGAGAAGGAGACTTATTCCACTGCTGAACAGCTCTTATTGTCAGGAACGCATTCCTAGCATTTAGGTTTCCTTGCAATTTTAATCTATCGCTCCGTGTCCTAGTCTCCATGTCCAGGGACACAATTTTATTACATTGCTGTACATAATGGAACCGGAGAACCCACAGACTTTTGGTAGATCGTGTCTTTTCTGTCATCTAGTCAACTTGAAAGGAGGCCCCGGTGGTGCAATGGGCTCAACCTTTGTGCTGGCAGGACTGCTGACCAAAAGGTTGACGGTTTGAATCGGGGAGCAGGGTGAGCTGGGGGGCCACCACCAAGAAGCCTCTCTCTCTCATCCCCAATGCACTTGTAACAGTGGCGGGACTGCGAGGAGGGCCTCCCTAGCAGATCTTAACGCTCGCATTGGGGGGATGCAGTCACAAAGTTTGATGGCAGCTAGTTTTAACTACAGATGTTCTACGTTCTTAAATTGTGTCATTGTATTTTACTTTATGTGTTGATAGTGGCTGTTTTTATCATTTTTATGTGATATTGTTTTATACTCATGTGTCGTTTTATGTTATATACTGCACTTGGTGTGTCATTTAAGCCATGCCGAATCCCATTTGGGAGATACTGGCAGGACATAAATAAAGATGATGATTATTATTAATTATTATTATTGAGGTCCGGGGACCATTAATCCCTATGAGGAGTGTGTTATGTTTACCCTGCAGAAGAGAAGGTTGAGAGGAGACATGAGAGCCGTGTATAAATATGTGGAAGGGTGTCATAAGGAAGAGGGAGACGGCTTAGAATCAGAGTTGGAAGAGACCTCCTGGGCCAGAATCCAGTCCAACCCCATTCTGCCAAGAAGCAGGAATATTGCATTCAAAGCACCCCTGACAGATGGCCATCCAGCCCCTGTTTAAAAGCTTCCAAAGAAGGAGCCTCCACCACGCTCCAGGGCAGAGAGTTCCACTGCTGAACGGCTCTCACAGTCAGGAAGTTCTTCCTCATGTTCAGATGGAATCTCCTCTCTTGTCGTTTGAAGCCATTGTTCCATTGCGTCCTAGTCTCCAGGGAAGCAGAAAACCAGCTTGCTCCCTCCTCCCTGTGGCTTCCCCTCACATACTTATACATGGCTATCATCATGTCTCCAGGGGCCCTCCCTATATCCCAGAATACTAAGGGAAACCAGGGGCCCTATATCCCTTCCACACTGCCCTATCGATCCCAAAATATGAAGGCAGGAAATCCCACATGATCAGAGTGTGGACTCAGATGACCCAGTTCCAAGCAGATATGGTGGGATTTTCTGCCTTGCTATTCTGGGATCCATAAGGCTGTGTGGAAAGGAACTGCGACTTCTCTATCCGAAAGCCTCTCTCCGTATGAACCCACCAGGGACTTGAGATTGTAAGAGGAGGCCCTGCTCTCGATCCCACCTTCCTCACACGCACGTCTGGCGGGGACGAGAGACAGGGCCTTCTCTGTGGTGGCCCCTTGGCTGTGGAACTCCCTGCCCAGGGGTATCAGATCAGCCCCCTCCCTCCAGACCTTTAAAAAAAATCCCTGAAAACTTGGCTCTTCAAGCAAGCTTTTGGAGCTTCATCTTAATCAGATAAACCTGAATTGGAAAACGACTGAGGAACGGCTAAGACGACAGAACCGACGAGGACTGAACATGATGACATAATGTTAAAATTTTCATTGTTTACTGTTTTGATGTGTTTAGATACATTGCAATGTGATGTTTTATTGTTATCGATGTATGTATTTTATCTATGGCATCGAATTGTGCCGACTGTTTGCCGCCCTGAGTTGCCTTCGGGCTGATACGGGTGGGGAAGAAATGATGTAAACAAAGAATAAATAAATTGGAACAATGGGTTGAAATGACAGGAAAAGAGGTTCCAGCTTACCTACAAAGCCCTAAACGGTTTGGGACCCGCCTACCTGCGTGACCGCATCTCCATATATGAACCCACATGTTCCCTTCGATCATCTGGAGAGGCCCTGCTCATGATCCCACCTGTGTTGCAAGCATGCTTGGTGAGAATGAGGGACAGGGCCTTCTCTGTGGTGGTCCCCGGACTCTGGAACTCTCTCCCCAAGGACAACAGACAATCCCCAACGTTGGCAGTCTTTAGGAAGAGCTTGAAGACGTGGCTGTTCCAGTGTGCCTTCCCAGAATAAATAGGAAACTCCCAGCATCATGTCCCAAATGCACTTTACTAGAGATTTAAGACTGTCTGCACACCGCACCTACCTCTAAAAACCTATCAATTTCACCTGTCATGTCCAGCACTTTTAAATTTTATTCATTCCATTGGCCCGGCCTAGTTTTAAATGCATCACGGTGTTATTGTTTTTTATGTTTATGGTTTTGCTTTTTGAGTGTTATTGTTGTATTTGTTATGCTGTTGTTTTATTGAGGGCCTTGGCCTTTTGTAAGCCGCATCGAGTACTTTGGGAGATGTTAGTGGGGTACAAAGAAAGTTAATAATAATAATAATAATAATAGTAACTCTGGGCCGAACTTCCTGGCGGTAAGGAGAGCTGTTCATCGGTGGAACTCTCTGCCTGGGAGTGTCGTGGGGAGTGTGGCCTCCTGTGAGGGGTGAGGGGATGGCGCTGGGGCTGGGCTGGGTGGCCCCTGTGGGCTCTCTTCCCTGAATTAAAGCCAACTGTCCCCGAATGGCCCCAGGCACCGAGGGGAGAAGGGGAACCTTGGGGAAGGCCCGAAGAGAGGGAGGGAGGGAGGGAGGGAGGGAGGGAGGGGCCCCCCTGAGAGGGCCTGCTGCTAGGCCCCGAGCGAGGCACGCCCTTCCCCTCAGGAAGAAGGAGGGAAGGCCTGCGAGAGAGGGAGAGGGGGGACCTGGGGCCGCCCGCCCGCCCGCCCGCCCCCTCCTCACCTGTCAGCTCCAACCCGGCGAATGGCGGCGGGCGCGGCGGCGGCGGCGAAGGCACCGAGCGAGAGAGAGAGAGAGCGCGGGACAAACCTTCCGAGGGCTCCCCGCCCGGCCCGCCTCTTCCGGCCACGCCCCTCGCCCGCCGCACATGCGCGCACGCCGACTTCCTTCCGGGGAAACGGAGCTCGGCTACAGYTGCCGCAAGGCACTCTGGGATGCGTTCGGGACCCCGCCTTTCSCCTCAGAGCACGCCTGCGCCTCCCTCCGCCCTTTCGGACTACAACTCCCGGCATGCCTCGCTGCCCCAGCAGGCCCCCTCCTTTCCCCCCTCAGCCGCTTAAGGGAGGGAAGCCAGGCATGGGCACACTTGGCCCCTCCCTCCCTCCCTCCCTCCCTCCCTCCCTCCCTTTAGGTGTTTGGACTCCAACTCCCAGCATTCCTCTCAGCCCCATTAGGCCCCTCCCTTTTCCCCCTCAGCCACTAAAGCCGAGTGCTGAGGGGCCCATAACCAACGTTAGGCTGTGTTGCCTGGGCGGAATACAAGGAAGCTTCCTCTACATGAGGCCTGGGCCAACTTGGGCCCTCCCTCCCTCCCTCCCTCCCTCCTCCCAGGTGTTTTGGACTCCGACTCCCATCATTCCTCACAGCCTCAGGAAAGCCTTTCCTTTTCCCCCTCAGGCCTGCTTCAGGAAGTCACGTTGAGGAGGAAGAGGAGGAGGAGAAGGCAAGCTGGCTTTCTACAGCTCTGAAGACTCGGCCGCAAGGGAGCCAGAGACAAGAGATTCCACCTAGGACAGCGCCTCTCCACCTTCCTCATGCCGTGACCCCTTAACAAAAGGAGGAGCTTTGACTGGACTCCGAGGCAGAGAGTTCCACCGTTGAACAGCCCTTCTCAACCTTACTAATGTCGCGACCCCTGCATTTGTTGTTCATTCATTCAGTCGCTTCCGACTCTTGGTGACCTCACGGACCATCCCACGCCAGAGCGCCCTGTCAGCCATCACCTCTCCCAGCTCCTTCAGAGTCAAGCCAGTCACTTCCCCTCCAGCACCATTGGCCGCTAGCCTTCCTTTCGGCTTTGAGCTAGCTGCGTCATCACGTCTGGGGCTAGTTGGACTTATCCTCTGCTCCTCCCCAGCAGCATTTTGACCATCTTCCGACCTGGGAGTCCCATCTTCCAATGGCATACCCACATCTCTCTGGTTGTACTGATCCATTTAGTCTTCTTGGCAAGAATCCTGGGGTGGTTTGCCATTGCCTTCCCCAGGGATCGCGCTTGGTCTGACCTCTCTGCCACGACCGTCCTGGCCCTTCACCATTTCGCTCGTGGCATCATTGAGGTGCTCAAGCTCCAGCGCTACAACAAGGCAGCGATCCTTTGCTGGAGACCCCTTCATACAGTTCCTCATGTTGTGATGACCCCCAACCATAACATTACTTCCGTTGCTACTTCATAACTCTTTTTGCTCCTGTTATGAATCATAATGTAAATATCTGATATGCAGGATGAATTGCCATTCACTGGACCAAATTTGGCACAAATACCCAGTTCACCCAAATTTGAATACTTGGGGGGGAGGGGGGGTTGGGGGTGATTTTGTCATTTGGAAGTTGTGGCTGTTGGGATTTATAGTTCACCTATAATCAAAGAGTGTTCTGAACTCCACCAACAATGAAACTGAACCAAACTTGGCACACAGAACACCCATTTTTATTTTGTATCAAGAGCATTGCATGAATTAGTATAAAACTGATAAAAATCGAAGGAGCGCAGGCGGCAGTGGGACACGGAAAGAGTCTCCTCGAAGACTGAATAAATACAGTCGGGTGTCCCCCGGGCAACGTTTCTTGTAAACAGCGAATCTTTCCAAACCCAAAAGCATTGCTTTTAAACAATTGAAACATTGGACAAAAACACCCATGACCAACAGAAAATACTGGAAGGTTTTGGTGGGCATTGACCTTGACTTTTGGAGTTGTAGTTCATGTACATCCAGAGAACATTGTGGACTCAAAATAATGATGGATCTGGACCAAAATTGACACGAATACTCAATATCCCCAAATATGAACGCTGGTGGAGTTTGGGGAATACAAACTTTGACATTGGGGTGTTGTATTTGCTGGGATTTATAGTTCACCTACAATCGCAGAGCATCGTAGTTCACCTACAATCGCAGAACCCCACCAATGATAGAATTGGGCCAAACTTGGCACACAGAACTCCCAAGACTAACAGAAAATACTGGGAGGGTTTGGTGGGCACTGACCTTGAGTTTTGGAGTTGTAGTTCACCTACATCCAGAGAGCACTGTGGACTCAAACAATGATGGCTCTGGACCAAACTTGGCAAGAATACTAAATATCCCCAAATATGAACGCTGGTGGAGTTTGGGGAATACAGACCTTGACATTTGCTGGGATTTATAGTTAGTCTACAATCAAAGAGCACTCTGAGCCCCACCAACGATAGAATTGGGCCAGACCTCCTCCACAGAACCCCCATGACCAAGAGAAAATACTATGTTTTCTGATGGTCCTTGGCAACCCCTTCGACACCTCCTCTCACGCCCCCCCCCCCCCCCCCGGGGTCCCGACCCTCAGGTTGAGAAACGCTGAAATAGATTGTCAAGGAGGAAGAAATGCTATACAAAGATTTGTTATTCATCATGGAGAAACGCCATACTGTTGCATAACAAAACAAAATAGACTTTATTCAAATGAAGCATTGTTTGTTAGCACCTCAGGATAACCAGCAAGAATTGAACAGTCCAGCAAACAACCAGTCCTGCAATTGAATCAACTGAACACATTTTAGTGCATAATGATGGTAGAAAAGTACCACAAGTGTCACGACACACATCTTTGAAACATTTTCATCCAAGTAGAATGCAGTCTTATTTACAATGTCAGAAAGCCGGCGTGCTCTCTGAGGTTTCAACCGGCGCACACGGAGCGAACCGAAAACCGTGTGACCAAAGGCGACCTCAGGGCACGCTCTGAAGCCAGGGCGCCTACACCTCCCTTCCCTATCTAAGAAGCACAAGACAGCAAGCAGGAAAGAAGTTAGAGATTAATTCCAAAAATAAAAGTATACAATGGACAAGACGCTTGCAAATTCTACTCAAATAACTGGATACAGTCTACTATCTTGTTCAGAGAACAGATCGGTTCCCCAATACCTACTGCAGGGCATCCACAAAATCCAACACAATTAGGATGTACATTCTGCTGCTACGTTTCCCAACGAACGGCATGGCTAATGACACGAGCTCCGGGCTACGGAAAGAGGCCGACAGGTCTTCTCATCTGTACATGGTAAAGAAGAACACGGGCCACGTAAGACCTGTGGAGGATTCCACACGGTGCTTTACCTTGCATTTTAATTTGCACAAAGTCATCTCTTCTTCATTGTACAACAGAGACAAGCAATACATGCTTGTGGGTTTTTAAAGATATTGCATGGAAAAACAACAACACTTTAACCAAAATCAGAATGAACTGGAAAGAATGTCATCCGGACACGAGCCAATTCCAGCGAGTCACAATAGATCCAGCTGGAGATACCCTTGAAATGCAGGAAGTCCATCAAACCAGATGAGCCAATTGTCCTTTATACAAGTCTGGTTTTTAGTTTAAACAGAAGGAGCGGAGAAATTGTTTCCATTTTCCCTTCTTCTTGGTGGAAGAGAGCCTGGCCTTCTTTTAGAAGTTGGGCAGAAATGAAAGCGGTAGGTAGGAAGGCTTTTATGTGAATGGACTCTTGTCAAATGCTCTAAACCAGTGGTTCTCAACCTGTGGGTCCCTCTCCAGGTGTTTTGGACTACAACTCCCAGAAATCCCAGCCATTTTACCAGTTGTTAGGATTTCTGGAAGTTGAGGGCCAACACATTTGGGGACCCACAGGTTGAGAACCACTATTCTAGATGGTCGTTGAGGGCCTCCTGAGGTCACTATATAGCTCTAGATCCATGGTTCTCAACCTGTGGGTCCCTCCCCAGGTGTTTTGGCCTACAACTCCCAGAAATCCCAGCCAGATTATCAGTTGATTTCTGGGAGATGAAGGCCAAAACATTTGGGGACCCACAGGTTGAGAATCACTGCTCTAAACATAGTTTCTCAAACTGGGCTCCCCCAAATGTTTTGGACTTCAGCTCCCACAATTCCTAACAGCTGGGAATTTCTGGGAGCTGAAGCGCAAAAACACCCAAAGGAGCACAGTTTGAGAAACACTGCTCTAAAGTATCACACAGAAGAATCTATGTAGTTGTACATGTATATGTGGTAACAGACTGAAGAGTGCTATCCTTTTTTTTGATCAAAGTGAATCTGACTAAGACGGGCTCTTCTTTCATTTCCATCCATTCCGAGCATGGATTGGTTTCAATCTGAAGCTCTTGCAAACTCAACTGTCAGTCCGCACCTGTGCCATTAAAGTGGGCTGATCATCCGGGATGGCCGGTTGCACGAACATACAGACACAGGGATTGGAAATTAATCTAATTCCACTCATGTTAGCCAGACTGCACTGCAAATTAAGTTAAAAGGAAATGTACTGTTGGTTTAAACCAGGCATGGGCAAACTTTGGCCCTCCGGGTGTTTTGGACTTGAACTCCCACCATTCCTCACAGCCTCAGGCTCCTTCCTGTTTAAGCGGCTGAGGGGCGATAGGAAAAGGCCGGAGGCTGTTTGGGATTGTGGGAATTGAAGTCCAAAACACCTGGAGGGAGGGAGTTTGCCCAGGTCTGGTTTCAATCAAGGTAAATACAACATTAGCAAAAGTGACACAAGACGCGATTGCTGAAGGGCTCAGGACCATCCAACTATGGCACAGACGCAAGAACTCCTCTCTCCGTTTACAGCAGAAAGAAAGGCAAAACAATAACAATAACAACTGCAATGCAGGCCGTACGTGTCTGTTACCCTCTTTGTTCAGAAACAACATCAAATTTGGAGTAATCCCCATTGGTAACCTTCGGAGAGGCAGAAGAAAACTCACAATTCCATTTATATTCATATTATGGAAGGAGAAAGAAAAAAAACCAATGTTTTCCATGGTGTTGTTCAACAAAACAATAATAATCCTGGTGTAATGAGAACTGCAGTTTAAACTACTCAAGAGTGTGCTTATCGAACATGTAACCTTTCCTCAAAATTGGCTTCGCACTCAGTGTTTGGCACCGTGACTGGAGTGGAACCATCCAGCAAGGGTCAGTTGGGACCCCCTGAGTGTTTTGGACTCCAACTCCCACCATTCCTAACAGCCTCAGGCCCCTTTCTTTCCCCCCTCAGCCGCTTAAGGAAAAGGAAAGGGCCTGAGGCTGTTAGGAATGGTGGGAGTTGGAGTCCAAAACACTCAGGGGGCCAAAGTTGGCCCAGGCCTGTCCTAGAAACATGTTTGTGAAGCCTTGGTGGGCAAGTCTCATCGGCGTGGCTGTGCAAAGTGGGTTTGTGAGCCTGGGACAACGAGCCTTAGTGGAGACGGCAGCCCGGGCTTCCTGAAATGAGAGGGGAAAGTTGCCCTGTGCCTTCCTGCAGGCGTTCTGTCTGAGGGGGTCAGAAGACCCTTCCTTAATGATGCTGACAAGGAGATCTGACTTATAAGAATACAAGGAGCACAAGCCAACAAACGATAGCCCAGGCTGTCCGTCAAGGAAGACTGAGCGGTCAGGCCTCGTAGGCATACATGTGAGCGGTGGGTTTCTGGGTCTGGCCCAGTCTGAGGAAAGGGACACCTTGACCAGGGCCTCCCCACTGGTGTTCCCACTGTCTGTCACAGCGTGGAGCTGAGGGGATCAGGAGACAGTTCCTTAATGGTGCTAAGAAGGAGATCCATCGCAACAGCATCCTCGGACTTACAACAATACAAAGGGTACAAGCCAACAAACGATAGCCCAGGCTGTCCTCCTATGAAGTCTTTGTGGGTAGGTCTTGTAGGCATAAGTGTGAGTGTTGGTGGACACAGAGGGAAGGAAAATATTGACCATTTCGGGAAGCATTTCCTGGCTGATGCGAGAGATGGAGCGGCATCAGAGTTTCAACTGCTCATCCTAATACAAGGAGTACAAGTAAACAAACCATAGCCCAGACTGTCCTACTAAGGCGTCTTAGTGGGCAAGTCTCATAGGCATGAATGTGAGCGGTGAGGTTTTGGGTCTGTGCTGGTGGACACAGAGGGAAGAGGAACATTGACCATCTCAGGAGGTGTTTCCTGACTGATGCGAGAGATGGAGCGGCACCCAGAGCTTCAATCTCCTCATAGTACAAAGAGTACAAGCCAATGAACAACACAGGGAAATGTGGACCATCTCAGGAGGCGTTTCCTGACTGATGCGAGAGATGGAACAGCATCCAGAGCTTCAATCGCTCACCATAATACAAGGAGTACAATCCAACGAATGACAGAAGGAAAATGTTGACCATCTCAGGAGGTGTTTCCCAACTGATGCAAGAGATGGAGTGGCACCCAGAGCTTCAATCACTCCTCATGGTACAAAGAGTACAAGCCAACAAACAACACAGGGAAATGTGGACCATCTCAGGAGGCGTTTCCTGACTGATGAGAGAGATGGAACGGCATCCAGAGCTTCAATCGCTCACCATAATACAAGGAGTACAATCCAATGAACAACAGAAGGAAAATGTTGATTGTGTCAGGAGGCGATGGAGATGGAGCTTCAATGGCTCCTCATAGTCC
Source organism: Anolis sagrei ordinatus (assembly GCF_025583915.1). NCBI lineage: Eukaryota > Metazoa > Chordata > Lepidosauria > Squamata > Anolidae > Anolis > Anolis sagrei. The sequence continues at coordinate 41,589,028 of NW_026847993.1, forward strand.
AAGCCAACACATCTTCCAGGGCAGAGGTGGTGGGCCATTGTTTGTTACTGTTTACTTCATTGTTTACCCGGCCTTCCTCACCCAAGGCGGGTTATACCACAGGGATACATGGGGATGGGGAGTGAGTCCTTGAGCCGGGGCCTCTTGAAATGAGAGCGGAACGTGGTGTCCTGTCGGCAAAGCGGGAGAGCGGCGGCATGGTGGCCGTTGGTGGCAAGAGCATCACCCACACCCACGCAGTGTCAATGATGCAAAAGGAGTGTGGAGTTGGCTGGCGGGGTCTTGCCGCCAGGATTGTCTTTCCACACAGGTGTTGTGGGGGTGCCACCAAGGTCCGCCTTTGTAGACGGGTGTTGTGGGGGTGCCCCCAGGAGCGCAGTCCTGAGGGGGCTGGTGGTGCCTCAGAGCCCGTGGCGCTTGCGGTGTGCGCTGCCGCTGCTGCTGCCCCCGAGCGTGGCGGCGTGGAGGAGGCGGTCCTTCTCCCGGACCTCCTCGCGCAGCTGAGCCTCGGCCAGGCGCAGGCGTCGGATGCTGCCCTTCATCTCCTTCATCTTGACCTCCAGGAGGGCGATGATGTCCCGCTGCTCGTTGAGCTTCCGGAGCAGCTCCTCCGAGGTGGTGCCCGAGGACAGCGAGTACGAGTGGTCGGGCGGGCCGCCCTCTCCGCCGGGGGCTCCTCCTCCGCCCAGGGCGCCCCCGTTCTGGGCCAGGAAGCTGGCCAGGCTCATGGGCGACACTAGTGCGGCGGCGGCGGCGGCGGCGGCCCCTCCGAGCTCGAGCTGGACGGTGAGGTCCATGGGCTTGACGTCCTCGGCCCCCATCCCGGCCCTCAAGGCCGCCGCCTCGCTGCCCGTCGCCGCCCCCCCTCCGGCCTGGCCGGCCTCCTGGAGGGTGAGCAGCACGGCGGCCTGGGCGGCGGCCTGGGCGGCGGAGGGGTGGAGGGGGGCGTGCCCGCGCGGACCCCCCGGCCTCCTCCCGCCCCCGCCCCCGCCGCCCCCTCGCCCGGCCTTCCTCTCGTTGACGCCCCGGAGCGGGAAGATGGTGGGCACGCGGACGAGGTAGGACTTCCTCCCGCCCGGGAAGTGCTCCGAGCAGACGCGGTGGCCGGTGGTGGGCTGGAAGGTGGAGAAGCAGCCCGAGACGCCCGCCCGAGACACGTTCTTCAGCCACAGGCGCCGCAGCTCCGCGTCCTTCGGGAACGTGTAGAAGTGCAGCGCCTTGTCCCGGTGAGAGTTGTTGTAGCAGCCCGGCACGCAGCACGTGAAGCCCGGCATCCTCCCTCTCGCCGCCGCCACCCGACCCACCGACCCACCGACGCCCCTCCGCCGCCGCCGCCGCCGCCGAGGCAGGAAACGGAACTACCCGCCCCACAAGGCACCGCGGGGAAGGAGGCAGCGGCGGAGGCAGCGGCGCGCGCCTCTGACGTGGCACCCGGGCCGGCCAATCCCAGGCGCCGCCCCCGCCCCCCCCCTCCCCCTCCCCCTCCCCCTGCGTGTAGTTGTGGACTACATCTCCCGGCATTCCCGGCATTCCCTGGGGGCGCTGGGCGGCGCTTCTGGGAGTTGCAGGCCCAACGGGAGTGAGTGGGCGCCGCGGCCTGTCACTCCCGCACTCCCGCCCCGTTCACCAGAAGGGAAGGCCGGGGCTAGCCCTCCTCCCGCTGCACCCTCTCCCCCGCCCCTGCCTTCTCCTCCGGGCCGGCGGCGCCACCACGGCCGGAGCAGCCCCCCCCCCCCCCAGGGCGATGGGGGAGGAACAGGAGGCGGCCGACTCTGGCACGCCAGGCGCCACTTGCAGTTTCCCCGGCGGCTGCTCCTGGCACAGGCCGAGAGAGAACCACTGCGGCGGATCCCTTGATCGTGCCAGGAGCAACCAGGCACTTGTATTCCATGCCTGTAACAGGAGGTGCCTCTGCCTTGGTCCTTCCACTCTTGGCTGCTCCTCCCCGGCGGATGTCAGGCGGGCCAATAGTCGACGTGGGGGGTTTGTTGGTTTTTTTGTCGTGTCAGGAGCAACTGCTCCAGGTGTGAGAGAATTGGCCGTCTGCAAGGACGTTGCCCAGGGGACATTGCCCGGATGATTTTGATGTTTGTATCATCCTTGTGGGAGGGAGGCTTCTCTCCTGTCCCTTTGCGTGAGGAGCTGGAGCTGACAGAGGGAGCTCATCCGCCTCTCCCCGGATTTGAACTTGCAACCTGTCGGTCTTCAGTCGTGCCGGCACCGGGGGGGGGGGGGGTTGAACCCACTACGCCACCCACCGGGGGCTCCATCCATCCGACGTGTGATCCAGTACAACAGCCAGCAGAGTGATCATGTCTGCTGAGGACTCATCTTGCTGTGTTTCACATCATAATAATAATAATAATAATAATAATAATAATAATACAATCAGCAATAATATTGATATCAATATAAATACTAAGACCTTCTAGATCAGACTTGGTCCCTCCCTCCCTCCCTCCCTCCCTCCCTCCCTCCCTCCCTCCAGGTGTTTTGGACTTCAAGTCCCACAATTCCTACCAGCTTACCCCTTGGTTGCAGCAAAAAGAGAAGAAGACTGGGTCTTTGATGTGCTGGGTGTGTGTGTGCTTCTGTTTGCGTCTGCTCCCCTTTTAGAAACCTGGTCTGTACCAGAGCTTCAATGTTTTCCACTCACAATACCTTTCAATCTGAGACATTTTATGTGACCCCAGGAATATAGGTATACAAAATAGGTATTTATTTAATTATCGTGACAGAAGCAAACGGAGGGTACAGTTGTAATGTATTTAAAAACACAAACACAGTTTAAGAACTTGGCATGAGTCGCCTTTCGGTATATAAATCTAGTAAATAAATAAATGATGCTAAATGTCCTTTGACTGGCATCTGGCCCCTTGGAGTGCTTCTGGTGTTGCTGCAAGAAGGTCTTCCCTTGTGCGTGTGGCGGGGCTCAGGGGGCATTGCAGCAGGTGGTCAGTGGTTTGCCCTTGTCCACACTCGCATGTCGTGGACTCCACTTTGTGGCCCCATTTCTTGAGGTTGGCTCTGCATCTCGTGGTGCCAGAGCGCAGTCTGTTCAGTGCCTTCCAAGTCATCCACTCTTCTTTGTGTCCAGGAGGGAGTCTCTCATTGGGTACCAGCCATTGGTTGAGGTTCTGGGTTTGAGCCTGCCTCTTTTGGACTCTCGCTTGCTGGGGTGTTCCAGCAAGTGTCTCTGTAGATCTTAGAAAACTATGTCTTGATTTAAGTCGTTGACATGCTGGCTGATACCCAAACAGGGGATGAGCTAGAGATAATTAATAATAATAATAATAATAATAACCTTTATTTATACCCCGCTACCATCTCCCAAGGGACTTGGTGCGGCTTATGTGAGGCTGAGCCCACAGTACATTAATACAAGCAATAACAACCACAATACGAAGCAAAATAGAAATACTAATACAAAGCAATTAAAACAAATCTCATACACAAATAGCATAAACATTGAACAATAGCACAAAACACATTTAAAATCTATGGCTGAGCCAAATTTAAGTAAGTTAAAAATAATGCTGGGCATGAACAAGGTAGAGGAGGTGGGGCGTTGGTGGAAACGTACAAGCAGTCCTAAATCAGTAGAAAGTGCTGCGTAGAAACAACGTTCATGATGATGATTATATGTTGGAAAGGAGGAGGAGGAGGAGGGGGTGCTTCTGGAAGAGGGCCAGGCAGCCATACGGAAAGCCCACATCATCATCATCATCATCATCATCATCATCATCATCACCACCCTCAAGGGTCCCCTGCTGGCAGTCCCTCTCCCCCAGGGCTCCTGGCACCAGATGTGAGAGGAAGCCACACCTGGAATCATATTGTGTCCAATTCTGGGCACCACAATTCAAGAAAGGTATTGACTCTAAGCTGGAATGTGTCCAGAGAGGCGACTAAAATGATCAAGGGTCTGGAGAACAAGCCCTATGAGGAGCGGCTTAAGGAGCTGGCATGTTTAGCCTGAAGAAGAGAAGGCAGAGGAGATATGATGAGAGCCATGTATAATATTTATTTATTTATTTATTTATTTATTTGCTTTATTTCTATACCGCATTTTTCAGCCCAAACAGGCGACTCAATGCAGTAAATATGTGAGAGGAAGCCACAGGGAGGAGGAGGGAGGGAGCTTCCTTTCTGCTTCTGGAGACTAGGACACAATGGAGCCATGGCTTCCAACTACAAGAGAGGAGATTCCACCTGAACATGAGGAAGAACTTCCTGACTGTGAGAGCTGTTCAGCAGTGGAACTCTCTGCCCCGGAGTGTGGTGGAGGCTCCTTCTTTGGAAGCTTTTAAACAGAGGCTGGATGGCCATCTGTCAGGTGTGCTTTGAATGCAATATTCCTGCTTCTTGGCAGAATGGGGTTGGACTGGATGGCCCATGAGGTCTCTTCCAACTCTAGGATTCTATGATTCTCCTGTTCAGCAGTGGAACTCTCTGCCCCGGAGTGTGGTGGAGGCTCCTTCTTTGGAAGCTTTTAAGCAGAGGCTGGATGGCCATCTGTCAGGGGTGCTTTGAATGCAATATTCCTGCTTCTTGGCAGAAAGGGGTTGGACTGGATGGCCCAGGAGGTCTCTTCCAACTCTAGGATTCTATGAACGCCCCCCTGTCTGGCCTTCCGAGAGACTCTCTCTCTCTCTCTCTCTCTCGTGTTGTTGTTGTTATGGTTGACTACGTCACCCGATTGGTGGGCGGGGCTTTCCCATCCACCCTCGCGAGGCGCGCGAACAGCAAGCGCGAGGGGGGAAGTATCGCGAGAGGCGCTGGGCTTGTTTTGAAACGGAGGCGGGAGAAGGAGAAAGAGAGGCAGGCCGGGAAGAAGAAAGGCAGGCAGGCAGGCAGGCAGGATGAGCGGGCGGAAGAGGCAGCAGCAGCCGGGGGCGGCGCGGAGGTCTCTGCGCCTGAAGGGACGCCCTTCCCTCTCCTCCTCCCCCTCGGCCTCCCCTCCCTCCTCTCCCGGCCAGAGGAGAAGGCAAGTGCCTCAGCCCTCCCTGCCTCCCTCCCTCCCTGCCTCCCTCTGGCTTCCTTCTCCCGGCCCAGGCCTGCCTTCCTCGTAGTCCTGGGGGTGCGGGGCCCGCTGCCCACCTCCCCCTCCCTTCCCCTCGGCCCTTCCTTCCTTATTGCAGCCTCGGCCCCGGGCAGCTTCCCTTGCACCAAGGAGGGAGCCGAACTGGTCCACCGTCCGTGCCAATGTTTCCGTTTTCTATTGTCTGTATTGTCGAAGGCTTTCATGGCTGGAATCACTCGGTTCTTGTGGGGTTTTTCGGGCTGTATGGCCATGTTCTAGAGGCATTCTCTCCTGACGTTTCTCCTACATCTGTGGCAAGCATCCTCAGAGGTAGTGAGGTCTGTTGGAAATAGGAAAATGGGATTATGTATCTGTGGAATAATGACCAGGGTGGGACAAAGGATTCTTGTCTGCTGGAGCTAGGTGTGCTCGGGCTATAGGGCCATGATCTGGAGGCAATTTTTCTCCTGACGTTTCGCCTGCATCTATGGCAAGCATCCTCAGAGGTAGTGAGGTCTGTTGGAAGTAGGAAAATGGGTTTATATATCTGTGGAATGACCAGGGTGGGACAAAGGACTCTTGTCTGTGGAGCTAGGTGTGAATATTTCAACTGACCACCTTAATTAGCATTTGATGGCTTGGCAGTGCCTGGGGGAATCTTTTGTTGAGAGGCTTTCATGGCCGGAATCACTGGGTTGTTGTAGGTTTTTTTGGCTATATGGCCATGTTCTAGAGGCATTCTCTCCTGACGTTTCGCCTGCATCTATGGCAAGCATCCTCAGAGGTAGTGAGGTCTGTTGGAAATAGGACAATGGGTTTATATATCTGTGGAATGGCTGGGGTGGGGCAAAGAGCTCTTCTCTGCTGGAGCTAGGTGTGAATGTTTCAACTGACCACCTTCATTAGCATTTGAAGGCTTGCCTGAGCCTGGGAAAATCTTTTGTTGAGAGGTGTTAAGATGTGCCTGGTTGTTTCCTCTCTGCTGTTTTGCTGTTGTAATTTTAGAGTTTTTTAATACTGGTAGCCAGATTTTGTTCATTTTCATGGTTTCCTCCTTTCTGTTGAAATTGTCCACATGCTTCTTGTGTATTTCAATGGCTTCTCTGTGTAGTCTGACATGGTGGTTGTGAGAGTGGTCCAGCATTTCTGTGTTCTCAAATAATCTGCTGTGTCCAGGCTGGTTCATCAGGTGCTCTGCTATGGCTGACTTCTCTGGCTGAAGGAGTCTGCAGTGCCTTTCATGTTCCTTGATTCGTGTTTGGGCAATGCTGCTGCGTTTGGTGGTCCCTCTGTAGACTTGTCCACAGCTGCATGGTATACAATGGTAGACTCCTGCAGAGGTGAGAGGATCCCTCTTGTCCTTTGCTGAACGTAGCATTTGTTGGATTTTCTTGGTGGGTCTGGAGATAGTTTGTATGTTGTGTTTCCTCATCAGCTTCCCTATGCGGTCAGTGGTTCCCTTGATGTCTGGCAGGAACCCTTTTCCTCTGGGTGGATCTTCATCTTGACTCTTGTGGCTTCTTCTTGGTCTTGCAGCTCTTCTGATGTCTGAGGTGGAGTCTCCATTGGCCTGGAGAGCCCAGTTGAGGTGGTTCAGTTCATCTTGGAGGAGGTGGGCTTTGCAGATTCTTTTTGCACGGCTCTTTGCCCCACCCCAGTCATTCCACAGATATATAAACCCATTTTCCTACTTCCAACAGACCTCACTACCTCTGAGGATGCTTGCCATAGATGCAGGCGAAACGTCAGGAGAAATGCCTCTAGAACATGGCCCTATAGCCCGAAAAAACCTACAAGAACCTAGTTTCTATTGTCTGTTTGTGTCTTGGCTTCCTGGGAGAGAGAGAGAGAGACAGAGAGAGGTGGGGGAAACACTCAGAGTCCCCTCGGGGAGATAGGGCAGTATACAAAGAAAGCTGTAGTAGTAGTAGTACTTCTGCTCTTGTCGGTCATAGTAGGAGAGCTGGGTCCCCGGAAGCTCCCTGCATTCCAGAGATGCCCCCTGGCTCCTTCGGGAGCACTGTTAGCGCAAGAGAGGCTTCGCTAAGGCCGGGCAGGCCGGAGGCAGAGGAGACACAAGGGGGGGGGGGAGGAAGGGGTCTTCTCTCACGGTGAAGCCCTCACCCTGAGCCGTGCCCTAACCCCTTGCCCTCACCCTTACTCTAAGCGTCCTTGGCAAGAGAAGGAGAGCTGGGTGTCTGGAAGCAGCTCTGAGCCTGGCACTCTTTCCGCTTCACTCTTTTAGGAGCCCTGTTTACACAACGCAGAGATATTATAGAAGGAATGTAAGAATTCTTTATCGGTAAAACCCTCCCCCTAATCCTAACCCTCCCCCTAACCCTAATCCCCTCCTTTCAATCCTCCCACCAAATGGAAGTCTCTTCCCACCCTCCTCCTCCTCCTCCTCTCCTCTCCCCTTCCCTGATTCACAACCACCCTTGCGTCATGTGCATCACACTTAGAATCCTAGAAGAGTTGGAAGAGACCTCCTGGGCCATCCTCCAGTCCACCCCCATTCTGCCAAGAAGCAGGAATATTGCATTCAAAGCACCCCTGACAGATGGCCATCCAGCCTCTGTTTCAAAGCTTCCAAAGAAGGAGCCTCCACCACACTCCACAAGGGGCAGAGAGTTCCACTGCTGAACGGCTCTCACAGTCAGGAAGTTCTTCCTCATGTTCAGATGGAATCTCCTCTCTTGTAGTTTGAAGCCATTGTTCCATTGTGTCCTAGTCTCCGAAGCAGTAAACAAGCTCCCTCCCTCCTCCCTGTGGCTTCCTCTCACATATTTATACATGGCTATCATCATGTCTCCTCTCAGCCTTCTCTTCTTCAGGCTAAGCATGTCCAGCTCCTTAAGCCGTTCCTCATAGGGCTTGTTCTCCAGACCTTTCATCATTTGAGTCACCCTTCTCTGGACACAGTCCAGCTTAGGGCCAACCTCTCCTTTAATTGTGGTGCCCAGAATGGGACACAGTGTGATTCCAGGTGTGGTCTGACCAAGGCAGAATAGAGCATGGGGAGCATGACTTCCCTAGATCTAGAAGCTTCCGGGCCCAGCAATCATACTACCACCACGTCCCCTCCTTTCCATCCTTCCTTGGCTCTCCCTGTTCCCACTCCGCCCCCCCCTTCCCTTATTCACAGCCGCCTTTGCGGCATCTCCCTCGCACTCGGAGCTTCCGGGCCCAGCTCTCATGCTCTCACCCTTTGATCGTGCTCCTTCTCCTTGCCTTAGTCTTTGGGGTGGATATACGCTTTTAAGAATTCTGAGATTAACCCCCTAGGTGTGTGCCGCTCTTACCTGCTTTCAGTATTTGTGCCTTCTTCTTTCTCAAGGACCTACCCTCCTCCAGTAACCAAAGACCCTCCACTTCCACCGATTCGAAAGTCGCAACACCTCGGTTCCTATTCAAGAAAGTGCTGCAGACCCGTAAGTAGGAGAAAGAGTGTTGGTGGGAAATGGAAAGGTGTGGCGCTTCCGTGAAGGAAGAGGAGGAGGAAGAGGAGGAGGAATGTGTTTGCAGTGTATAAAGAAGATCACCCCGCTATTCTCAAACGAGTCATGCATCTAGAAAATGAAGAGCGAACATTTGGCCCTCTTGCTTGCATGTAAAACAGAAGATAGCTGAGGTGTAGCTGCTATCCGTTTATCAATATAAATACATGAGGCTTGCAAATATTACAGGGGGAAATGCACACAGAAAATATATATATATATATACACACACACACACACACACACACACACACACACACACATGTCTAGATATGAATATAGATCTATGGGGCTTGCAAATATTGTGCACTCACATATATAGAGAGAGATGTCTACATAGATATAAATAGGGCTTGCAAATATTGCGGGAGGGAAATGTACACCTAGAGAGAGGATTTGCAAACTTTTCATATGTGAAATTAATATCTATAATTATAGATCTATATCTAGCCCTGCATTGTTTATATAGGCATTGACCGCTTGCCTGTTACTGTGTTGGAAGCCGGCCTGATTTCCCATGGGGAGATGGCGCGCAATACAAAGTTTTATTATTATTATTATTATTATTATTATTATTATTAAGTTATGGCTGATCCCATGTTGTTTTTGTTGATCCTTCTTTTCCACTTGCAGAGCTAGTTTACTGTCTTTTTGTTGAAATGTAGCAAATATTCAAAAACATTTCACCCCCTGATACCTCAATTGATATAATGTTATTGGTATATATATTTATTTTGAAATGTACCAGTATTGGCTGCATTTCCCACCCTCAGCTTAGACTCAGGTCAATACGCTTTCCCGGGGGGCAGGGGGTTGTGGTAAAATTAGGTGCCTCGGCTTATATTTAGGTCAACTTATACTCGGGTACAGATAGGTAAGTATTACTTTGCTTTAGAAGAGCAGGTAGGGATAGCCATTTAGCTCAATTCCATGCTTAAATTTTAATTTGTTTGGGTATCAACAGTAAAAATGGCTCTCTGGCTATGGAACGCCCTTCCCACGGATATTAGGTTAGCACCATCTCTAATGGTATTCCGCAAAAAAGTGAAGACCTGGCTGTTTGTGCAGGCCTTCGAATAATTGTGCAATGACTGGTAATGACATAGAAATGGAACAATGGATGACGAATCTGGATCATGTTTTAGGGATGAGACCTTAGAGAATGGTTATTATAGTAATTGTGTATTAATTGTGTATTAGATTAGGTTATTAACTGTTTTATATTGGTGTTGAATTTTGCCGTGTCCTGTCTTGTGAACCGCCATGAGTCGCCTCCGGGCTGAGAACAGCGGTATAGAAGTAAAGTAAATAAAATAAATAAATAATTGTGTTCTTTTGGCAGAGCCGGTCCGTTCTCCTCTGGCTCCTGCAAAACCCAGGTGCTCCCAGCCTGTGGACTCCGCCTTGCAATTATCTTTGAGGCATCAACCCCACAGGTAAGTAGTTTTCTTCTGTTTAAATAAAATATGATCAAGATGGGAATCCTAAAGCTATTTACTTGGGCAAATCCTCCTGAAATTAATGATAAAAGAGACTTGGTACCGTATTGTAAAGCTGCTTCTCGGTGTTGCGCAAAATACGGAAGGATCTAAAAATTATTCTGTTATTCCAAAAGCGGGATGAAGACAACTTACAAGTCATTTTGAGAAATAGAAATTTTAGTGAGAAACGGGAAAGGAAGGAGGTTATTGTAGCAGTCACTGAATGGCAAGTGTATACCGGTGTATACCAGGGCCTTCTCGGTGGTGGCCCCTCGACTCTGGAACTCTCTCCCTAAGGATATCAGGCAAGCCCCATCGCTGGAAATTTTTAGGAGGAGCTTGAAAACGTGGCTGTTCCAGTGTGCCTTCCCAGAATAAGGAAACTCCCAGCATTTTGTCCCCAACGCACTTTATCAGAGATCCAGGATATCTGCAAACCCATCCCTCTCCAGACACCTTCCCTTTTCTCCTGGTCATGCCCAGCACTTTTTAATTTTAATTATTACATTTGGCCCTGGCATAGTTTTTGATTGCGTCATTGTGTGTTGTTAATGTTATTGCTTTGTTTTGATTTATTTTGCTGTATTATTATTGTTGTTGCTTTATTGTTGTATGTGGGCTCGGCCTCTTGTAAGCTGCACCGAGTCCTTTGGGAGATGGTAGCGGGGCACAAATAAAGGTTTATTATTATTATTATTTATTATTACTTGGAGCTTTGAGAGACTTCCGTGGCAGGCCTTCGTGTGCCAGACTTCTTTGATGGGGAGTCAGCAGGTCATTAGGGTCAGGTCATAATTTATTTATTTATTGAGCAATTTTGTATCCCGGTCTTCTTCTCCCCTCTATCAGGGGACTCGGGCCAGTTTCCAACAATAAAATCACAAAACAATCATTAAAAACATCATATAACATATTCAATTAAAACATTATAATAGCAAAATGCAATCACATAATAACAATGGTCAGTCGTCATAGTGAATTCGTTGTCCATCCTTCATCGTCATCTATCCGATCACAGAAATATTGATTCACTCGTCGAAAGCCAAACCCCATTGCCAGGATTTCACCCGTTTTCTGAATGTCAGGATAGACGGGGCGGTTCTGATGACCAGTGGGAGAGAGTTCCAGAGTCGAGGGGCCACCACCGAGAAGGCCCTGTTCCTCGTCCACACCTGAGAGGCCGGTGGGACCGAGAGCAGGGCCCCTCCAGACGATCTTAATAATCTTGATGGTTCATAGGGGAGAATACGTTCGGAGAGGTAAACAGGGCCGGAGTCGTTTAGGGCTTTATAGGTTAACACCAGCACTTTGAATTGTGCTCAGAAGCTAATTGGCAGCCAGTGGAGCTGGTGTAACAGCGGAGTGGTGTGCTCCCTGGACCCAGCACCCGTTAGTAGTCTGGCTGCCGAGCGTTGGACTAACTGCAGCTTCCAGGCAGTCTTCAGAGGCAGTCCCACGTAGAGAGCGTTGCAGTAGGCTAAACGGGATGTAACCAAAGTGTGGACCACCGTGGCCAAGTCAGACTGGGCTTTGGAGGGAGCAAGAGGGCCACCACTGGCGAAGCACGTGGTTTCAGTTGGCACTTTCTCAAACATTGTGAAGACAGGTCTCTATTTCCACAGAGACAACAGAGGGGACGTTAGCATGCCTGTTTGAAAAGTGCGTTCTGCTCTCGCTTGGTGTTGAAGACGTGTCTTTCCATCTTTCCTAGTAACGTAGAAGCCAGTTCACCTGACTCTGCTCCTGAAGAGAACTTCCATTCAGCTCAACACAGACCTGTATCGAAAAAGATTCGTCTGTCTGAAAGAAATGTGGATAATCAACAGGACTCAGTTGGTGAGTAAAGAGCTTTGGAAACCAGGGTGAACCTGGGAATTCTAGCGCATTATTAACTTGATTGTGGAAGTGGGATGTGTTGTCAGGAAAAACGGAATGCAAAGAGACAGAATGGGGGACGATGAGGCCTGGCTCGAGAGCAGGACGTGGGCAAAAGATCTGGGAGTCCTCCTCGTGGGGAGGAAGAAGGGGAACATGAGCCAGGAATGGGATGTGGCGGCAAAAAAAGCCAATGGGATGTTGGCCTGCGACAATAGGAGCATAGTGTCTAGATCCATCGCTGACGATGGAGGCCCAGATCACAGCCAGAAGGAAGCAGGCCTTTTTCCATCTTCGCCAGGCAAGGAAATTGGCATCCTACCTTTCGGTAGAAGCATTGGCAACGGTCATCCACGCAACAGTCACCACGAGGTTGGACTATGGCAACGCCTTATCTGCCGGCCTTCCCAAGTCAACAACCCAGAAGGTTCGGATGGTCCAAAATGCATTGGCCAGGCTGCTAGTGGGATCATCTCTAAGATCCCATATGATACCGATTCTGCAACAACTGCATTGGCTACCAATAGAACATCGGATCTCTTACATCATCCTGACATTGAGAGCTCAAAATGGCCAAGGACCTTTGTATCTTAGGGACCGCCTCATTCCTCTTCTCCATCCGTGGTCACCTCAATCCACCCAGGAAAATCTCCTCTACATCCCAGGCCCGAGGGAGGGAGGGACACCTGGAAGCTACAAGGCAGAGTAGAGCTTTTCCGACCTCTGCTCCAATTCTGTGGAACTCATCGCCTCCATACATTAGAGCAATGTCGGAGTTGCGACCTTTTGTAAAGGCACTCAAGACTTGGCTGTTTGGTTGTGCATTTAAGTAATCAGATCTAATTTGCCAAATAGTCACTGTTGAATGTTTTTATGTTGAATGTTTTTATATTGTGTAAATGCTATTTTAGATTGTAAGTCGCTCGGAACACCTGGGTGGAGAGCCACTAATTAAGAAATGAAGTGAAGTGAAAGAGAACCTGATTTTTCTATACATTTCAGTCCTTCTAAAGTACAGACAATATATGCATAAATACATACCTATTTTCCCAATATCTCCCCATCAGTAGGTGATCACCCCTCCTCTAAGGTTACTTTACTTATTTACTTGGGTGACCCCTCGTTTTCTGAGTACGATGGCCTTCCAAGTCCATGTCTTGGTGGTGGACACGAAGGCAACTGTAGAGCCCACGAGGCCACTTTATCTCAAGTATGCTAAACATAGAACTTACAGATTCTTTGGCATCGCCACCTCATAAGTGTTTTGCTCTTTCTTTCCAGCTCAGTCAACGCTGGAAAACACGTCCCTGACAAAGTAAGCCACTTTGATTTTGATTTGTTTTTTGTTAATTTGTAGAGTGTTACCGTATATATTTGAGTGTAAGCAGACCTGAATATAAGCCGAGGCACCTAATTTTACCACAAAAAATGGGGAAACGTATTGACTCGAGGATAAGCCAAGGGTGGGAAATGCAGCAGCTACTAGTAAATTTCAAAATAAAAATAGATACCAATAAAATTATATTAATTTAGGCATTAGTAGAGTAAAATAATAAATGTAACAATAACAATAATAGAGTAAAATAATAAACGTAATAATAAAATAATAAATGTAATAATAATAATAACAACAACAACAAAGTAAAATAATAAATAACACTGACTCGAGTATAAGCCGGAGGAGACGTTTTCAGCCTAAGAAAAGGACTGAAAAACTAGGCTTATACTCGAGTATATACAGTGTGTGTGTGTGTGTGTGTGTGTGTGTGTGTGTGTGTGTGTATATATATATATATAATGATAATAAAACAAATACTAGAGTAAAATAATTTAAATGTAAAAATAATCAATTGAGTGTAATAATAAATATAATAATAATAACAATAACAACAACAGAGTAAAATAATAAATACATTTTACTCAAGGATAAGCCGAGGGGGGCTTTATCAGCCTAAAACGGGGGCTGAAAAACTCGGCTTATCCTCGAGCATATACGGTCGTCATTACACCGATGTGTCTTTATTCAATGTATTTGTGCGGATGGGAGGAACATTTGCACTTTATTTATTTATTTATTTATTTATTGACTTTATTTGTACCCCGCTAGCATCTCCCGTAGGACTCGATGCGGCTCACACAGGCCGAAGCCTCAAAACACAGTACAACAGAACATAATACAACAGCAATACCAGAAGCAAATCAAAACAGTTAAGCAAAATAAACAACAACAGTAACAATACATCAGGACACTTTAAAAACTGGGCCGGCCAGAGCAGTGGGTACAGGATTAAAAGTGCTGAAGTGGCAGGAGGAATGTAGGATTATAAAATAAGTGCGGTGTGCAGCGATCTTAATTCTACTAAAGTGCTTCTAGGACTTGGTGATGGGGATTCCTAATCTGAGAAGGCACATCGGAACAGCCAAGTTTTTAAATTCTTTCTGAAGACTGCCAATGTAGGGGCCTGTCTAAGATCTTTTGGGAGGGCGTTCCAAAGTCGGGGGGCCACCACAGAAAAGGCCCTGTCTCGCGTCCCCACCAAGCGCGCTTGCGACGCGGGTGGGATCACGAGCAGGGCCTCTCCAGATGACCGAAGTGAGCGTGTGGGTTCGTAGACGGAGATGCGGTCACGCAGGTAGGGTGGTCCCAAACCATTCAGGGCTTTGTAGGTAGCACCTGCACCTTGAATTGGGCTCGGAAAATAAATGGCAGCCAGTGGAGCTCCTTAACAGAGGGGTTCTCTCTCTATAATGAGCCACCAGTTAACATCCTGGCTGCTGCCCATTGGACCAGTTGGAGTTTCCGAGCCGTTTTCAAGGGCAGCCCCACGTAGAGCGCATTGCAGTAATCCAATCTAGAGGTGACCAAGGCATGGACCACCCCGGCCAGATCAGCCTTCGCGAGGTACGGTCGCAGCTGGCGCACAAGTCTCAGTTGTGCAAAGGCCCTCCCGGACACCGCCGACACCTGAGCCTGTGTTGCAAGATCCCTGGACGTGGTTGGGGCCGAGTTAAGAAACCTGGGGTTGTGTGGGTGCCGCAGTGTGTAAACGGCTTCAGAAAGATGGGGGGGGGGGGTGTGCAGGAGCGGGGCCGGTGTAAATGTCATGCTAAGAGAGATCATCCATGGTGCGACACACTCAAGAACCTACTCCCGGTGGGTTATTGTGTTCTCAGGTCCCTCCAGGTCTCTTTTCGGACTCCAGCACCATTGGAGCCGGCTGGGAAAAAGGGTTTGCTCCGTCGGCCCAAAAATTACAGAAGCCTGAATCTGAAGGATTTTCAAGAAGGCATTGACGAGAACTTGCAGCGTGCAAAAGAATGTGAGTTCACTTTCTCACAGCCTGTCACGCATATGTGTTTGGGCGTTGCTCGAGCTCTTTGAGTGGCAATAACTCTAAACTTCTAAAGACAGAAATAAGGGTTTTGACATTCTTACAGTGTTTGTGTGAAATGGTTCAATGCATGGCTAAGCATCACCATTTGAAGCTGTCGTCTATTCTTGTAATGCGTTGTCTGACCATGTCCTAGAAGCATTCTCTCCTGACGTTTTGCCTGCATCTCTGGCAGGCATCCTCAGAGGTTTGTTGGAAACTAGGGAAATCGGGTTTACATATCTGTGGAAGGTCCAAGGTGGAAGAAAGAACTCTTGTCTGTTGGAGCTAGGTGGGAATGTTTCAATTGGCCACCTTGATTAGCATTTGAGGGCCTAGCAGTTTTTAGGTATGGCTTGTTACTGCCTGGGAGAATCCTTTGTTGAGGGATGATTAATTCTTCCTGATTGTTTCTTGTCTGGAGTTCCCCTGTGTTTGAGTTTTGTTCTTTATTTACTGTTGTAATTTTAGTGTTTTTTTAATACTGGTAGCCAGATTTTGTTCATTTTCCTGGTTTCCTCCTTTCTGTTGAAATTGTCCACATGCTTCTTGTGGGTTTCAATGGCTTCTCTGTGTCGCCTGACATGGTGGATGTGAGCGTGGTCCAGCATTTCTGTCTTCTCCAATAATCTGCTGTGTCCAGGTTGGTTCCTGACTTCTCTGGCTGACTTAGCCTGCAGTGCCTTTCATGTTCCTTGATGTGTGTTTGGGGGTCCCTCTGGAGACTTCTTGTCCACGGCTGCGTGGGATACAATGGTAGACTCCTGCAGAGGTGAGAGGGTCCCTCTTGTCCTTTGCTGAACGTAGGAGCATTGGTTGGATTTCCTTGGTGGGTCTGGAGGTAGTTTGTATGTTGTGTTTCCTCCTCAGCTTCTTCCCTCTGCGGTCAGTGGTTCCCTTGATGTCTGGCAAGAGCACTTTCCCTCTGGGTGGGTCTTTGTCTTTGTCTGAAGAAACCATGAAAATGAACAAAATCTGGCTACTAGTATTTTAAAAAACTCTAAAATTATAACAATATATAAAAAAACAACACTCAAAAACAGGGGAATTCCAGACAAGAAACAATTGGGGACAGCTAATCATCTCTCAACAAAGACCTCACAACCTATGAGGATGCCTGGCATAGATGCAGGTGAAACGTCAGGAGAGAATGCTTCTAGAACATGGCCAGACAGTCCGGAAAAATCTGCAACAACCCAGTGATTCTGGCCATGAAAGCCTTTGGCAATCCATCTTCTTGTAATTTTTCCAACAGCACAAAGCGATCTCTTGGACTCTGAGTTAAATGACACTGAGGCGCATTCGGTGTCCACGAAGCTCTTTGCGCAGCCTCAGTTCCGTGGGCAGGAGGGCGAAGAGGCTTCCCTTGCGCCTTCTCCGCATGCTTCCGTCGTGCCGTCTCTGACTGGGGAGGGAGCGCGGCCTCCCCAGAATAGTCCCAGGTGGCACCTGAACACTGGTAAGTACGTGGAGTACGAAGGGTGCCTCTGGATCTTTTCCTGCCTCTCTCTTGTTTCCGTGTCTTCCTTCTGCACTGGCAGGAGATTTGGGGGACTTGTTGCTTCCAATGCCTTTGTTTTCTCAGTGTGAAAAACCTGTTGTGGCTTCGGAGCAACTTTGGGGGGGGGGGGGAAACCAATAGGAAAAGGATCTTCCTAGGTGCATAACCTTGCCTTGGGGTGCCTTTTCTTGCTTATATATTGCGCTGTCCTTCTCTTCCATGTGACACAATTCTGCTGATGTAGAGGCGGATCCTGTGGTATCATCCACGCCCGTTCATCACAACAGTGTGCAAGACACACAACCAGGCTCCCCGTTCATGTTATCCAAGGAGAAGTCTGACAGGCGTTCAGTGAGAAAAATGGTGTCACACTTAATCGAGGAGCTGGATAAAAGTATCTCAGAAGCCAACAGAGAAGGAGAAGGAGAAGGAGAGGAGGAGGAGGAGGAGGAGGAGGAGCTTTTCCCCAATGAAAGGGGTAAGTGCGTGCAGCGAAGGGACACCGTGGTATGACTCTCCAGAGACCACTTGTCTGGAGGCATCTATACCTTGGATTGCAGGGTTTGCGGAAAGTGTTTGCAAGAAAGATTGAAAGACTGCTGTCTTATGTGTGATGTCACAGGTTGTGTTTTTTATTTCATTATCGTTCTTAAGGCATAATTTGTTTTTAGATGTTGAGTTGTCAATTTTCATTATTATGGGTGTATTGCTGCTGTACTCAGTCATTAATGATTGCCTTTTATGTTTGGAATCCGCACTGGGGAGATACAGCGGAATATAAGGATTATTATCTATCTATATAAAGATGCTCTGTGCATAATGAGTACCTTAAAAACAAAAGAACCAATGAACGAAATCACACCAAATTTGGCAGCAAAACATCTCACAACACAAGGAGTGACCATCACTCAAAAAATTATGATTTTGTCATTTGGGAGTTGTAGTTGCTGGGATTTATAGTTCACCTACAATCAAAGAGCATTCTGAACTCCACCAAATGATGGAATTGAACCAAACTTGGCACATAGAACTCCCGTGACCAAGAGAAAATACTGGAAGGGTTTGGTGGGCATTGACCTTGACATTTGGGAGTTGTATGTAGTTCACCTAGATCCAGAGAGCACTGTGGACTCAAATAATGATGGATCTGGACCAGACTTGGCACAAGCACTCAATACACCCAAATATGAACACTGATGGAGTTTGGGGGAAATAGACCTTGACATTTGGGAGTTGTAGTCACTGGGATTCACAGTTCACCTACAATCAAAGAGCATTCTGAACCCCACCAACGACAGAATGGGGCAAACTTCCCACACAGAACCCCCATGACCAACAGAAAATACTTAAGGCCATCCCAGCAATCCAACTCCCTTCACCAGGGCAAGAAAACGTAATCAAAGTCCTCCTGACAAAGAGCCATCCAGCCATAGATAGATAGATAGATAGATAGATATGATTTACACACAGAGATATAGTATCATAGATTTGAAAGGGACCCTTAAAGAAGGACAATGATATCTTGCATGTTCCAGGGTGGGCAAACCAGACACTCTCCACATCAACACTGACAAAGAAACAACAAGAAATACTGTTTGCCCACAATCAGAAAGAAATTACATATATTAGAAAACAATAATAATAATAATAATAATCTTTATTTAATACCCTGCCACCATCTCCCCAATGGGCTTACACGAGGCCAAGCCCAACAGCATATTACAATAAAGTAAAACCAAAACATCAACAACACAATAAAATACATACAACTTATGAGTACAAAGACGATAAAGCAAAATCATACACAGTAATATAAAATAAAATAACATAACAATGAGCAGGCCAGCACTTTCTCATTACTTTATTTTCCAGATCAACAGACTGGGCCACAGCAACGCATGGCAGGGGACAGCTAGTTATTATTATTATTGAAGAACAATGGGGAGGTTTTCTGGAGGCTTCCCTCCCCAACCTCTTTCCACAAAAGGAATGTGTCTGAGAAGCTCACGAAGAACACGTGGGAGCCGTAGTTGGCATAGGCTTAGTAGTCAAAATCAGACAAAACACTGCCCAGAAGGTGCAGATCCATTGCTCTTTTGTCTTGCGTAGACTGAGTGCAGGGCTACATGGTTCACCTCTTTCATGAAGTTCTTAACAGGCTTGTAAACATGTGTCGTATTTGGGAATTGTGTGATTGTAGCAGCAGGCCTTCTGTAAACTACCTCGAGTTGCCTCTGGGTTGAGAGGGGCGGCATATACATATAGTCATTAAATAGACCTAAGGAGCAGCATGCAAATACGTGTCCAAAGACCTTGAATGAACTCGTGTGCTTATTTGTTGTTGGTCTGCAGCTCATCAGATCTCTCCAAGAACCAGAGTGGAAACTCCAGGCAGTTGCGTCAGGAGGAGGAACACCACGGAGGGGAAGAGCCCGCCTGCAACACAAATGGTGGATGGAAGGACTCCACAAATGGGCAAAGGAAGGGAACTGCAAGAGGCGTTGGACATGCAGACTGAACCAGAAGCTGAAACGGATCCCGAGTCTGAGGAGATGACAGATCCTGAAACGGACTTTGAGAACATTGGTGAGGAAACTGGATGGGTGGTCCCGGCTTATGTCCAGGAAAGATTTTCTCTTTTGGGAATATTAGTTGCTGGGATTTATAGTTCACCTACAATCAAAGAGCATTCTGAACTCCACCAATGATAAAATTGGGCCAAACTTCCACACAGAACCCCCATGACCAACAGAAAATACTGTGTTTTCTGATGGTCTTTGAATCCTCTCTCCCCCCCCCCCCCCCCCCCGCCCCAGGTCCCAACCCCCAGGTTGAGAAATGCTGGTCTAAAAGATCCTGAGTGAACTCGTGTTCTTATTTATTGTTGGTCTGCAGCTCATCAGATCTCTCCAAGAACCAGAGTGGAAACTCCAGGCAGTTGCGTCAGGAGGAGGAACACCACGGAGGGGAAGAGCCCGCCTGCAACACAAATGGTGGATGGAAGGACTCCACAAATGGGCAAAGGAAGGGAACTGCAAGAGGCGTTGGACATGCAGACTGAACCAGAAGCTGAAACGGATCCCGAGTCTGAGGAGATGACAGATCCTGAAACGGACTTTGAGAACATTGGTGAGGAAACTGGATGGGTGGTCCCGGCTTATGTCCAGGAAAGGAGATCCAAGGAATTTCTGCTGCCACCCATTTGTATGGGATGCACGCGCAAGCCCGTCTGTCTCTGTTTCCAGATCCAACTGGGAAGACACCGGCCTTTGTGCGTGCCAGAGCCTTCGATTGTGCCCCGATGTTGGCCACCCCACACACTTTGCAAGCGGGCGCCTCCGGGTATGTGCATAACGCAGTCGGGTGGAATCCTTGAGTATGCCTAGAGTGCTGCTCTTTGGCAACAGCCAAGAGCAGGCCGGGGCCAATGTGTGCGCAGTTTCTGTGCAGCAGGGGTGGGGAAGCGGTGGCCCTTCCGCTCGCGATAGGCTCAACCCCCGCCCTCGTCTCTCTTGGCCATGCGGGCTGGGGGCGGGGGCGGGGGGGGTTGTGTCCAAGGGCGTCTTACACACCTCAAGTCCCTCACCACATTCTTTTTGTACTGAACTTGTTGTGTTTCTTTTGGAGGCCTTCTCCCAAGCAGGGCGAGGCTAAGCGGGCTCCCATGCCACCTCGGAAAGCCCGCAGAAGCAAAGACGGGAGTGAACTCCCCAGCCGCTTGATCAAGAAGTTGTTTAGCCATTATGTGCAGATGCCGGTTGCCAAGGATGCTTTCGAGGTTGTTGAGAGGAGGTGAGTTGTGAGAAAACCCCTTTCCTGTGAGCGAATGGTGTGGAGGAGGCTGGTCAAGAGAGCCACGTGCTGCCAGCTTTTTCCTCACGAACTGGTCTTGCATTCTGACCTACAACCTATTCACTTCACTTCACTTTATTTCTTAATTAGTCGCTCTCCACCAAAGTGCTCCGAGCGACTTCCAATTTAAAATAGCATTTACACAATATAGAAACATTCCACATAAAAACATTCAACAGTGACTATTTGGCAAATTAGATCTGATCACTTTACTTAAATGCACAACCAAACAGCCAAGTATTTACTTCTTGAGCACCTGAAGCAACAGGCACCGGGATTGTGGCGCAGCTGGCTGAGTGTCAGCTGCATTAAGATCACTCTGACCAAAAGGTCATGAGTTCGAAGCCAGCCAGGGTTGGAGTGGGTTTCCAACCAATTGTGTAGCCTGTTGTCGACCTTTGCAACACGAAAGACAGTTGCATCTGTCAAGTAGGAAAATTAGGTACCACCTTAATGTGTGGGGAGGCTAAATTAGCTAATTTATGAAAAAAAAAGACTCCAGCAAGCACTCCAGCGGGGAAGCATGCGGGGAATGCGGAAGTACTTCATCAGTGTCACAGATGGACAATGAAAGCGACAGCTCCCTGGCAGCCAGAAAAAGTCAAATAGCCTCTGTGTCTGTCTGTATATGATGTATGTTAAAATTGGCATTGAATGTTTGCCATACGTGTGTACACTATAATCCGCCCTGAGTCCCCTGCAGGGTGAGGAGAAGGGCGGAATAGAAAAGCTGTAAATAAATAAATAAATAAACAAATAAATAAACAGGTATTTTGGGGGCTCCTGGTTTGGTGGAGGGCTCGCAGAACAGACCGTCTTCTTGGTGAGGGGTGTATGGCCGGCCTGGAAACGGCAGAGCTGACCCTCGGCATCATCCCTTTTCTAGCGTCAGCCTGTACTTTAAGCAGCTGAGTGATGACCTGGACGTCTTTACGAAACATGCTGGACGGAAGATCACAGAGCCTGCCGATGTGGAGCTCCTCATGAGGCGGTAAGGGGCGGTTGAGTACTGCCGGGCTTCTGATCGACAGGTGTAAACAAACCAACATCAGTGGGCGTCGGCGTCTCCTTTGCCTACTCGACTCACGTGCCCCCTTCCCCCCCCCCCTCCCAAATCTCTTTTTTATGCAGGCAAGGCCTGGTAACGGAGAACCGGCCGTTAAACGTGCTGATAGAGCAGCATATGCCTCTGGAGTATCGGAAGCTCTTGATTCCGGTTGCTACGAGTGGAAATAGAGTCGTTCCTTCCAAACGGAAATGAAGCCGCAGCGAAAGGCTCTTCTGCAGAAGACTCTCTCTCTCCATTTGGGAGAAAGAACTCTGGAGAAAGAAATGTTGTATCTGGGGGGGGGGGTCTTAGAAATGCTCTCTTGCTTAGACATTGCATTGCATTGAGATTAATCCACCGTTATTGCGGTTTCCTTGAGTATTTCTCGCTGGAAGGGGCTTCATGCTGTTTTGTATATATTATTGGTAAGTGTTTGCTGTCTTTTGTACTTTGTGCACTACGGCAAAAACAGAATGTTGTATTGTTCTATTATATTTCTCTCTGCCTCGGCAGTCTTCCAGGAGGCAAAAGCGGAGAGGCTTAAATGTGTCCTGCCTGTCTCTATTAATAAAATTTAGCATCACTAAAAGCGCGTGGACTCGGATTTCCTTGACAATTCAAATGTACTTGACTTAGAAAGCCCAGGAATGGCAGTGCTTTTGCAAAGTGACTGACTAAACAGGAACGACCACCTAGCAACCCCTTCTCATATCAGCACCAGTTAATTTTCTGATCCAAATCTTCATGACGTTTTTCTCTGTGAAGTATTTCATAAATACTGGGTTTGGCCTGTTGCCCTCAGCATTCACTCACTGTCCATTTATTCGGTCAAGAGAAGAGCTTAATGTCTCTTGACGCCATCCCTAGTTGCCTGCGTGGGGAGTCCCCCCTCTCGGTCCCCCCTCCGTCACAAGCACAGTTGGTGGGGACGAGAGAGGGCCTTCTCGGTGGTGGCCCCCCATCTCTGGAACGCCCTTCCAAGGGAAATAAGACAAACTCTTCAAACTCATTTCGTAAGAGTTTGAAGACTTGGTGGTTTCAACAAATCTTCAAGAGTGACCACTGCTAGCTCAGCCCAGACACTGTCCGAAAACTACCCGGCCCCCTGTATATGACCCTGGCCATTCTCCTGGCAGGCCCCTGGAAACGGCCCGGCCCTGCTTTTGTCGCTTACCTATTACAGTCCTGACCCCAAATGCCGGTCCCATCTGATTTCAGTATGTATAGGTCTTGGCCCAGCCTCTGTAATTGTCCTGACCCATTCCTTTTCCATGTCCTAACAACTAGACATGAGGAGCAGGCAGGATTTTTCCTTTTAATATTGATGTGTTGCTGGGTAATTCCATGCTTATGTTGCTGTTACGGTTGTTTTTTGTTCACGTTGTGACTCTGTATGTTTTGATGATGTTGCTTGGAAACCGCCCTGGTTTTCCCTGGGGAGATAGAGCGGTGTATATACATAAAGTATTATTCTTGTTATTATTTAAACCTAATCAGTTAATTGACTAGCAAAAAAGACTTACTGAGCCAACCTTGGGCTAGTGAACTAAATCTAGATTTGCACTTGGCAGAGACAAATATACTGAATACGCATTGTGAACATTACAAAGGTATTTGTAATTACAAAAACAATGGGCATGCACTGAAAGGGCCCCAGTGGGGCAGTGGGTTAAACTGCAGAGCTGCTGAACTTGCTGACCGAAAGGCTGGTGGTTCAAATTCAGGGAGCAGTGTGAGCTCCTGCTGTTAGCCCCAGCTTCTACCAACCTAGCAGTTTGAAAACATGTTAATGTGAGTAGATCAATAGGTACCACTCTGGTGGGAAGGTGTGTATGTATGTATGTATTTATTTATTTATTTGGAGTGCTTCTACCCCGCCCTTCTCAACCCCCGGGGGGGGGGGGGGGGGGGGGGGGGGACGACGACTCAGGGCGGCTTACAAAAGGCACAATTCAATGCCCAACAATTCACAAAATACAATATACAAATTACAGTTTAACGTCAACAGTTATAACTAGTTAAAACTATCAAATCAATACAATAGCAGCAATAAAATCATCTTGTGGTCAGCGTTTGCCTATTCATAAATCCATAATCCATCCAGCATTGTCATTGTCCTTTCCTACTCTGGTAACAGCGCTCCATGCAGCCATGCCGCCCACATGACCTTGGAGGTGTCTATGGACAACGCCGGCTCTTCGGCTTCGAAATGGAGATGGACACCAAGGCCCAGAGTCAGGCCCCCCTGTACTTAATGTCAGGGGAAGATATTTACCTTTACGGAAAGGGTGAAGAGGAGGGTGCCATGACTAAGTGACACCTGCAGCAGCGTGATATTGGCAGGTGTGGCTGTGATGTTGTTAGCCTCTGGAGCAGAGCCTTTGTGTGAGTAGCAGAGGCTGTGCATGAGAGCCTCTGTGTTTGGACCCTGTGTAAGTCCTGTGCTTGATTCCCGAGTAAGTGAAACGCTCTGCGTGCAAGAAGAGAAGCCAAGAGCAAAGAAGCTGATTGGTGTTACGAGGAACTTTATTTTGTAAATGCTGCAGCTGCGCTAGTTTTGCTCCATGGGAAAAACCTCCGAAGGAGAGAAGATACAAATCTGTGAGCAGGTTTGTGTCCCGTGGCTTGTTTCCTGGCTGCTGGTCCCGGGTTCCACAGCTGCAAATCTGGAGATGGCCTTTTGTTCCTCAGCCCACTGGCCCAACCATTAGGGAAGCGGCTTCTTTTGTCACTTTCTCTTTCCAGTACTTTCTTTTTTGAATACCTCCATTTTGGGGCCTTGGCATCTATTTAGATTTGGACATGGGCCTGAAACTTTAAAAAGCAAAATAAACAAAGTGTACATTTTAAACCGGGTGTTGGGTTTCATCATCCAGTTGTGGCGGAAAAGTCTTTGAGTTTGTGTGCACAACCTGTGATCTTCCTGGGACTGGGTCTGAAGGCGTGCTCCCTTCCCTCGGTGAATCATGACAATCTGGCTCGAGAACTTAAAGTTGCATGTTCCCAATGCCAGTGGGTTGTTAATAACAGTGTTGTGTTATGGTGGAAATCTCTTATTCATTCATTTGGGTTCGGAAAGGACGGTTCCAAGGGGAGTTGTGTTTTACGCTCACCTTTTCAGTGAAGTCAGCTGAGTCCTGGCTACTTCTCACTAAACGGTCATTCCTCCGTGAACTTCCGAAGAGAGGGAGAGGGAGAGGGAGGAGATGGAGGCGAGTCAGGCGTTGGCAGGGCCCTCGGTTTCTTCTCCCGCGAGAGGGGCGGGCGCGTTCTTTGCCTCTCCCGGAACAACTTCTTGCCGCCGAATATCTCCGTTCATCAGCCTCTGCATCAGGAGGTCTACATGCAGGGTCTCTGCAGGATCCGGTTGCTCCTTGGGGAGCTGGAACGCCCAAGAGACGTAAGAGTCGAGCGCTGGCTCAGGCAGGCCCGGGTCAATGGCGCAGAAGGCGGCCCTCAGGTCCTCCGGCTTCACCTCCCTGAGGGCAAAGAAGGAAGGAAGGAAGGAAGGAAGGGCCAAACGGTCAGTGGCAAGCCCTCTGCTTGGCTCCACAGGTGGAGTATCATTACCCAAAATGCTTAGAAGCAGAAGTGTTTGGGAGTGCCGATTTTTCCAGGTTTCTGAATATTGGCCCATACCTACATCAATTGACCTAGCAGTTCAAAAACATGCAAATATGAGTAGATCAATAAGTACCACTCCAGCAGGAAGGTAATGGTGCTCCATGCAGTCATGCTGGCCACATGACCATGGAGGTGCCTATGGACAACACCGGATCTTTATTTATTTATTTGCAGCATTGATATACCGCCTTTCTGACCCCTGGGCGGGATGACTCAAAGCGGTTTCTCTTTGGCTTAGAAATGGAGATAAGCCCCACTGCAAAGAGTTGGACTGGACTAGACTGAGCGTCAAGGGGAAACCTGTGGCTTTACCGCTATAATTCAACCCCACTGATAGGAAATCAAGATCTAACTTTAGCAGTTTGAAATGTCCAGGTTTTGATACTCACAGCCGGTTTCCTAATTCAGTGCGGAGCTCACGCAGGTACGTCAGCTTCTCGTTCATAGACTGGCTCTTGATTTTGGTAACCAGGAGTTCTGTTTTCCCCTCCTCGTCCTGCAAAACCACAAAGGCCTTTTCAAGCTGAGAAGCCAGTTATTTTAGCAGAACCCCTAAAGTTTTGCCCCCCTTTACGTGCCCGTTTGCAGATGCAACGCTGCTCCTCTTCTCCTGCTGTCTTGATTTCCTTGTGTGTTTATCCTGTGTTAGAGTTGCTCAGAAAGGCGAGCTCGACTTGGCCGCAAGGGCTGTGTCCATGCCTTGACCGCCCCGCCACTCCCACGCCTCCTCCCAGTTCCTCCTCCGATGTTATGAGCCACCAACCTCTAAGAACAGGGACCGGTACGTGATGCTGTCCAGCTCAGATTTGCATCCTGCGGCATCGAGGAGTTCTTGGATCTCTTCTTCAGTTTTTGAAGGGAAAGCTGTCCTGAGGGCGAGGCTGGAGGAAGAGAAGGGAAAGAGAAGGGATGAGATCTCTCTCTCTCTCTCTCTCTCTCTCTCCCCCACCTGTCCCAAATGGAGTCCCCTGATCTCAATGTTGGGATCAATCACAAAGAGACTTTTCTGAATGCCACCCATTTGCACAAATCTTTTCGCAACAACCTGCAGTGTTTACCGTGGCCCCTGCAGGAAATGCTTCAGCTGTACTCCACAAAAAGGAAAAACAGCCTCTTTAGCAAAACTTACAAATGCTGTCATTCAGTAAATGTTTTATTTTTGTACCAATTTTCACTGTGAAGACATCTGCCCTTGTGCTGTGCTACTCTCCTGCTGAGTACGCATGCCCAGTGTGGAACACTTCTCACCACGCTACAACAGCGGATGTGGCTCTAATAATAATAATAATAATAATAATAATAATAATAATACTTTATTTGTACCCCGCTACCATCTCCCGAAGGACTCGGTGCGGCTTACAAGAGGCCGAGCCCAAATACAACAATAAAACAACAACAACAACACAATAACTCAAAAAACAAAGCAATAGCAAAGAATAGCAATACATTAACAACATCCAATGACGCAATTAAAATAATGGCCGGGCCAAATGTAATAATTAAAATTAAAAAGTGCTGGGCATGACAAGGTGGGGTGTTTGGAGGGGGATGGGCATGCAGATATCCTAGATCTCTGATAAAGTGCGTTGGGACATAATGCTAGGAGTTTCCTTATTCTGGGAAGGCACACTGGAACAACCACGTTTTCAAGCTCCTCCTAAAGATTGCTAGCGACGGGGCCTGCCTGATGTCCTTAATGAGACATGCCGCATTATCACAGGGTGTCTGCGCCCTACACCACTGGAGAAACGACACTGCTTAGCTGGTATTGCACCACCTGACATCCGCCGGGAAGTAGCAGCCAATAGTGAAAGGACCAAGGCAGTGACATCTCCAGCTCATCCCCTTTCAGATATCAGCCAGCATGCCAATGCCTCAAATCAATAAATAGTTTCCTAAGAGATACTTGCAGGAACACCTCAGCAAGCAAGAGTCCAAAAGTGGCAGGCTCAAACCCAGAATCTGATACCAAATGAGAGACACCTCTCTGGGCACACAGAAGACTGGGCGACTTGGAAGGCGCTGAACAGACTGTGCTCTGGCCCCACGAGATGCAGAGCCAACCTTCAGAAATGGGGCCACAAAGTGGAATCCACGACATGCGAGTGTGGAGAAGAGCAAACCACTGACCACCTGCTGCAATGCAACCTGAGCCCTGCCACATGCACAATGGAGGACCTTCTTATCGTAACACCAGAGGCACTCCAAGTGGCCAGACTGGTCAAAGGACATTTAGCATCATTTATTTATTTACTAGATTTATATACCGAAAGGCAACTCATGCCAAGTTCTTAAACTGTGTTTGTGTTTTTAAATATATTACAACTGTACCCTCAGTTTGCTTCTGTCACGATAAATAAATATATAAAGAAATACCTATTTTGTATACCAATATTCCTGGGGTTACATAAAATTTCTCAAATTGAAAGGTATTGCGAGTGGAAAATGTTGAAGCTCTGGCACAGGCCAGCTTTCTAAAAGGGGGCAGCCGTAGGTGAGCAAACTCAGGCAGAAGCACACACACTTCTGTATCCAACGCCCAGCCTTCGTTTTTTGCTTCCCAAGATACTTTGAATATGAACAAATGCCAAGCCACTCATGGACACAACTCAAAGCCAAACAACGTCGGTGTGCTTAAGCTGGTTTAAATCACAGTATGTTTTCTACTCCTCCTGTGGCTCTCTTTGTTTGCACACGAGTAGGGATGGGATGGGATGCCTCTTGCAAGCTCTTACGTAAATTGTTCGTTGGTGAGCTGTCCAGTGCTGGCAGTGTCGGCAAGCGTCAGCTCCCTGAACAGTGTGCTCAGCTGCAGGATGTGGCTGTGGTAGACGCCTTCGTCCAGCTGCAAAAGAGGGGGCGGCACAGCCAGGTTAGAGCAGGGTCTCCCCAAAACAGGCTCCTCACGATCTCTTGGACCTCCGCTCCCAGGAATCCCGGCTAGTTTGGTGGGAGCTGAAGTCCAAAACTGATGGAAACAGCAACTCACAAGCCTTTCACGGTCCATTCGTTAACGTAAATATTTGCTAACCTGCATTCTAAGTGTGTGTAGATTTACTAGTTTGACCGGCCTCTTTGGTGTGGGAGGGGCTACAGACATGTGATTGTACTGAGCATGTGCAGACCACCCGGGACTCTGTTTTGTATTCCGTTTGCTTCTTCCTTGGATGTATCTGTTTGGACTTCAATGCTAGCAGAGTTTGCACCAGATCTCAGTGGAGGTGGGCGCATCGATGCATTGAGTCTTCAATGAAAGCAGGTTGCTGTTTAGAGACTTAAGTAGAGAAGTGTGATTGATGATTACAGTGAGGACAACTATCCCTAAAGACTATGGACTGTTGATTAAGAATGAGACCCTGTGCATTCAACACAGAGAAACCTACATCCATCCATTACTGAACCTTAACAAGAAATGTGCATTAATACCAGATGTTTCAGAGTAAACAACATAGGTTGTTTTTCAAAGAAGACTTTGTTTTTATCTCATGAGTGCCTATTTTTACTAAGAGGTTTCAAGGGAGTGTTTATCTTTTGGGCAACTGCAAATTTCACCTTCAAAGAAACAACCATCCCCTGCTAGCCCAATGTGTTTTTGTAATGGCACGCCTTTATCCTTGGCAGTTTACAGACATGGTTCTTCAGTTGAACAGATGAGCTACCTGTGTGCCATTACACAAATGCTTACAGATATCACTTGTTCCAAGAGGTAGCTTCTAACAAGGTCATGCTTTTCGTGACTGGTGGTTTTCAAAAGGTGGTTTCCACATGCTCATGGAGATTCACATTGACCAAATAGATAGGACATCATTTTTACATTTTCAATAAGGTTATGGTGCAGTTATTTCCAATAGGTTATGGAATTTCCAATAAAAAACATGTGGAAACTGGGTGAAAGCTTTTGTGGCACCTGTGGCTCTCCCACTGTTTGTGGCCTTGAGCTTTGAACAGAGACCGCTACCACAGCCAATGGCGAGGGGTCTGCTGTCCAAAAACATTGGGAAGATCACTCTTACCCACATCTGAAACCAAGCCCCACTCATGAAACCTAGTGTCATAAATAGGAAATGCACTACAATAAAAATAAATCCAACCGAAGGGGTGTTGTGCGTGGCTTTTTCATTTGGAATTTCCCTCTTGGCAGATTCCCACGCAAGGGACACTTGCTGGAGTCCCATTCATGGCCCGCCCTGACAAACCGGCGAGGACTTAAATACAAGACGTATTAAGAGGGCCCTTCATGTGAAAGTTACCTCCACATTCACCTGCATGGGAACTGCCCAGAAACACACTCGGCTGGCAATATGTTGTGATCTGCATTAGCCTCAAACGGTTCCTTCCTGTCAGCCCCATTGAGCAGGACCCTCAGATGCTTTGGATTATAACTCCCCATCACCAGCATGTGAAGGCAGGGACTGATGTG
Source organism: Anolis sagrei ordinatus (assembly GCF_025583915.1). Taxonomy (NCBI): domain Eukaryota; kingdom Metazoa; phylum Chordata; class Lepidosauria; order Squamata; family Anolidae; genus Anolis; species Anolis sagrei. The sequence goes on from NW_026847993.1 coordinate 41,618,720, forward strand.
CCAAACACGCCAGAGGTGCTGCTGATTGGTGGACACCATTCAAGCATGTCCCATGCACTCAACTCTCTTGCACCTTCGGCGCCTCCTTCCAGGAAACGACCCAATTCCCTGATCTAGATACTGTGCGCATCTTAGGAAACAGACTATGAGAAGGTAAACTGCTCACGGTTCCCATCAGAATGTTGTAGAACGTGGTCATCGTTTCGTTGGATTTATACAGTTTGATATTTTCGAAGATGGTGTAGGTCCAGTCGAAAGCAAAGACGTCGCCATACTTTTTCTGGAAGAAGTTTAGGAAGAACTCGGCCAGGTTGGATCGCTTTCCTTTCTGCAAAAAGAGACAAGACTCACTCCCTCTGAGTCAAGGCCAAACCCCACGGGACAGTTAGTCCCGGGTCCTTGTTGCATCCCTTCCCATCCAGTCCTGAAGGCCATTCCTCCTGAACATGAGGAAGAACTTCCTGACCTTAAGAGCTATCCAACAGTTGAACTCTTTGCCTCAGAGTCCAGTGGAGGCTCCTCCTTTGAAGGCTTTTAAACAGAGGCTGGGAGGCCATCTGTCAGGGGTGTTTCTACTGTGCTTTTTCTGCATGGCAGAATGGGGTGGGACTGGATGGACCATGGGGTCTCTTCCAACTCTGGTTCTGCCATTCCTTTTTCATCTGAATTTTTAAAGCTGGTGCTGAAATGTCCCATTTTCTCTTGTTTCCCCCTGTTTCTCTCTCTTTGTCCCCAGATTACCTTAACTGCTGCAAACGGAGTCTGAACTCAGTTAATTCAGCAAGAATGAAATTGTGTGTGTGTGTGTGTGTGTGTTAAAATCCTGCCATTACTGGAAAGCTCAGGCAAAAGAGAACTGCCGTATTTTCTCCCACCTTGTGATTTCCCCCCTCAATAACACTTGCTGTCTTGGCCACGCATATATGAGTATTCATCTGGAAAATGTTGGAGGGTTTGCACAACACATACCCTGTCAGAAATATTAAATATTAACTGGGTGTTTTTAATTACAAAAATGTGAGTCAAACACTGAAAGGGTTGAATGGATACAATGACTCCACAAAAGCTGCACTTCTATATAAGCAGATGTGCCTTTAGCTTAGTAGCTGTCAATCTGAGGTAAACCACAGTGGAAGAAAGGTCTCAGTCTGTGAGAAGGCCTCACAGTGTGAGGCCGGCCTTAGTCTGTGGGAGAAGCCTGGTGTGAGGTAGGCCTTAGTAACAAGTCCTGGAGTGAGAAGCTTTGCTGAGAGAAGCTTCAGGTTAAAGGCCTTGTGTGTAAAGCTGCGTGTAAAGGTATTATGTGAAGCTCCTGTGTAACTTCTGTGTGAGAGGAGGCTCAGTGAGAGTGAGGCTTTTTATCTGCATTAAACTTTGTGTTATGGAGACCTTGTTCCTGCAAACAGTGTAAAACCCTAGTATAAAAGCTGCTGTGTGTAAACAGCTACTATGTGAAGCTCCTGTGAGAAGGCCTCAGTATTAGTTTGCCTCAGTGAGAAAATGACTTCAGTGTGAGAGAGGCCTTAGTATGAGGTAGGCCTCAGTGTGTGACAAGCCTGGTGCAAAAAGACCTGGTGTGAGGGGTGAAGCCACAGGTTGAAGGCCTGATGTGTAAAGCTCCAATGCGAAGGTTGTTGTGAGTAAAAGTCTCCTGTGTGAAGCTCCTGTGTAAGTTTGGTGTGAGAGAAAGCTCTGTGAGAGCGAGGCTGCTTATCTGCATGAGGCAGAAGCCCAGCGTGGAAGTAAAGAAGGAAGACTAAAGAACTTTATTTGTGTTATGGAGACCTGGTTCCTGCAAGTAGTGCAACCATATTATTTTACGACAAAGGAAAGCCTCCTAAGGAAGAGATCACATTGGTCTGTGCGTTTGCGTCCTTTTTACCATTTTGGGCGACGGGTGCTGGGTCACGCTGCTGCTCACAAGTTACTCTCTTGTACATTTATGAGGAGGGTCTCTTGTTAATAACATTTCCTGCCAATGGTGCCTGCTCCATCTCCACAAAAAGGAGAGCCGAGGGTAGATTTCCATAGCAGGAGAACCTTGGCCGCACAGACAGCAACCTCTCCTTTGGTGCAATGTTCCTACCTATGGGTACCTGGGTGGTTGTGCACTTCATAAAACCAGAGTAGGGAGACGCCACAAAGGCCATCTAACCTCCTGCCGATGCAGGAATTCATCGCCCTAGAAGTTGGAATAGGGCAGGGACTGGTGGGTGGGAATAATGAAGCTCAGTGCAATGTGTGTGTGAGTTGTGGGTGCCACTCTCCGTGGATGCCGGCACCAAGAAGGGGTTTTCGTTCCACGGCCTGGTTGGAGGTACTGAGACGGAGTTTAGGATAGGGCCCCCCTACCCCTCACCACCTCCCGGTCTGTCCATATCAGAACGGGAAACAGACAAATCAAGATACCTGTTGATCAAATGTATTTTTATCTCGCCAGATTTCCCTTAGAAGGGCCACAACCTCCTTTTTGGATAATTTCTTGTTTCTAACCAGGCCGTCACACCTCAGGAAGACAGGGACCTTCTCATTCTTCCCCTAAGGAAGGAAAGAAGTAAATACCGGCCTATCAGTCCTAAAGTCAGAATCAAGGCACAATCTAGAGTAGTGGTTCCCAACCTTCCCAATGCCATTGACTCCCTAATACAGTTCCTCAGGTTGTGGTGACCCCCCAACCATCACATTGCTTTCATTGCTACGTCATAACTGGAGTTTTGCTCCTATTATGAATCGTCATGTAAATATCTGATATGCAGGATGGAATTTCATTGACTGGACCAAATTTGGCACAAATATCTGATACGCCCACATTTGAATACTGGTGAGGGGGGGGGGGGTTGGTTTTGTCATTTGGGAGTTGTAGTTGATGAGATTTATAGTTCACCAACAATCAAAGAGCATTCTGAACTCCAAAAACAATGGAATTGAACCAAACTTGGCACACAGAACTCCCATCACCAACAGAACATACTGGAAGGGTTTGGTGGGCARTGATCTTGAGTTTGGGAGTTGTAGTTCACCTACATCCAGAGAGTACTGTGGACTCAAACAATGAGGGATCCGGACCACATTTGACACAAATACTCAGTATGCCCAAATTTGAATACTGGGGGGGGGGGGGTTTGATTTTGTCATTTGATAGTTGTAGTTGATGGGATTTATAGTTCACTTACAATCAAAGAGCATTCTGAACTCCACCAGCAATGAAATTTTACCAAACTTTACCAAACACAGAACTCGCATGACCAACAGAAAATACTGGAAGGGTTTGGTGGGCATTGATCTTGAGTTTTGCGAGTTGTAGTTCACCTATATCCAGAGAGCACTGTGGACTCAGACAATGATGGATCTGGACCACACTTGGCACAAATACCCAATATGCCCAAATGTGAACACTGGTGGACTTTGGGGAGTTGTAGTTTCTGGGATTTATAGGTCGCCTACAATCAGAGAGCATTCTGAATTACATCAATGATAGAACTGAACCAAACTTTTCACACAGAACCCCCAGGACCAGCAGAAAACACTGTGTTTTCTGATGGTGTTTGGTGACCCCTCTGGCACTCCCTTGTGACCCTCCCCAGGGGTCTTGACCCCCAGGTTGAGAGATGCTGCCGTAAGGGATGGAAGGATTGGTATGAGAAGCATCTCTACTTCTACGGAACCTCTGAATGGCACTGATCAGGACAGGGAAAATAAATTTCCATTGATGCAACAGCCATTTCTGGACATACCTTCCCCACAAAGGCCTCTCTTTCTTTGAGCAGTCCCGTGCCAAGATCTTCCAAAAGTACGTCCACCAGCTGGTCACTAGATTTGCCTTCGGACAAAATGCTCCAGCGATCAAGGCCACCAGCAATCACATCTACAGCAACAAAAAGGTGCAAAGGGTTAGAGCACAGCGGTCACAACATGCGTGGCAACACCAAGGGCCACTTTTTGTCAAGAACAACCATCATGGCCTCTGTTACACCTGCTGTTTACGACAGCACAGAGAATGGGTGTAGCAGGTGAGAGGAACCCCTGCCCATCACCCCTCATTTGTCCCTAGGGACATGGCATTGAAACAAGGTGGGTAGAAACAGTATCGCTGATGGTGGGGAACTCCGATCAAACACAGACTCGAGCTCATTGGGAAGCCTATTCTGTGGCAGCAAAGCAATATTTATTGTGGCTACTATTGCATCCACACCACGTCATCCGGTGGATCTGTCTCAAGGCATCTGATAGGCAGCGTCTTACAATCACAAGCCCACCTCTGGGAGAAAACACCAAACGCAAGATTACAAATGTGGAGAACGACACATCCAATAAGCTAACTGCATTGTCAATGTGCTTCTAAGGTGCTGCATTGTGCACAACAGAACAACCCCTCTGCCAAATGTGCTGGGTCCAGTTGTGGCCTTCGTGATTGCCTGTCCCCTCCCTTAACCGAAGCAGAATGTTTCAGGATTAGGGGCATCTGCTTGACCATCCTTCTCAACACCTTGTGGAGTGAAGCCACAAGGGTGCCCAATCCAGGAGACTGAAGCTGACAACCTGCACACAGTATTTGCTCCATGGGGCAGCCACCTGATTCTCTGTATAGGCCCTCAAGTTTGTTTGTTTTTTAATACTGGTCGCTACATTTTGTTCATTTTCATGGTTTCCTCCTTTCTATTGAAATTGCCCACATGCTTGTGGATTTCAATGGCTTCTCTGTGTAGCCTGACATGGTGGTCAGGACCAGCTAACACCCTCCAAGAAAGGAGCTCTCCGGGCAGGAAGCAGTAGCCAGGCTTTGAAGCTGCAAGGCTATTCAATGCGAATCAAGGTGGTCAATTGCAAAATGCACATTTGCCTCTCACAGACAAGAGTTCTTTCCCCCACCCTGGGCATTCCACAGATCTATAAAGCCCACTTGCCTTGTTTATAATGAACCTCACAACCTCTAAGGATGGCTGCCATAGATGTGGGTGAAATGTCAAGAGAGAATGCTTCTGGAACATGGCCAGGCAGCCTGGAAAACTCACTGCAACCCTATTACTACTACTACTACTACTACTACTATTATTATTATTATACTGACACAAAACCACAGTATGTCAAAGGAAACAAGATCTATATGCTGGATTTTGTATCACAAAACCACAAGCCGAACACTTCCCAAGCATATTATTATTATTATTATTATTATTATTATTATTATTATTAGTACTACTACTACTACTATCCTACATATTAGATATCCTGCATATTACAATTCATAACAATAGCAAAATCATAGTTATTATTATTATTGTTAGTATTAGTATTATTATTATTTTACTGACACAAAACCACAGTATGTCACAGCAAACGAGATCTATATGCAGGATTTTGTATCACACAATCACATGCCGAACACTTCCCAAGCGTATTATTATTATTATTATTATTATTTTTATTATTATTATTATTACTACTACTATTCTGCATATTAGATATCCTGCATATTATGATTCATAACAGTAGCAAAATCACAGTTATTATTATTATTATTATTATTATTATTAGTATTATTATTATTTTACTGACACAAAACCACAGTATGTCACAGCAAACGAGATCTATATGCAGGTCTACGTCCCACCCCGGAGTTTAAGATCGGCCGAGGGGGGCCCTGCTCTCGACCCCGCCAGTATCACAAGTGAGGCTGGCGGGGACGAGGAGCAGGGCCTTCTCGGTGGCGGCCCCCTGCCTGTGGAACTCGCTCCCCGGGGAAATCAGAACAGCGACCTCACTCATCTCTTTCAGGAAAAAACTGAAAACATGGATGTGGGACCAAGCGTTTGGTCATTCGGGCAGGTAAAGGAAGGACTTGATATCGTTTAGGAAATGTCTAATAGAATGGAATCTGGAACCCGGAAATACGAATGCTGAGCACACGAATAGTTTCTATAGGGTGTGTTTACTGATTACTTCGTTTGTTTTAATTGTGATAATTGTTTTAATTGTTTTAACTATGACTGTCTATTATGTGTAACAGTAACTGTATAGGCATCAAACGGTGCCTTGTTGTGTAAGCCGCCCTGAGTCCCCCCTCGGGGGTTGAGAAGGGCGGGGTAAAAGTAACGGAAATAAATAAATAAAAAAAATATCACAAAATCACAAGCCAAACACTTCCCAAGCGTATTATTACTATTATTATTATTATTATTATTATTATTATTATTATTATTATTACTACTACTATCCTGCATATTAGATATCCTGCATATTACAATTCATAACAATAGCAAAATCACAGTTACGAAATAATGTTATGGTTTGGGGGGGGGGGGTGTCACCACAACATGAGGAACTGTATTGTGGGGTCCTGGCATAGGGAAGGCTGAGAACCACTGGCCTAGGGTAAGGGCTGGCCCAGAATAGGCATAAACTAAATTACACGTGCAAGTCCCGAGTCACATGGATAAATACAGTTTTGGCCCCAAAAGGGATGTTCCTGGGTGCAGGCATGCCTATGGTGCCCATTCTGCAAGGCCCCCCCAACACTTGTCTTCCCGAGCAGCGACACCACCCTCAACGGCACACCTGCACACTTGTCCCAGTCGGGCCGAGGGGTGGAGGCACGCTGGACACTGATGAGTTCGTTATGGTATTGGTCGCGCTCATCAGAAACTTGCTTGTGCACCTCTAGCAATGTGTCATATTCCATTTGGAGATTCACAAAATCTTTCTGGAGAGCTTCCATCTGCAAAGCAAAAAGCATGGGGTGGGGAAGGGTTAGCTCGGCACGCCCCACGGAGGACCTTCTCACAGCGACACCCGAGGCACTCCACGTGGCCAGCTTCTGGTCAAAGGAAACCTAGCCTCATGCCAAGTTTCAAACTTTGTTTGTGGCTTTTTAATACACGAGAACTGTATTCTCAACTTGCTTCTCACACAATAAATAACCAAACCCCTGCTGAATCGGTTTATCCACAGCTTCTCTGTCAGATGGAATTAACATATCATCGACCCAACGTTTTTTGACATCCCTCTAAGAAGAGGACCCTCCCTAGTCTCGGGCGCTTTCTCCGCCACCCAATAATACGTTGACCTGGGAAGTACGAGGAGCGCACTGTTCTGGAACGGCTGTACCAGGAGCTCCAAATTTATTTGCTTTGTATTAAATGTTTGCTTGCAGTCCAAGGTTCCTGGGATTCTGCAGATGGGTGGCTTCCTTTGGTTGCAGTCATAGGGCAAGTCACCTGTCCATCATTGTTAGGTTTGGTCCCACCCCTTGCTCAGGGCAATTGGGAAGGGAAGGGAGCCATTTTTTAGTAAGTTTCAGCAAGGAAAACCAATGTACAGGACGTGTGTAAGCTTCCCCTGTACAAAAGCTTCAGCCCCTAAGAATTTCCGGGGCAGAACAGTTTTAAGAGTCTCCAAAGACTTTCCAGGGAAACAGCCCTAAAGACCAAAGAACTCCAGCTGGAGAACATCTAAGCCTTTACTGGTAGGTCCACTCGGCGTTCGAGACGCAGTTCGACCCGGTAGCGGAGCCCACATCAGTAAGGGTTAGATTACAGTCAGCCTGGGAGAAGTTAAAAAGGGGATTTTCCTTTAAAGTAAAGAAGTTATTGAAGACAGTTGCCTGTCCTTCGTGGGCAAGATTAGGAAGTCACCAGTTGCATAAAGCCTGGAAGCATTTGTTTAACTTTACTGAAGACAAGAGAAGTTTCTGTTTGATTGTTCATTAATAAAAGTCTTTGTTATACTTCACAAGCCATCTAAAGACTATTTGTGGTGGAAAACCTCTGAGAACTTCTCCTTGGGCCCCCTGGCTTCCCGCTGGGCAAAGGTTGCACGTCCTGTTCTAAAGGGAATTCTTTACAGGCCCAGCACGCGACAGAATAGGCAGAGTCTACTACTCAGGTACCTTCTCACCCAACTCATTGTAATTTTTTTCTTGCAACTCGAACTCTCTCCTGGGCACGACATCTCCATAGTTGGCTCTCATGGTGTTCAGGTCTACTTGGGCTTTGGTGAGGTCCTGGCGTGCCATCTTTAATGCCAGCGTCAGCTTGACGGTGTCTTCGCCTCTCTCATCTTTAAGAGAAAATGGTTTAAGAACACCCAGATTTATTCACTGCTGAAACTGTGGCTTTGATCGTGGTTTTCTATGAGGATGAAACTCTCCACCAGAATGGGAGTGACTCCCTCAAACCAGGAAGAGGTTTCTTTGGTTCAGCGTTTCTCAACCTGGGGCTCGGGACCCCTGGGGGGGTCGCAAGGGGGCATCAGAGGGGTCACCGAAGACCATCAGAAAACACAGTATTTTCTGTTGGTCAAGGGGTTCTGTGTGTCAAGTTTGGCCCAATTCAGAAAACTCTTTGATTGTACGCGAACTATAAATCCCAGTAATTACAAATCCCAAAGGTCAATGCCTGTTTTCCCCCAACTCCACCAGTGTTCACATTTGGGCATATTGAGTATTCGTGCCAAGTTTGCTCCAGATCCATCATTGTTTGAGTCCACAGTGCTCTCTGGATGTAGGTGAACTACAACTCCAAAACTCAAGGTCAATGCCCACCAAACCCTGCCAGTATTTCCTCTTGTTCATGGGAGTGCCAAATTTGGTTAAGTTCCATCACTGGTGGAGTTCAGGATGCTCTTTAATTGTAGCTGAACTATAAATCCCAGAAATTACAACTCCCAAATGACAAATTACTCCCCACAACCCCACCAGTATTCAGATTTGGGTGTATCGGGTATTTGTGCCCAGATTGATCCAGTGAATGAAAATATACCCTGCATATCATATATTTACATTATGATTCATAACAATAGCAAAATTACACTTATGAAATAGCCACAAAAATAATTTTATGGTTGGGGGTCACCACCACATGAGGAACTGTGTTAAGGGGTCGCGGCATTAGGAAGGTTGAGAACCACTGCTTTGGTTCCTCATGAGCTTTGGGGAGGAAGTGGACCTGAAACTTCACAATCCTAGTCCAGCAAGTTTTAACCCTTGCATCACACCAAGTTGAACTAGTCCACTGTTTTGTTTTCAAATGAGCAAGGAAAAAAGACTTGGGCCTTGTTTACACCGATCCTGCTTTGACCCCCGACCCCCCTTTAGCAGGGAAACCGCACCTTGTGATGTGATGCACCAAAACACATCCTTGCTCACCAGTCGCCAGGGAAATCTGGTTTGTAGCTGTTTTGTTGTATGTGTAAAATAAATTTCTTCATGTGTAATTATCAAGAAATTTTTGATTTGAATCCCACATTTGCATAAATTTACACATATTATCATAAATTTGCATAAAACTTTATTGGGCAAAAAGGGGACACAACTGGAAAAACTTTAAGAAGCCTTTCTCTGGGAAAGCATTCCTCAAGAAAATCACCTGGTAGCACATCAAAACCTTATAATTCTCATGTTGAGGTGGCTGCGTGATTTGCTCCCAGGTGATTTTCCTGAGAAATGGTTTCTCTGGTGGCGCCATGGGTGAAACCCTTGTGCCGGCTGAACTGCTGACTGAAAGGTCGATGGTTCAAATTTGAGGAGCAGGATGAGCTCCCTTCTGTCAGATCCAGCTTCCCATGTGGGGACATGAGAGAAGCCTCCTTGCTACACATCTGGGCAATGTCCTTGCAGATGGCCAATTCTCTCACACTAGAGGCGACTTGCAGTTTCTCAAGTAGCCCCTGACACGAAAAATAAAATGTATTTATTTATTTGTATGCAAATTACTTATGGCCTAAGCCTTAATAAACAATTGCTAACGGCAGCCCTTTCGTGAGGGCTGACTGTAGATAGAAGAAATGTAACTTGCATTCCATGTACAACATGCATTTGTATATAATGGGTGCAAGAGACAGGATTTCTTCTTGCAATGGGATGCTGGTCGCTGGTGCGAAACTTGGAGGAGTTCTTTTCAGGAGGACGATACCTTCCCAAATCCCTCAGCCAGCCTGGCTTCCACAGGGGGAGGTGCCTTTTACCTTGGACCTTAGTGAGCTTCATTTCTTCCTTCAGGCGATACATTTCGTTCAGATCTATAATCAGCATTTTGCGTGCATCGCACTCATTCAGGTACCGGAGGTATTCCTCAGCCACGGCCTTTCGCATCTTATACACCTGTGCCAGGTAAGAGAGAGGAGGCCACCAATCACGGGATGCAACAAACTCACCTTGCCACTGGCTACCCACAGCGCTTCTCAACCTGTGGGTCCCTCCCCAGGTGTTTTGGCCAGAAATCTTAACAGCTGGTAAACTGACTGGGACTTCTGGGAGTTGTAGGGGAAAAGGTCCGCAAGGGAAAAGGTCCGCAAGGCTAAAGCGAAAAATGAGCTCAGGCTTGCCAGGGACATTAAAAACAATAAAAGGGCTTCTATTCTTATGTCAGTAGAAAAAGGAAAAACAAGGAGGCGATAGGACCTCTTCGAGGAGAAGATGGGGCAATGCTGACAGGGGATGGTAGGGAAAAGGCAGAACTACTTAATGCCTTCTTTGCCTCGGTCTTCTCACAAAAAGAGAGTCTTCAACCTCAGCAAGATGGAGTGGATGAGGGATTGGAGGACATCCAACCCCAAATTGGGAAAGAAGTCGTCCAGGAATACCTGGCCGCTCTTAATGAGTTCAAGTCCCCAGGGCCAGATCAACTACACCCCAGAGTATTGAAGGAACTAGCGGAAGTCATTTCGGAACCATTGGCAACCATCTTTGAGAGTTCTTGGAGAACGGGAGAAGTTCCAGCAGATTGGAGGAGGGCCAATGTGGTCCCAATCTTCAAGAAGGGAAAAAAGGATGACCCAAACAACTACCGTCCGGTCAGCCTCACGTCGATACCGGGCAAGATTCTGGAAAAGATTGTTAAGGAAGCGGTCTGCAAACACTTAGAAACAAATGCAGTCATCGCTAATAGTCAACATGGATTTATCAAAAACAAGTCATGCCAGACTAATCTGATCTCTTTCTTCGATAGAGCTACAAGCTGGGTAGATGCGGGGAATGCCGTGGATGTAGCGTACCTGGATTTCAGGAAGGCCTTCGACAAGGTCCCCCATGACCTTCTGGCAAGGAAACTAGTCCAATGTGGGCGAGGCAAAACTACGGTGAGGTGGATCTGTAATTGGTTAAGTGGACGAACACAGAGAGTGCTCACTAATGTTTCCTCTTCATCTTGGAAAGAAGTGACAAGTGGAGTGCCGCAGGGTTCCGTCCTGGGCCCGGTCCTGTTCAACATCTTTATTAATGACTTAGATGAAGGGCTAGAAGGCAGGATCATCAAGTTTGCAGACGACACCAAATTGGGAGGGAGAGCCAAGACTCCAGAGGACAGGAGCAGGATTCAAAGGGATCTTGACAGATTAGAGAGATGGGCCAAAACTAACAAATGAAGTTCAACAGGGACAAATGCAAGATACTCCACTTTGGCAGAAAAAAATGAAAATGCAATGATACAGGATGAGGGATGTCTGGTTATCACAAGCAGTACATGTGAAAAAGTCTTGGAGTCCTCGTGGACAACAAGTACATGAGCCAACAATGTGATTTTGCAGCAAAAAAAGCCAATGGGATTTTGGCCTGCATCAATAGGAGCATAGTGTCTAGATCTAGGGAAGTAATGCTACCCCTCTATTCCGCTTTGGTTAGACCACACCTGGAATATTGGGTCCAATTCTGGGCACCACAATTCAAGAGAGATATTGACAAGCTGGAATGTGTCCAGAGGAGGGCAACTAAAATGATCAAGGGTCTGGAGAACAAGCCCTATGAGGAGTGGCTTAAAGAGCTGGGCATGTTTAGCCTGAAGAAGAGAAGGCTGAGAGGAGACATGATAGCCATGTATAAATATGTGAGGGGAAGTCATAGGGAGGAGGGAGCGAGCTTGTTTTCTGCTTCCCTGGAGACTAGGACGCGATGGAACAATGGCTTCAAACTACAAGAAAGGAGATTCCATCTGAACATGAGGAAGAACTTCCTGACTGTGAGAGCCATTCAGCAGTGGAACTCTCTGCCCCGGAGTGTGGTGGAGGCTCCTTCTTTGGAAGCTTTTAAGCAGAGGCTGGATGGCCATCTGCCAGGGGTGATTTGAATGCAATATTCCTGCTTCTTGGCAGAATGGGGTTGGACTGGATGGCCCATGAGGTCTCTTCCAACTCTTTGATTCTATGATTCTATGATTTGTGGGCCAAAACATCTGGGGGGGACCCACAGGTTGAGAACCACTGGGCGACAGGGAAAGAAAGCACTGTGACATTACTGAATCCCCAAAAGAAGTGCTTTTGATTGGCTCCGAAAACCCAACAAGGAGCACAAGTTTCTGAAATACTAATGTGTGATGATGTGCCATTGATTGCGTACCAAAGGAGCTTTCAGTATGGAAATGATGAAAGAATTGTGACCTCACAACCTCTGAGGATGCTTGCCATAGATGCAGGCGAAACGTCAGGAGAGAATGCCTCTAGAACATGGCCATGTAGCCCGGAAAAACCTACAACAACCCAATCGTGACCTCACTTGATCTCATAAAAAGACAGTTGTACTCGGAAGGGCACAAAACAGTGGTCTCCAACCTTTTTCTGGCCAAACCCCACCTAATCCTCTCTAAAATCCTGACCCTCCCCCCTTCTCCCTCATGAGATATAATTCTTATTATTCAAAGAGCGAACTCTTCTTTATTCATGTGGAGAAAGCCTATGTGGGAAATAGCAAGCCTCCACTAGTTGTTTGTTGTGTATATAATTGTTTACTGTATTCTATATGTGTATATTGGTTTGCCATTTGACCTTAACCTCTTTGTTGTGGGAGGGGCTGCAGACCATGTGATCAGGTCTGGGCTTGTTCAGGGCTCAGACTCCATTTTAGATCAGACTGTAGGAACAGATCAATTTAGACTGGAACTGCATTGGGAGACAGAGGAATAAACCTATGTTTCTGGGGATCCGTGATACAAAACGAGCAACAGCGCAGTGCGTCACCTGCATCTCCAGAGAACTCTTCTCCTCTCTCATCTGGTCAATGAGTTCCAGCAGATAGAGTCTCTCTTTCTTCAGTGTGGTTATTTCCATTTTCTCTTGCTTCTGGAGTGCCAGGATTTGCTGGGTACACTGGTCGGAGGCCGTGACCAGGACGGCGTTTACGGCTTCCAAGGAGTGGAGCTTCTGCTGTAGATGTGCTACAAGTGGTAAAAGGGAAAGTCTCAAGGCTTTATCAAGTGACGAAAACATAAGTGGATCTTTCAAGAGGCCTTCATGCCTGGGGACTGCTGATGCTGCTGCACTGCCTTGCCTCGCAAAACTCACAGGCACTTGGGAGTTGACTGCAGAGAATTAACAGAGAATATGTACTTTCCAGAATCAAGAAAAAAATATATTTCCTGGACTAATTATTCCTCAGAAAACAGAAGTACTAGTTCTTCTGGGGGATTCTGGGAACTATAGTCCAAAAAAAGAAAAGAGTAAAACTGTGAGCACTAGTGTAAAGTCTTGGTTAAATGAGATTTGGTCCTTAAAAATGGCATTTTGAAGGCCCACTTATTGTTTATTTATTTATTCATTCATTTATGGTATTTATACGCTGCCCTTCTCACGGCAAAGGGGACTCAGAGCGGCTTACAGAACACGTTTAGGGCAAATATTCAGTGCTGATTATACAATTCACAAGGAGAGACAACACAAAGAGAGGCAGAGGCAGTTTTCCCCATCTTAATTCCGGCATCGTGGAGGCTGTGCGCAACTCCGGCCATTGTGGCAGGGGTGCCGTGGCGCCATCTTCCATGCCGAGGAGCTTTCCTCCCATCGATACCCTTATGACAGAATTACTGCCGGGATTATTACGTGTAACACTTCAATCAGGAGTGGGGATTCCTTGGCCTTCCGGGGCTTTGAGGCTATATCTCTTCCCACTCCCCTGGCTAACTGGGGCCAATGGAAATGTAAATCCAAAACAAAGGCTAAAACTTCTCTCACCTGGATTCAAAGGAAAATTTTGCCTTTCCTGAACTAAGCCAGAATTGATCAGCACTTTGCTGGGTAATTTGTACCAGTGGTTACTGTTTGGCCCCTGAGCGTTTGCTGTGCAGATTTGCTCATTTGGAATCATGGTTATACTTGATAGGGCAGCACCTCTTACCTATCGTGAGGTCGTACTCATTCTTGATGGAAGCCAGTAAAGGCTTGTACGTTTTAAACTCTTCCATGAAGAATTCAAATACTTCTCTATAAGGCTGGGTGGAGGCAAAAAGAAAACAAGGGAAACCAAAGTTTGCACTGCTCCACTCTGCTAGTTGTATGCTTGAGGCTTGACTACCAGCACTCCTGTGACATGCTATCACAGCAAGTGGAAACCCAATAGCCCCTCTCCCCCACGCAGAAAGGATGTACAGTAGGCCTGTGTATCATACAGGGAGCCTGGGCTCCGAGTGTGGCATGTTAGGATGCCACCCCACACTGCCCAAGCCTCAAGTCCTCCACAAGGAGCAGTTAGTCAGTTCAATACAGGGTTCTGAAGCACTGGGCGAATGCCCAAGTGTTGGGCTGGCCGGCCCTTGTAGAACAAGAGGCATTGTTTTTCTTCTGATATCTCTAGGATTTAAAAAGAAACCCAGTTCTGGGTATGAATTTTTAAAATTCAGGAGGTGTCATGAAATGGCACAACAGAAATGTTACTAGGATTTTTTTGAAGAAAGCTCCAGCAACAAACAACCGCCTCCCACCACATTTGTCTCATCTGGAGAAGCCCTAGGACTGCAGACAGATTATGTGGCAAGATGTGAAGAAGCTCCTCAGTCACCAAGTTAGTGTGATTCCCAGTTAGTAATTTCCACATTAGAAATTAAAATGGTACTGCGAGTGTGCAGCACTGCTCAGAAAGCCCCTGTCTACCTCTGAGAGAAAGGTGGTTCTCCTCAAGGTAATTTGCTAGGAACCATCTCATGAAAGCTGGAAAATGAGATGTGGAAGTTTTCCAGGACTTGTTCAGGTTACTTTTCTATATCCATTTCCAAAATGCCCACATAAGCACGGCTGATGGAGAGAGATGAGGAGAGAAGAGCCCACAAACTCATTCCTCGCCCCTTATTTATAGCCATAAGTATTTGTTTGACAGGCATTTGGTGCTCAGACCTGGAGCTTCAGTTCCTGAACTTTCCCTTTCGTCAGATCCAGAGCTTGCAGCTCTTTCCGCAGATAGGATTCCAGTTCTTCAAGGTAGCGTGGCTTTGCGAGAGAACCAGAAATGGGAACTTTGGTGGGGCTGAAATACAGTTCAAGATTATGCCACTTATTTCATCGTTTAATATAACTGTAGCATCTCCACCAAAACATCACTATTTCAGCAAGAAAATTTAGTTGTGAGCAACACACATGGAGGTGTGATTGGCCAGCATGGTCTCAAGCGTGAGATGCAAACTTCGGTCACAGCATCTCTAGATATAAGGATCCTAAGCAGAGAACAGCAAACCTTTCCTGCTTGGGGACCTGCAAATCCAGAGTAAACAGGACTGTCTAGATAAGAGTTTTCCAACCATTTCATGCTGGCGAGTCACTGTTTAGACAAGCAGGATTTTGCAACACAGTCATTCCATTTTACTACCAAACCAGAGGTTAAACCAATACATTATAAGTGATATGGACACATACGTAAATTGTAATAACAAAATGTACAGGGGCACAACATATCATGAAGACCTTTCACTTGTATTTTTAAAAGACATAATTTGTAAGATAGTATCATACATTTCCAAGATTTCTGTCATTTATGAGTAAAAACACATTACCAATACCAACATTAATAATGTTACCAATACTAATTGGCACCTTTGCTGCATAAAAATGCATATGCAAGTTGGTATTGCATATTCCACATGGCTTCAGAGCATCCTCATTATGTTCATATGGAATATCTACACACCTCAGTCGACACACATTTTAGAAAGCTCTGGTCTAGACGGACAAAGAGAGTGGTTGGACAGCAAGTTTATTGTTGTTATTTGCCATCTAGGCAGCTTTGACTTGCGGTGATCTTTTGACTTGAGAGACCTCCAAGAGCCATGGTCAGATGGATTGCCTCAGAAAGGAAGCAAGCCCCATCCCCGAGCTTGCAAGGTTTTAATGTAGTTGTTTGCACCTTGTTTTCACACATACCGTTGCCAATCAGGAAGAGCACAAGGTTTTCGGTTCTGCAAGATCACTTGTCCCGGGGCATACGAAGGCCATGAAGACAATTGGCTGCTAGAATGAACCTAAACATTGAGGAGGGGAAAATGAAGCTTTTGTTATGGTTTTGGGGGCTTTTGTTTAATCCTTTCATAAAATTCCATCTGAGCACCACCAGTTCCTCCTTGCACCTTACACAAGTCTGGAAATCTTCAAAATATACAAGAAGGATTTCTCCCCCTGCCCCTTTCATTTATTTTTTGCACACGTCTTTTCTCTTGTACCAGGGTTGAGTTCACAAATCTGGACATACCCAGTCTTTTTTTTAATTAGAGAAGCTAAGCGATATTGTTCTTAGTGAGTATTTGGATGGGAGACAACTGGAAAATGCCAGGAACCCCTAGTACAGGGGTTCCCGGTCTTTTTTTTGACCAGGGCCCACTTTGACCAGAGACCACTCTCCAACATAAGTACCAAAAGGAGTGCAACCGGTTAGCTCTGCAGAAAGGAGCAGAAATAAAATAAAGTGGAAGGAGATTCGCAGACGGGATTTTCAGTCTCGTGGCCCACAGAGAACCACTGTCCTAGTACAACTAGGAAAGGATCCTGCCTGAACCACGGGGAGCTCCTATCCGTCTGATATAACAACACAGGTTACATCAACTTAAAGGTCAGATTCAGGGGGAGATCTGTGTTGGTTTTTATTTGCAACGTTTTATTGCTTTTACGAAGCACTGTGTAAACATTCAAAAGAAAAAGAACACAACTAACACGAATGCCATTGGCAGAATAACAAAGATAGCAAAAAGCCATCATTAAATATATTTAGAAAAGCATACAAACAAGAGGAATCAGATGTGACATCTTTCAAGAGGTTGAAGTAGTGGGCTAGTGATACCATGCACCCTATGCTCTCATTAATACAGTATGTGAAGAAAATCATTTTTTTCAGTAAAGGAATATTGTTAACAGTCTGGGTGAGGCCTGTGACTCATCTGATAATTTTTCAATTAGTAAAGCCTCACAGACCTGGCACCATGGGTCATATAGGAAGAAGGCTTCTGTTTTCCTTTCCTTTCCTGCAATTTCTATCCTGGAAGGAGGTTGGGCTGCATAACCCTCGTGGTCTCTTCCAACTCTATAATTCTAAGATTCCATACCTTATTATGTGTTTACATAACTATTTATTGCCTTTCAGACCCAGGCGGTATACAGCACATTAATATTGGTAAACACATTATTTTAAAACAAATCAAAACATTGTTGCAAACAGTGTTTAAAACACATACTCAAAATTAAAACCAACTGAAATGGCACACTCTTGCCAAGGCCTTTGAGGCTGCCCAAATGACAGAAGGCTTCCAAGACCCAATGGGCATCGATGGGCTGGCACTGCTCCACTCACCAGGCTTTTCTGTTTCTTCAGGAGTGATATCTTCTGAGATGGTGTATTCAAGGCAGAAACACTCTTTTGGGTTTTTAAAGTCTGGAGGGACTGTCGGAATGAGACCCTACAAGAAGAAGAATTGGCAGTACTGCTGAGAAGGACATTCCCAACACGAGGGAGTTAACGCCGCTCCAGCACAAAACCTGTGGCCCATGGAACCCACCTTAGCAGCCTGACCCTAAATAGCCCAAAGTAAGGAATGCTAACAGCAACCATGCAGCAAACCATCAGAGTCTACATGCTTTCTCATATCCCCGTTTTGAAGGACACAAACCCTCTGAAAGGCCTTCTGGAAGCATAATTCTCCTTCAAATAAAATACTTGTGAGTTTGCTTGATTTTGCAACTCCTATGGCCAGACTTTGTGTGCCTTGGAAACAACACTGCCTAATTCTTTGAGAAGCCAGGAATGAGCATCAAAGCTATGCCCTCCTTCCTCCCACTCTTCCTCATTCTCATGCACGCTGGTTTGTTTAAACAAAAATTTCTCATTGTGTCTGAAACTGCTGATTGCATTTTACCACCAGTTTACCAACCAGAATATTGAAGGTTTAGTCCTGTACTGAAGACAGGAGAGCCAGAAGAGTAATAGGGTTCAGTTTCAATAGCAGAATATGTCTGACGTACCAAATATATTGAAAGACTGTTCCGATATATGACTGAAACATAGCATTGGTTTAACACTGCAGTTATGCAGCTCTGCTGTCAGCCAAGACAGTGTTCTTGAGTCTTATAATCTGGGAATTGTCTATACCAGTGGTTCCCAACCTTTTCTTTTTTGACCACTTGACCAGGGTCCACTCTCCAACATTAGTACCACAAGGGCTACGAAGCCGTTTTTGGTCAACTTTAGATTCAGTTTGGTTATTTGGGGTGCCGATTCAGAAAATTGCATTGGATAGACCACATCAGCTGTAGTTTCTGAAACAGAACATATGCCACCCAGTAGTCAACATCTGCTCGCCCACAGAAAACCATATTTATTTATGAATGACATTATTTATTTAATAAGCCTCGGCACCATAAGAGGGTTTCACAAGACCAGTCACTCTCATAATTTTATTTATTTATTTATTTATTTATTTATTATTCGAACTTATATGCCGCCACTCCCCTGGGGCTCGGAGCGGCTTACAAGAATGACTAAAATCTAACACAATTTAAAATAATTTAAAAACAATGTAAAAACAACAAATCAACAATCAAAGGCCTGTCGAAACAGAGATGTCTTTCATGCCCTGCGGAAAGCTGATAAGTCCCGCAAGGCACGGACTTCAGGTGGCAGAGTATTCCAGAGTGATGGTGCCACTGCTGTGAAGGCTCTGTGCCTGGTTGCTGTTAGATGCAAGGTCTTGACACTGGGAATTTCCAATAGATCTTGGTCCTCAGAACGGAGGGATCTCTGGGGTTGGTAGGGGGTGAGGCGGTCCCTCAGGTACATCGGCCCCACACCATGCAAGGCCTTAAAGGTGAGTACCATCACATAATGGTGTAGGAATGGTGAGGCCACAGACCATATTTTAGTTCTTGCAGACCACCGGTGGTCCACAGACCACAGGTTGAGAACCACCGATCTTTATCAAGGGAGGGGATGCTGTGAAGCTCTAAAAGTTATTAGACTGCAATTTCTACCAGATCCAGCCAGCATAACCCATGATGAAGCATTGTGAGAACATCTGTGTAGGTGACTCACGCCTCACCCCTGCTCTAAGTAATTAGGAGGAAGGTACAAACAGTTTAATTAAAGAGGTGCTGCCACAGTAAGCCAGCCATCATTCCAACAGCACCAAAACTGATGATCAATTATTAACACCCTGTCTTTGTGTTGTCCTCCTTTTAGCAACTCTCTTCTCATGTGAGTAGAATACTGTATAAGCAGAATAAAAGTAATACCTTTTCTCAAGTTCCTGATTGCTTATTCCTAACCTACAATAAAAGAAACAGTATATGACCATAAGACATTACAAAACTACATAAAGATGTTTATAGATAGATCTGTTTATTGATTAGCCCACTGACCGTATCAACAATAAAAGACAAAAAAACAGAAATACAGAGACAAATACACAGTAATCACCATCCTAAAACTCCTGTAATAGTTAACCAAAATAAATTAAAATACAATAAAACTTGATTAAATAATAAGTTTGGTAAAATGGGATTAAACTACCAGATGAAAGCAGGGGGAGTAGAGTGATGAGTGTGAAAGAATCCATCGGAGAATTGAGGTAAGTTCATCACCATGACACGGGACCCCATTTTGTGAGATAAAGAGATCTCTCAGGTGGGTGGCTTTTCTAATGAAAGCGGACAAAGTGTAGATTCTCCCCAGAAAGGAAATAAGACCGTTTGGCAATATAAATGTGTATATTCAGCCTATCAAGACATTCCTGTTACTCCTTTCCAGATATACAGTACTGGTGGTAGTGTTGTTTTGATATCAGCCAGACTTGGCCACAGTGGTCCACTCTCTATTCCGTATCTATTACTGCAACATGCTTCATGTGGGGTTGCCTTTGAAGATTGTTCGGAAGCTTCCATTGGTCCAATGGGCAGCAGCCAGGTTTGATCACCGGAGTGGTGTGCAAAGAGAGTAAAAACCTGGCTCTTTGAGCAAGCTTTTGGAACCTCATTGTAACTAGATAAACTCAGTATTGTGAACGAGTATGGAACGGCTTAATTTATTTATTTATTTATTTCATCTACTTATACCCCGCCCTTCTCACCCCGGGGGGGACTCAGGGCGGCTTACAAAGGAGGCACAATTAGATGCCAAATCACACAACAAAAATAAAAATAAAAAAGTTTGAATTAAATCCCAGCAACTACAATTCATAAATGCCAAGGTCTGAAACTATCTCATGCTCAGAGTTCAGAGTCCATATATCCATTCCATTCCATTTGTCCTTGTCTATCATCAGATCCTTCAGTTAGCTTTCAGAATGACCAAAGGCTTGATCCCAGATCCAGGTCTTCAGTCTTTTCCTAAACACCAAGAGGGAAGATGCCGATCTGATCTCCCCGGGAGTGAGTTCCACAGGTGAGGGGCCACCACTGAGAAGGCCCTGCTCCTCGTCCGCACCAGCCTCACTTGTGATAGCGGTGGGGTCTAGAGCAGGGCCTCCCCAGAAGATCTTAAACTTCGAGGTGGGATGTAGAGGGAGATCCGTTCGGACAAATACACTGGGCCGGAACCGTATAGGGTTTTGAAGGTTAAAACCAGCACTTTGAATTGTGCTCGGAAGTGGATCGGCAGCCAGTGGAGCTGACGCAGTAGGGGGGTGGTATGCTCCCTATACGCGCTCCGGTGAGCAACCTGGCTGCTTCTCGCTGGACTAGTTGAAGTTTCCGAGCAGTCTTCAAAGGCAACCCCACGTAGAGTGCGTTGCAGTAATCCAACCGGGATGTGACAAGAGCGTGGACCACCGTGGCCAGATCTGACTTCCCAAGGTACGGGCGCAGCTGGCGCACAAGTTTTAATTGTGCAAAAGCTCTCCCGGCCACCGCTGAGACCTGGGGTTCCAGGCTCAGCGATGAGTCCAGGATCACTCCCAAGCTGCGAACCTGCGTCTTCAGGGGGAGTGTAACCCCGTCTAACACAGGCTGTAACCCTATACCCTGTTCGGCCTTCCGACTGACCAGTAGGACCTCTGTCTTGTCTGGATTCTATTTCAATTTGTTAGCTCTCATCCAGTCCGATACAGCAGCTAAACACCGGTTCAAGGTCTGGACAGCCTCCTTGGTGACAGGTGAGAAGGAGTGACAGATTTGGACGTCATCTGCATAGAGATAGCATCTTAGTCCGAAACTCCGAATGATCTCTCCCAGCGGCTTCATGTAGATGTGCGTTGCAGTAATCCAACCGGGATGTGACAAGAGCGTGGACCACCGTGGCCAGATCCGACTTCCCAAGGTACGGGCGCATCGGGGACAAGATAGAACGCTGTGGGACTCCACACAACAACGGTTGTGGGGCCGAACAGGTGTCACCCAGTAACACCTTCTGGGTCCGTCCCTCAAGGAAGGATCGAAGCCACCGCAGAGCAGTGCCTCCGAGCCCCATATCCATGAGGCGCCCCAGAAGGATACCGTGATCGACGGTATCGAAGGCCGCTGAGAGGTCCAGCAGAACTAACAGGGACACACTCCCCCTGTCTAGCTCCCTGCGAAGATCATCTACCAAGGCGACCAAGGCTGTCTCAGTTCCATGTCCCGGCCTAAAGCCAGACTGTGCCGGATCTAGATAATCAGTGTCTACCAGAAACCCCTGGAGTTGTGTTGCCACCACACGTTCCATGACTTTGCCCAAATAGGGGAGATTGGAAACTGGCCGATAGTTGTCAAATTGAGTGGGATCCAGTGATGGTTTCTTCAACAGCAGTTTTATAATAGTTTGTTTTAAGTTGTCTGGAATTTTGCCCTCCTGTTAGGAGGCATTAACCACCACCTTTATCCACTCTGCCAAACCCCCTCTGGCTTTTATCAACCAGGATGGGCAGGGGTCTAGGATGCATGTGGTGGGCCTCACCTCTCCAATGATCCTGTCCACATCCTCAAGTTGAACCAATTGAAATGAATCCATCAAAACCGGACAAGCAGATGCTCGTGTTACATCCTCAGAGACTGCTGTTAATGTGGCATTGAAAAACCCGACCGGATCCGCTCAATTTTATCCGCGAAGGATCGAGCAAATGCTTCACAGCGAGCCACCGAGTTATCCGAGGCCTCGCTTTTTGGCGGATTTAACAGGCCCCTGACAACTCGAAAAAGCTCCGCTGGACGATTCTTCGCTGATGCAATATTGGCTGTGATGAATGTTTTCTGAGCTGCCGCTATTGCCACACCGTAGGACCTTAAAAAGGCATTCAGGTGTGTTTGGGCTGGATTGGTGGGATTCTGGCGCCACACGCACTCTAACCTCCTCTTCTTTCGCTTCATCGCTGCCAGCTCCTCGGTAAACCAAGAGGCTGGTTTAGCTCGGTTACTCGAGAGGGGGCGTTCCGGAGCGATAGTGTCAATTGCCCTGGTCAACTCATTATTCCAACGAGAGACCAGAGCATCGACAGTATCACTAGCCAAGGAGGTGGAAAGATCCCCAAGAGCCGTCAGGAGTCCATTTGGATCCATAAGTCTCCTGGGGCGGACCATTCTAATGGGTCCACCACCCCTGCGGAGGTTAGGAGGCCCAGTTAGTCTAAAACTGATCAGGTGGTGATCGGTCCATGGCAATGGGGCGATGGTCGGCTCCTCCATCCCGTCACCTTCATCCCATCCCTGGGCAAAAACCAAATCTAAAGTGTGCCCGGCACTATGGGTGGGACCAGATATTAATTGGGACAGGCCCATGGTTGCCATGGCGGCCATGAAGTCCTGAGCCGCACCAGAAAGAGGGCCTCGGCATGGACGTTGAAATCTCCCAAGACCAAAAGCCGTTGGGAGCTCAACGCCATGTCCGAGACCACTCCCGCTAGCTCAGGTAGGGAGACTGTAGTGCAGCGGGGTGTTCGGTACACTAACAGAATCCCTATCCTGTCCCGGTCACCTATCCTAAAGCCGGCACATTCAAGAAGATGATTGTGGGATGGGACACCTGATCAGTGGAATAAAGTCCTTATAGACCACTGCGACTCCGCCTCCCCGCCCTCCAAGCCTTGGTTGGTGCTGAACGGAATAACCTGGTGGACAGAGTTGGGAGAGATTGACCCCTCTCCCCTCGTCCAACCAGGTCTCCGTTATACAAGTCCATTTAATGAGGCAAATGGACATGGATTTAAACCTGGAAGTCATTGATTTGTATAGGTTTAAATTGTTTTTATATAAATTTTATTATGTGATTTAACCTGTTTTAAACTATGTATTTATGTGTGTTCGCCCTCTAATTATTGCCAGTCTGCACACTGCCCTGAGTTGCCTTCGGGTTGAAAAGGGTGGGATAAAAGTGTGGCAAATAAATATATAAATAAATGAATCCCTCCTATTGAGCCAACTCCACCGGCTGCCAGTCTGCTACCGAGCACAATTCAAAGTGCTGGCTTTAGTCTCTAAAGCCCTAAATGGATCCAGACCAGCTTACCTGTCTTAATGTATCATCCCCATGAACCACTTCGGACATTAAGATCATCTGGGGAGGCCCTGCTCTTGGTCCTGCCTTCCTCGCAAGCGCAACTGGTGGGGACGAGAGACAGGGCCTTCTCAGTGGTGGCTCCTCAGCTGTGGAAATCCCTCCCTGGCAACATTAGATCATCCCCCTCCTTCCTAGCCTTCAGAAGGAAAGTGAAAACCTGGCCTTGGAATCAGGCTTTCGGAGAATGGCACAGTGCAACAACAGATTTGGAATTAAATGGTGGGAGTTGGAGTCCAAAACACCTGGAGGGAAGGCCCAAGCTCTCTATACTCTCTCCGACTGCTCTCTAGACCAGGCCTGGGCCTACTTGGGCCTTCCCTCCAGGGGTTTTGGACTCCAACTCCCACCATTCCCCACAGCCTACCGGCTGTGGGGAATGGTGGGAGTTGGAGTCCAAAACCCCTGGAGGGAAGGCCCAGGCCTGGTCTAGAGAGCCTCCTATGCAGAGCCCTCCCTCCCTCGGGGCGGACTCACCCAGAGAAGCCCGAGGCGCGGCTGTCCATGGCGGCGGCGGTCTAGGCCGGAAGGAAGCGGTGAGGGAAGAGAGAGTGTTGACACCGCGGCGCCATGGCAACAGGCCCCGCCCCGCGCGCCTCCCCGAGGGGACTGTTTGTTCCGGCGCGCGGCGCGGCGTGCCCGCGTCATCCCTGCCTCGCGCGCTGCCTTTCGGGAGTGGTAGTCCGCCGCCGTGCGGGCAGCGCCGGGCGCCGATGGGCGGCGAACCCGCTTTCCCAGCGTGCCTTTCGGCGCCATTGTGGCCGAGGCGTCCTCCCATTGGCCGGGCGGGGAGACGGGCTCGGCGGGGCCGCGGCTGACACAACAGAGGGTCCAAGATGGCGGACGCGGGCGCCCCCACCAGCGGCAGCAGCGGCAGCATTAGCTTCCCTGGGGGAGGCTCCGGCCTGGCCCCCGCCCCGCCGCCCTTGCCGCCGGCCCCCGAGGAGGAGCAGCAGCAGGAGCAGCAGCAGCAGCAGGAGCTCGGGCAGCGCCTCCGCCGGCTCTACCCCGCCGTCAACCTGGCCGAGACGCCGCTCCCGCGCGCCTGGAGCCCCAAGGACAAGTACAACTACATCGGCCTCTCCCAGGGGAACCTCCGCGTACACTACAAGGGTAGGCCGCAAAAGGGAACGGGGAGGGGGAGGGAGAGGGAGGGAGCCCGGGGGGCAGGAGGAGGGGAACAGCCATGAAGGGTCTGGGGGGTCCTCTCCCCCTGGAGGACATGGGCCCTTCCACACGGCCCAGGATAGGAGGTCAAGGCAGGAGGACATCCCACAGGATCAGAGGGTGGGCTCAGGCCACCCAATTCTAAGCCTTTCCTGCCTTGGAAGGGCCCTGCAAGGTCCACAGCTTGCTCCAAGGGCCCATCCACACAGCCCTGTCTCCCAGAATATCAAGTACAACTACATCGGCCTCTCCCAGGGGAACCTCTGCGTACACTACAAAGGTAGGCCGCAAAAGGGAAGGGAAGGGGGCTCCCCAAGTAGTAGGAGCCAGGCGGGCTGGCCTTCAGGGGGAGAGGGAGCCCGGTGGGCAGGAGGAGGGGAGCAGCCATTAAGGGCCCAGCCCGCCGGTGGAGGGGGTCAGCCGGGTCTGGGGGGGGGTCCACTCCCCCTGGAGGACATGGGGCCCTTCCACACGGCCCAGTATAGGAGGTCAAGGCAGGAGGACATCCCACAGGATCAGACCGTGGGCTCAGGCAACCCAGCCTTTCCTGGCTTGCTCTCCTGAGAGACATGGGGCCCTTCCACACGGCTCAGTATGGATCATCCCAGGAGGTCAAGGCAGGAGGACATCCCACAGGATCAGAGGGTGGGCTCAGGCCACCCAGCTCCAGGCATCTCCTGCCTTGGAAGGGCCCTGCAAGGTCCACAGCTTGCTCCAAGGCCCCATCCACACAGCCCTGTCTCCCAGAATATCAAGGCAGATCGTCCCACAATGCCAGCCTAGGCCGCCATGCACAAGAAGCACTGCCTGAACATCAAGCAAAAAGTGGGCGCTAGAAACAATATCATACAAAAGCTGACTGGCACAACCTGGGGATCACAACCAGGCACAGTGAAAACATCTGCCCTTCCACACGGCCCTATAGGTTATCCCAGGAGATCAAGGCAGAAGGACATCACACAGGATCAGAGCGTGGGCTCAGGTCACCCAGCTCCAGGCATCTCCTGCCTTGGAAGGGCCCTGCAAGGTCCACAGCTTGCTCCAAGGCCCCATCCACACAGCCCCATCTCCCAGAATATCGAGGCAGATCGTCCCACAATATCTGCTTTGGACTGGGTTATCCACTGGGACCCCAGGTCTCGGCGGTGGCCGGGAGACCCTTTGCACAATTAACACTGCGCTGTTCCTTGGGAAGTCTGACTTGGCCACGGTGGTCCACACTCTGGTTATATCCTGAATACACTACTACAACACTCTCTACGTGGGGCTGCCTTTGAAAACTTCTGGAAGCTTCAATTAGGCCAACAGTCGGCAGCCAGGTTGTTAACCGGAGCAGCGTACAGGGAACATACGACTCCTTTGTTGTGCCAGCTCCACTGGCTGCCAATTAGCTTCGGGGACCAATTCAAAGTGCTGCTTTTAACCTTTAAAGCCCAAAACAGTTCTGGTCCAGATTACCTGTCTGAAGGTATCTCCTGCTATGAACCATCACAAAGCTTAAGATCGTCAGGAGAGGCCCTGCTCTTGATCCCACCACTTTCGCAAACGTGGTTGGTGGGGACGAGGGACAGGGCCTTCTCGGCAGTGGCCCCCCGTCTGTGAACTCCCTCCCTAAGGACACCTGTTGACCACCTTCCTCCTGTCCTTTAGAAGACAACTGAAGACTTGGCTCTGGGACCTGGCGTTCGACTAGAGGACAGCAGCAATAGGAAAGGAAATTTTGGGCATATGTGACATTGGCTTGGTCTTGGTTTTAATTGGCACGTTAATTTATTGTTAAATGAGTTTGTTTACTGTATTCGTATAATGTCTTAAAATGATTTTTACGGTTTCAATGGTAATTCTTGTGGTGTATATGTTGATAGCATCATTTGATGCTTATGCGAGGCCGCCCTGAGGGGTCCCCCTTTGTGGGGAGAAGGGCGGGGTAGAAATGTATGAAATAATAAATAAAATAATCAGAGGTCACACTGCCATATAATCCAGTTCAATTTTATGCAGCTGTGTGGAAGGGGCCCAGATGTCAGCCCAGGGAGATGTCAAGGTCAGGAGGGCTTTGTCTAAAACTCCAGCTGCGCCCCATCCTGGATCTGGAGGGCCCGAAGATAGAAGTGAATACACTGGGAACCTCGGGTTTACATGGCACTACCTCTAACGCAAGCATGGGTCAGCTTCGGCCTTCTGGGTGTTTTGGATGCCAACTCCCACAAGGAGACCCCAGTAGCACAGTGGGTTAAATCGCTGAGCTGCTGAGTTTGCTGACTGAAAGAAAGGTGGGCAGTTCGAATCCAGGAGTGGTGTGAGCGTCTGCTGTTAGCCCAAGCTTCTGCCAACCTAGCAGTTCAATCTTTCAAACTTTCAATTGTGAATTTTGGATTTGCACTCTGTGGCTGCTGTATATTGATCTTTCTACCCTGTGTTTTGGTGTATGTATTTTATAATAGTGTGTTTTAATAATAATAATAATAATAATAATAATAGTAATAAACCTTTATTTATACCCCGCTAACATCTCCTGAAGGACTCGGTGCAGCTTACAAGAGGCCGAGGCCCAACACATCAGTAAAAAAACAGCATAACAAATACAACAATAAATAAACTCATAAAACAAAGCAATAAACATTAAACAATAGCAATAAACATTAGACAATAACACCACGATGTATGTATGTATGCATTTTATGCTGATATGTTTTGATTTATGTTGTACTCCACCTCAATTCATAACAAATGAATATTATTATTATCATTCACAAAACGACACACCTTTGTTTTGCGGAGTTAATTTCATAACCCTATGAAAGAGGAATCTTCCTAGGTGGCATTTAAGAATCAGGAGCGAAGGCGGTGAGAGACATGGCATGTCTGGGCTTCCTTGCGGCTCTGGCAGAGCACAAGGCCTTCCCGGGATCAAGGCCGTCTGTGTGAGAATCTGAATCAAACTGGAAAGGCTTTAGCCCAGAACTGTCAGACTCATTTTCATCAAGAGCCACATCAGCCTTATAGTTGCCTTCAAAGGGCCATTGAGTCCATGGATGGAGAATCCCTGGATATAGAGCTGGCATGGGCAAACTTCGGTCCTCCAGGTGTTTTGGATTTCAACTCCCACAATTCCCAACAGCCGGTAGCTGGAGGGCCGAAGTTTGCCCATGCCTGATATAGAGAGACAGCTATATATGTTTACACACAGAATGGTCAATCTTTTTAGTTTTAGCCAGTTTGGGTCCTCAGATGTTATTGAACAACAACTCCCATCACTTTTGAATATCTGCCACGAGGACTGGGAATAATGGGAATTCAGACCCATGGCATTAGTGGCTCTGAGATTGGGGAAAGGTTAAAGGGCCTTTCAACTTCAGACATCAGAACCATAAACCTTGTGTCTAAATTAAAATTCCACTATTCTGGCTAAACAGGACAAACTGCAGCCTCCCAGATATTACCATACCACAACTCCCATCAACTACCTGCGTGACCGCATCTCCATACATGAACCCACATGTTCTCTTCGTTCATCTGGAGAGGCCCTGCTCACGATCCCACCTGCGTCGCAAGCGCGTTTGGTGGGGACGAGGGACAGGGCCTTCTCTGTGGTAGCCCCCCGACTCTGGAACTCTCTCCCCAAGGACATGAGACAAGCCCCAACGTTGGCAATCTTTAGGAAGAGCCTGAAGACCTGTCTGTTCCAGTGTGCCTTCCCAGAATAGGAGATTCCAAGCATCATGTCCCAAATGCACTTTGTTAGAGACCAGGATTGTCTGCACATTGCACCTACCTCCAAAAAACTTCTACATTCCTCCTGTCAAGTTCAGCACTTTTAAATTTTGTCCTTTACATTTGGCCCGGCCTTTAGGTTTTAAATGCGTCATGGTGTCATTGTTTTTAGTGTTGGTTTTGCTTGATGTTTTATTATTTGCTTGAGTTTTACTGTTGTATTTGTATGTTGTTGTTTGTTGGCGGCCTTGGCCTTTGTAAGCCGCACCGAGTCCTTCGGGAGATTTTGCGGGGTATAAATAAAGTTAATAATAATTAATAATAATAACTCTGATAAAGACGTCTACGGGGGAGGAATACAGGACTATTAGTCTGGTATCTGGAGGGCCACATAAAATGACTTTGCGGGCCGGATTTGGGCCCTGGGCCTTGAGTTTGACGCAGGTGCTTTATCTTCCATGTTGAGTTATGAAGTGTTGCTCTGTTTTGAGAGCTGCGAGGAATTGATGGGAGGCTTGAGCAAGAGCTGGACCTTTGTTTTGGTTTATACCCGGCTCAGCTTGGGTTTTTACCCTTCCTTTTTTCTTCCCCTGGAAACTGCAATAGCCTGCCTCTTGGTCATCAGATTGGGGTCAGTGTGCCTCTCTTTCTTTACAAAGAGAGAGGCAGTGCAGGGGCCCATTATTTTAAGCAGAGAAGCATCCTTTTCTGAATTTCCGTGAAAAATTATTCTTGCTCCGTTCTGTTCTAGTCTGATAACTATCATGGAGAAGTCCTCTGGCCAGATACTAGTCAAAGGACATTTAACCAACTACCAAGTTTGCAAAATCTCTGTGTGTTTTTTTTCTTTTTCTTTTTAATCTGTGTGTTTGTTTTGTTCTGTTAGAATTGTAACACAGTGGTGTGGTTGCTGATGACATGATAAACAAATAAATAAATAAATGGAGAAGTACTGTATTTCTTCAATTCTAAGATGCATTTTTTCCATCTCTAAAAATGGGCTGTGTCTTAGAATTTATTTATTTATTTATTTATTTATTTATTTATTTATTTATCATTTGAACTTCTATGCGGCCACTCCCCTGGGGCTCGGAGCGGCTTACAAGAATGGCTAAAATCTAACATAATTTAAAAGCAATTTAAAACAATTTAAAAACAGCAATATCACAAATCAAAGGCTTGTCGAAACAGGTATGTCTTACATTCCCTGCGGAAAGCTGGTAAGTCCCGCAAGGCACGGACTTCAGGTGGCAGAGTGTTCCAGAGTGATGGGGCCACTGCTGTGAAGGCTCTGAGTCTGGTTGCTGTTACACGCAAGGTCTTGACACTGGGAATTTCCAAGAGATCTTGGTCCTCAGAACGGAGGGATCTCTGGGGTCGGTAGGGGGTGAGGCAGGTGTATCTTATATATTTTTGTTAATTGTGGCACTGAAATTAAGGTACATTTTTAGAACTTATAGTGTCTTACAATTGATGAAATGTGATAGTTTGTGTTCTCAAACACCCTTTTCCTTTTTTTCCAGGACATGGGAAAAATCACAAGGATGCTGCCTCAGTCAGGGCTACCCATCCCATTCCTGCAGCCTGTGGTATTTATTATTTTGAGGTGAAGATCGTCAGTAAAGGTAGAGATGGGTAAGTACGTGCTTCTGGCCCACCCCAGGCAATTTCCCTGTTGTGTTTTTCAGGAAGCTTGGCCCCAGTGCTTGCACTTAAACTAGACCGGGGAGTCTTGGCAGGTTTGATCTAGGGCAAAACATGGTTGTTCTCTGTAGCTTAGCCTATTGTTCCAGTTTAATTTTAATGTAGAGACTGCCAGTTTAAATTTGAAGCACAGAAAAGTGTTTCTCTGCGTTTCAGTTGGTAAAATACAACTTATGATTCAGCTCTAGTTCAAGTTAAAAAAACCAGTTTGACTTCCTGTCATTGAAATGCCAACCTAGTAATCTATATTGAGATGAAGCATCCTTATAATGTTGCCCTCTTTGCTGCCTGTTGTGTAATTATACCAAGCTTGCATCTTAACATTCCAGTGTGGCTTGTTTAGAGCGTTGAGAAGGAAATCTAACATGGCAGTGTCTATAGGAGAAAAATCTCCACAGAGCTGAGTGTAACTGAGCTGTTGTTTATTTATGTATTTATGTATTTATGGATTGAAATAGTCATATGTCAGGATTCCCTGCTACTAGTTTCTCAAGGCAAATGATAGAGGTGGCTTGTGCTTGGTGCTTCTGTAGGTGATCAGTAAAATGTATTAGGCAGTGAGAACTGCATATCCATGCTCCTCAATCCATAGGAGAAAGACTCCAGTTTGGTCATCATTGCGAAAGGTTTTGATTAATCTTATTGTCTCCAGATTTCTTATTTTAGTGTGGGTTTTTTGGTAATGAAATTTGGTATTTATGCTGTTCTGTTGGAGCAAAAGAAAGGGGGTTTGGGAGAAGAAAACGGGAAAAAATGATTTCGAGTTCGAAAAGAAGGCTATATGTAGAACTCATTTGATATCCATACAATTAAGAGCAGTTGTTAACTCTTGAGATATGCTTCAGGTCCAACCTGTCTTCAAGACTGCATCTCCTACGAACCGATGCGGGTCTTGAGATCTGTTGGGGAGGCCCTTCTCTCAGTCCTACCCCCGTCACTGGTATGGTTGGTGGAAACGAGAGAGAGGGCCTTCTCGGTGGTGGCTCCCTGGCTCTGGAATGCCCTCCCTAGAGAGATTACATTAGCCCAAATCTTCTGTTTGAGCCTAAAAACATGGCTATTTACACGGGCTTGTGACCTGGAGTAATGTACTATGGTCATGTGATGCTGTCGACCGTTGTTATTTGGCACTTTAGCTCATGTTTGAAGAAACCCAATGACCCACAGGTTTGACTGTGTTTATCCCAGGTTATCTGGTAGTGCGGACTCATCTAATCCAGTTCAAAGCAGAAAACCTGGGATCAGATCCTGGGATATAAGGCCTGTCTGGAAGAGCCCCTGGTTCTCGATTAGGCTCTTTTTGGAAAAACAGTAGTAAATATATAACAATGCTCTGTTTTTCCTGCAATCAAATCACAAATGCGAAATTCCTAGGCAGCTGTCACTGAGAGATGTGTTGATCATTTGTGGAAAACTAGAGAGAACTGTTCAGAAACTGGGGTGCTTGATGTTGGAACAACAACTAATTTGTGTTTAATTTAAATTCCTGGTTTAAACTGGATCCATTTATTCATTTCACCAGGCAAACAAAATGTGGGTTATTTGTACTTGTCCTCCATGTTAGAATGTCCTTGATGTCACAAGATTCTGGAAAAGATGTAACAAAGCATAAATTTCTGTAGCACATAATCTATGTTCAGAATTCACTTGTTTGGCTTCTATATACTCATGTTTATTCATCTTTTTAATGATGAATAACTAACATCAGAAGTGATTGTATTATTGTGTTAAATGTGGATTCCATACCTTCAGGGAATTAGACTTTACTCTTGACAATATTTCATGTTTGTGATGACAGATTTTTTCCTCATTGGTCCATTAATCCAAAACATCTCAGATTTAAACAAGCCAGGGTTTCTAATATTACTAATGGAGTAAAAATTGGGGTGAGGGAGGAGAGCCTGTTTTGCTCCCAAATAGTCAGATCCCATAGGCCCGTGGTTCTCAACCTTCCTAATGACGCAACCCCTGAATACAGTTCCTCATTTTTTGTGGTGACCCCCAACCATCACATCATTTCCGTTGCTACTTCATAACTTTCATTTTGCTCCTGTTGTGAATCGTCATGTAAATATCGGATATGCAGGATGTATTTTCATTCACTGGACGAAAATTGGCACAAATACCCGATACACTCAAATTTGAATACTGGAGGGGTTGGGGGAGGGATTGGTGTTGTCATTTGGGAGTTGTAGTTGCTGGGATTTATAGTTCACCTACAATCAAAAAGCATTCTGAACTCCACCAACAATGGAAATTGACCCAAACTTGGCACACAGAGCTCCCATCACCAACAGAACATACTGGAAGAGTTTGGTGGGCATTGATCTTGAGTTACGGAGATGTAGTTCACGTACATCCAGAGCACACTGTGGACTCAAAGCAATGATGGATCTGGACCAAACGTGGCACGAATGCTCAATATGCCCAAATGTGAACACTAGGGATCTAGGGAAGTCCTGCTCCCCATGCTCTATTCCGCTTTGGTTAGACCACATCTGGAATATCGTGTCCAATTCTGGGCACCACAATTCAAGAGAGATATTGACAAGCTGGAATGTGTCCAGAGGAGGGCGACTAAAATGATCAAGGGTCTGGAGAACAAGCCCTATGAGGAGCGGCTTAAGGAGCTGGGCATGTTTAGCCTGAAGAAGAGAAGGCTGAGAGGAGACATGATGAGGGCCATGTATAAGTATGTGAGAGGAAGCCACAGGGAGGAGGAGGGAGCAAGCTTGTTTTCTGCTTCCCTGGAGACTAGGACGCAGAACAATGGCTTCAAACTACAAGAGAGGAGATTCCATCTGAACATTAGGAAGAACTTCCTGACTGTGAGAGCCATTCAGCAGTGGAACTCTCTGCCCCGGAGTGTGGTGGAGGCTCCTTCTTTGGAAGCTTTTAAACAGAGGCTGGATGGCCATCTGTCAGGGGTGATTTGAATGCAATATTCCTGCTTCTTGGCAGAATGGGGTTGGACTGGAGGATGGCCCAGGAGGTCTCTTCCAACTCTTTGATTCTATGATTCTATGGTGGAGTTTGGGGAAATAGACCTTGACATTTGGGAGTTGTCGTTGCTAGGATTTATAGTTCACCTACAGTCAAAGGGTCCTTGAACCACACACAGGTTGTTGTAGTACTTCGAATAATGAGGGCTAAAAATCTAGGTAAAATAGAGACTTAGAACATGCCTTCAAAAAGTTTGAGCGATGCCATTACCGTGTTAAAGGGATTTTCAGGGATTATATTCATCACTTCATTTGACATATATTTTAAAATAAGGTATTATTCAGGATAGCCTAAGGATCTCAGGTTGTATTTTGTTGAAATTTAATGACTAGTGCCTAGGGCAAACGTAGAACATAATACCAGGTGCCAGAGTTCTGGCGATGAATTTCTTAAGCAAGAAAAGTCTCTAAGGAGTTTGGTCTTGACCGCTGAAAACCAGTCTTCTGAATGTCAGTGGTGGGTGATTACGGAAGTAATGGGTTCACGCCAGCCAAGTGCCCGTTATCTGCAATAAGAAGCGAAAGCGGGTGGACATTGGCTCAAGCAGTAGCTAAAAGGAGCGATACAGGCACGGAAAGGTGGCTCAAGAGGCAGTTCCCAACAAAGGAAAGAGATCCCAGACTGTGTTCCTGGGGCCATTCAAAAGGTTATATGTTTTTTCGTGGTTTCTTACAAGAAGCAAGCCGTTTTATGTGCCCATGCCTCCCCATTTGAGCGTGCTTATATAACTCAATATATACTTCAGTGCTTCTTTCAGATTTGGTGACAAGAGACAGTTGATTTGATAATAACGAACTTATTTTTAAGCAATATGTATGTCTTTTCGTGCAATAACCATACAGTTGGTATGTTTATTTGCTGGTTTGTGGGGTGGTTTTTTTTTGAAGTAGGAGCACATAAAAGTTCATATAAAGTTCTAGCGTTGTCGTGTAAACCGCTGAGCTGCTGAACTCACTGACCAAAAGGTTGGTGGTTCAAATCCGGGGAGCAGGATGAGCTCCCATTGTTACCCCAGCTTCTGCCAACCTAGCAGTTTGCAAACATGCAAATGCGAGTAGATCAATAGGTACCACTTCTGTGGGAAGGTAAGGGTGCTCCATGCAGTCATGCTGGCCACATGACCTTGGAGGTGTCTACGGACAATGCTGGCTCTTTGGCTTAGAAATGGAGATGAGCACCAACCCCCAGAACTGGACACAACTGGACTTAATGTCAGGGGAAACCTTCACCTTTTTGCTTAACTTTAACCAAAGTATGCGTATTGCAACCTGGCAGTGATGTTGTCATTGCTTTGTCAATTTGTCAAGTAATGACCTCCCAATGGAGTGAGCCAAAACCTTCTGTCACTGCAATGGGACTAGTAGGAACCCTGCCCCATGGTATTCTTGGGAGTGAGATAGCTTGATAAGACTTCCATGTAAAGCTGTGTGGCACAGCATGATGGCTGGAGAGTTCTCTTAGTTTGTTGTGCCCAGAAATAGCCTTGTGCGAAGGGAGTGTTTGTGCCAGTCTGTGAGAACTGCCATTCTTTCGAAGAGGATGAGCTATTCATATAATGATCTGTGTTACTGTCACTTAATTTCTGCAATGCAGTGTTTATAAAGTGCTTGGATTCTTCATATGAAGCATTCTCTCCTGACATTTTGCCCAGATCTATGGCAGGCATCCTCAGAGGTTGAGGGGTCTGTTGGAAACTAGGCAAGCGAGGTTTATATATCTGTGGAATGATGGCCAGGTTGAATGCTGCAGTTGGCCACCTTGATTAGCATGTAATGGCCTTGCAGCTTCAATGCCTGGCTGGTTGCTGCCTGGAAGAATCCTTTGTTGGGATGTGTTAGCTGGTCCTGGTTGGTTCTTGTCTGGATTTCCCCTGCTTTTTACTGTTGTGCCCTATTTGCTGTCCTGAACATGTGGACAATTTCAATAGAAAGGAAGAAGCCATGAAAATGAACAAAATCTAGCTACCAATATTTTTTTTAAAACCCTCTAAAATCAGGACAGTAAATAAACCAGAGGCCCCTCAACCTCTGAGGATGCCTGCCATCGATGAGGTGAAACGCCAGGAGAGAATGCTTCTGAAACATGGCCATACAGCCCGGGAAAACTCAGAGCCACCTACTCCTTCTCATTCTGCAGCCGGAGAGAATGGGGCGGGGGAAAGAGGGGGCTCCTTGCTACCTGTCAGAATTTGTTTGTTTATTTATTTATTTCACGCATTTCTACCCACCCTTCTCAACCCCCGAGGGGGGGGGGGGACTCAGGGCGGCTTACAAAAGGCACAATTCGATGCCAACAACAACAACAAAATAAAACTTGTATCAAAAGCAATTATATAACAATTAAAACAATCAAGTTATAGATCACAATCAATAAAACCAATCTAGTGCTCAACGTTCGCCAGCTCAGAGTCTGTAAATTCATTCCACATTGTCAAATCCTATCAATTCTAGTAGTCATTGTCCTTTGTCTATCTGCCAGATTACCCAAAAGCCTGGTCCCAAATCCATGTTTTTAATTTCCTTCTAAAAGAGAGAAGGGATGTTGATGACCTAATTTCCCCAGGAAGTGAATGCCACATGTGAGGGGCCACCACCGAGAAGGCCCTGCTCCTTGTCCCCACCAACCTTGTGATAGAGGTGGGGCCGAGAGCAGGGCCTCCCCAGAAGATCTTAAACTCCGAGGCGGGACGTAGAGGGAGATGCGTTCGGACAGATACGCTGGGCCGGAACCGTATAGGGTTTTGTCGGTCAAAACCAGCACTTTGAATTGTGCTCGGAACTGGATCGGCAGAAAGGAGGGAGGCAAGCAGGATGATCCAGGAGAATGGCGGAGGCAGGCATGGCTGAGCATCTGGTTCCTGTGCAAAATGGGGTGGGAGTGCAGATCCCCACCTTACTTGTCCAGCAATCGGGCTTTTTCAATCCCAACCTCTTGCAAAGCCTGCCTAGCTCTCACAGAATTCTACAGAGACCCCTAGTTTAGAAGCCCTGGCCTAAAATGGGCAAGGAATTAAATGCAAGATTGCAGTGTAAGGCATAGCTCCCCCTTTGAAGACCTTTTGGAGCAAGGACTTCCATGTCTACGGCCAAACTCTCTTTGCAGCGGCAGCTGAAAGCTACCCGTTCCTTTCCCTAGACTTGAACCCCCAGGAGAACCACAAAGCTCAACAGTCAAACATTGCAGCATAAAAAGGCAAACAGCGGTGTGAGCCCTGGTTGGCAGGAACAGAGATCACTCCTGCTCGTTAGAGATAATTCACGCAAACTATCTGGCAGGCAGGGACGCTTGCTTAGTCACGCAAGAAGGACGTATCTTGTGTCCTGATGAAGACAAATCGCCCGTGCAGGGCTTCTTCTGTGAAGGGACTTTTTCCAGATGATTCTAAATTGAAGGCATCACAGAGCCAAGTTGAAGATGAATTGAGCTGGTCATTGAACAGAACTCTTAGCCAATTATGACACACAGCTTTTTATATCTGAATGCTTAGACCCAACTAACAACAGTAGAAATGGTTTTCATACTCAATAGTTCAAGCACTAGTTCTATGTTGTTGTTGTTGTTGTTAATTATTAAACTTTATTTGTACCCCGCTAGCATCTCCCGAAGGACTCAATGCGTCTTACAAAGGCCAAGGCCTCAACACAACAAAATAACAATACCAAACCTAAGGCAAATTGAAAACAATTAAAGCAATATAAACAACAAGCAATAAACAATACGCTAAGACACAATAAAACTGGGCCGGGCCAGAGTAATGGGTACAGAATTAAAAGTGCTGATGTGACAGGTGGTATATAAGGCTTATAGGGCAAGTGCAGTGTGCGGTGTGCAGCAATCTTAGTTCTAATAAAGTGCTTATGGGACTTGGTATTGGAGATTTCCTATTCTGGGAAGGCACATCGGAACAGCCAGGTCTTCAAGTTCTTTCTAAAGACTGCCAGTGTAGGGGACTGTCTAAGATCTTTGGGGAGGGTGTTCCAGAGTCGGGGGGCCACCACAGAAAAGGCCCTGTCTCGTGTCCACACCAAACGCGCTTGCGACACAGGCGGGATCACGAGCAGGGCCTCTCCGGATGTTGCAGTTGTTTTGCTTTTTAAAGAAAACAATCAGGCTAGTGGCTGCTCTCCCCGTGGCCGTCTGGCCAGGTGACCAAGGCATTTATGTTGTCTCTGGAGGAAATCTAACCACAAGCTCCACTTACTGATGATGTCTGTCAGCCTGTGATTGTGCCTGATGATCATGTTGGGAATGGGGGTGATGTTCATGTTTCTGAAGGGAATGGGGATGTTGACTCGGTTTCTGGGCCCGGGTCTGGGGATGACAGGCCAGAGAAGTTGCTACAATGGATGCCCTGAATGGAGTTTAAAGGCCAGGTCACAGAGGCCTGAGTTGCTGCGAGAGGATTCTCAAGGTCTTGAGCTTGAGAAAGGCTTTGCACCACAGTTCTATGATCAGTTATCTAGGAACGAAGTTGATTTCGAGTTGCTCGGTGCAGAAGTTAATGAGGGGAGTGAGGCCTTGAACAAGAAAAGATGTTTCAGTAAACAAAGACAGTCCATACAACAATTAAGACACTTTACTAGAGTTTAACAGAAGTTGGAAGTGAAACCGAAATTAAGAAAGAATCCGTTCCTAGCTATTTGGGAATTAGGGCAGGATTTATAAGTGATTAGTGAAAAATATTGCTTCAGTTGAAGCAATGTCAGATTCACATCAAGTTCCCAGTGTCAGGGTCTACCTATGGAATATGCCTCTGTTTATTTATTTGTTTACTTACTACGCTTCTATACCGCCATTCTCAGCCCGAGGGCGACTCATGGCGGTTTACAAAATGGCACAATTGGATGCCCACAACAGTACAAAAAGAGTTTATGTTCTGTTCATGGATTCAAGTGCCTTTGCTTCTGTTTTGTTTATGAATTCTAGTGCGTAATTTCACGGATGTCTTTAGACTCTGTGTTTCTGTTTCCTTTTATATCAGTTGGATTCCTTTTTGCGCTTCTTATAATCGTAAATAAACTGCTTGCTGATTTTACCCAGCTGGTGTGGTGTGTAAAGTCAGAGGGGATTGTGGTCTGGAGTACAACAACGGATAACTTTGACTTTCTCCTGTTTATATTTGCTTCCAATATGGAAGAGCAGCACTGTGTGGGGTTACTTGATTGATTCCTTGTTTACTGAACTAACAGAATTCTGTTTGTTTGAAGGTACATGGGGATAGGACTCTCGGCCCAAGGTGTCAACATGAACAGACTTCCTGGTGAGTCACTGCTAAGAATTGTTGGAGCCCTCTCCATGCTGTACTTATCATCACCATTACACTGATGTTATCCATTTCTCAGGGCAGGGGAAGGACAGTCTGCCATGGGCCATGCATGGATTCTGGGGGCTGCGTATTGTTGGGGAAGTGTTCCCTGAGTCGAGGCTTTGTTCCCAAAATGAGATCTGACCTTCTTGTCCTGTTGTAGTAAATGGGTTGCTTTTGAGCCTAAGGACATGTGGCACTTGCTCCAGAAACAAATGGTCTTGAATGTTATGATAAGCTTTAGCTTTGTTCTTTGTTGATACTTAAAACTTGAAACCTTGGGGTTTTTTTACTGTTATTCTCGGAAACTAGGAGTGAGTGATTAAATAGTCATTATATAGATGTTTTTGACTGAAGCTTCCAGTGTTCTTCTCATGTGCTGATCAGGGGGGTCAGGAATTGCAGGTCAACAACAGCTGCAATACTATGGTGAACCATCTACCTATTTCATCTGAAACACGCAGTGTATCTTTTGTTATGGTCTAGTTTCATTCAACTGTGGACTGTCACCTGATCTGTTGAAAGGTGAATGCAGTATTTAGTACAGATAGGTATGCTAGCATTCTTTCTGTTTCCTTCTACGTTGTGTGAAGGTTGA
Organism: Anolis sagrei ordinatus; assembly: GCF_025583915.1. Lineage (NCBI taxonomy): Eukaryota > Metazoa > Chordata > Lepidosauria > Squamata > Anolidae > Anolis > Anolis sagrei. The sequence goes on from NW_026847993.1 coordinate 41,657,897, forward strand.
TCCCTTCTTCAAAATGTTTCAGGGATAGGCAACCAGCTTGTCCCTGACCTAGCATTCCCCAGAAGCCATGGCTTACACCTCCCGGCAGCCGAAGCTGGTCCAGTGAGGAATTGCAGAGGCTCTTTTTCAAAAACAATGTGAGGGTACTAGATTGGGGGACTCTGCTCTCAGGTGCATTTTGTCTGGGCCTTCTCTCCGTGATGGCAATGGAACTAGACATTGGGGTTTGTGTGAAGATGGCATTGGGAGGATAGCACTTCCATTTGATTAGGCTTTTAATACCATCTTTCAAAATTATTCTGAACAATAATATCCCATCACTGAACGGTCAAACTAATGACTAGTTGCAACACCTGGCTAACTGTTAGGCAGTTTGGGAGTTGTAGCGCAGAATATCTGGAGAGCGCTAGGGTGGGGAATGGTGTTTTATGTACTCTCTGTATAGCCCCCTCCTTCCTACCACAACAGAATTTCCCTCTGATTAAGAAGAACAATGCTTCTGGAACATGGCCATCCAGCCTGAAATACTTACAACAACCCAGAAATTCCCTCGTTGGGGATTTTCTTCTCAGCCACTTTTGGTAGTGATAGAAAGCAACTGTTGGGACTCAGCCTGTTTGTGATCCTGTGTGTGAACTTGAGCCTGAATCTTTGATTGTGTTGCCTAATGTGGATAATATTGATGTAATGTTGATAATATTGATTTAAACGTTGATGGGCCCAGTTTGGATAGCGAGTCTAAGTGATCAATGAGGAGGAGGCTCAAGATGGATACCCTTTGGGCAGTAAAAATCCTATAGGCTTTGATTTAGAGGCTTCAAGGGAAAAGCTAAGTTCTCATGAGAAAATTCCTGTCAGTCCAAGGAAAGAAAATTCACTCCCTTCTGCTTCTGGCCCGAGCTTGCAAGATAACTTGACACCTGGTCGGGTCAATGATAACAGCCGCAGTTTAGAGATAAGCCAGAACCGCAGGGAGACTCAATGTTTACGTAGGTCCGAGAGAATCTGACAACTGAAACCAAATATTAGAGTTAGCTGGAATCAGTTTCTGGGATTTAAGAGTGGCCGTGAGGGGGATTTCCTCAGACCAAGCATCATTTAGTTTCAAGTACAAAGCTCCAGGGTTTTCCAGTTTCCAGAGGCCTGGTCTCCAAGGGAATTTCTGGCTTCAAGTGAGATTTAGCAAGGGCTACTTTGTTCATAGATTTCTCTTGAGAGTTTTCTGGATATTACTGTTTTGGATTTTCTGCAAGCTTTCTGGACATGGCTGTTTGCTGTTTCATTTTTACTTCTTTACCTTTGGACTTCTATCTATTTTATATTCATCATTCAATAAAAGGGGATTGCATTTTTCCTAAACCAAGGTGTGGTGGTGTTAATGACAAGAGGGCCCTGTTTCCTGCGCTGGAGTGCAACAGCAGCAATGGCACCCATTGTGAACTGGGTTCACAGTGACTCTATATTTTGTTTATAACTGTACTGCCATTTCTCAAATGGTGTATTAATAATAATAATAGTAATAGTAATAATAATAATAATAATACTTTATTTGTGCCCCGCTACCATCTCCCCAAGGGACTCGGTGCGGCTTACATGAGGCCAAGCCCACAACACAGCAACAATAAAAGCAAAAACAACAATAATACAAACAGTAAATAAAATTCATAACAGAAAATAGGCAATAAACATTAACAATAGCACGACAACATTTAAAAACTTATGGCTGGGCCAAATGTAATAATTTAAAATTTAAAATATGTTGGACATGGCAGGTAAGATATGATTAAGATAGGATTTTCAGAAAGTGATGGGCGTGCAAACAATCCTAGGTCATTAATAAAGTGCATTTAAGGACAGATTGCTGGGAGTTTCTTATTCTGGGAAGACACATTGGAATAACCACGTTTTCAGGCTCCTCCTAAAGACTGCCAGGGTTGGGGCATGCCTAATGTCCTTAGGGAGTGAATTCCAGAGACGAGGGGCCACCACCGAGAAGGCCCTCTCCCTCGTCCCCACCAGTCGCACCTGCGACAGAGGTGGGAGTGCGAGCAGGGCCTCTCCAGATGATCGGAGAGATCGTGTGGGTTCGTACACAGAAATGTATCCTATTTTCCTGGTGCTGCCCTGATCTGAAAATGAGAACTGTTCAAGGTCCAGAGGCCATTGGTGGAGAGGTGGTTCAAGATGACTTCCAAAAGGGTGTGGTGGTCAAGCAGGCCCGGAAAATGCTGGGGATTCCTCGCTGACTTGTCATATGGGTGTTCCCTGCAGAAACTACTGTTGCAAATGCCTGATGTTGTTCATCTTTCTTAAATTAGATGATTGCGGCTTTCAGAATGAAGTAGGTCACTCAGTGTCTTCTCACTCTGAACTAAGAAGGGAGAAGTTGTTTCCAGGTGGAGATGTTGGCTGAACGTCCTCTGAGTCAGTCTAGATAAAGGTGTTGACAAGACTTGGGGCAGTGTGACATATCACAAAGAGAAGCTCATCCTGTCACGAGCCTGGGCAAGATTTTTGGAAGCCGCCTGTAGACTCCATGAGATGGTGGAGTGCGTTTTGCGGTTCATTTCTTGAAGCAAGAAGGAAGCCTTTGCCTTCTGACCGCATGACATAACGGCAGCGCTGCTCTGAGATGTGCTGCTTGCCAAAGAGAAATAGCATCACTCAGGCCGCCATATGGTTTGCCAAATTCCACTTTTCATTACATAGATTTAGCCATACATAAACTAGCTTCAGCGTAAGCAGATGGAATTTAATTCCTCCGGGGAAATCCCAGGGAGGAATTGTTGCTTAGGGAACACAAAGCAATTTCCTCACGGTTTGGATTAATATTGCCAGGACTCTTTGTCCTGAACATGTCCGTCGTCGCACGGGGTTATTTTGGTCGCTTTCCTCATGAAGTGAGACCTGGCTGCTTGGCTCGCCCGTGAGCGCCTGTGGAATATATTTAGTCCATGATGCTCTGTCTGTGGTTAGCGTAACACGATGCTTCAGTTCCTCCTGGACTGGAATCTGGGGTTTACATTAAGAGAGATGGAAAAAATGTCTGTTGCATGGGGCCAAGCACACACTTTCTGGAAGCTCGACAACAGCTCGTTTTGTGACTACAAGGGGCTTCTATTAGAGCCAAGAGGCCTTTCCTGCAGCCACGGAAATCGATCCTTTTAGGATCCATCAGCCTCCCAATGGGATGCGAGTACTTATTCCGGATATGTTTCTTGGCAAGCAGCAGGAACCAGAAAGCGCTGAAGGCAACGGCCAGAGGAAACAAGCAGTTGTTTCAACACACTCAGGGATTTTTCTCTCGATTTAAAAACACACTTGTTTAATGGCACTTTGGGGCAATATCTCTCTCTTTCTTTGCTTCTCAAACGCAGGCCAGAGAGACATAGAAAGGGAGGAAGGCTGGGATCTTGTGCTATGTCAGCACCTACCTACTAGGAAAAATAGACCTTTCAGAATCCCCCTACGAGTGGCCATGCTGTCCGCGGGAATATAAACCTACCCGGAAATTATAGTCTACCCCGCCTTTCAACAGTGTTCTTACAAATGCAGACGGCATGTGTCCCTCCAAGCACTTTATACTTTTAGG